>OY992533.1:12041523-12604023 GCA_963921185.1 Dasysyrphus tricinctus
AAAAAATCACTATAACTACTTAGATAATTTTAATACAAAAATAAAAAATTTCTAAACCTAAGTTGTCACTCTGGCAGACGGCATAAGCCATGCTATAAAATGAATTTGTAAACAAACTATTGTTAGAAAAACTATTAAATAAAAGTCATTAATAATTGAATTGAATTGAATTGAATTAAATTGAATATAATTGAATTGAATTGAATTGAATTGAATTGAACTGAATTGAATTGAATAGAGTTGAATTGAATTGAATTGAATTAAATTGAATTGAATTGAATTGAATTGAATTGAATTGAATTGAATTGAGTTGAATTGAATTGAATTGAATTGAATTGAATTGAATTGAATTGAATTGAATTGACTTGAATTGAATTGAATTGAATTGAATTGAGTTTAATTGAATTGAATTGAATTGAATTGAATTGAATTGAATTGAATTGAATTGAATTGAACTGAATTGAATTGAATTGAATTGAATTGAATTGAATTGAATTAATTTTGATTCAGGTGAATTGAATTGAATTGTATTAAATTAAATTAAAACATGTTCTTAGCGATTATTCCACAAATGAGGTGTCAAAGACCGCACGTGACCTTGAAAAACATTAACCATTGATTACAAACTTTCTACGGCTGACCAGTTTATAAAACTAATTGACCTTTTTTGACCACTTTGATGGCATACTCTTAATGCGAATATCCCACAAATGGGGTGCCAAAATCTCAGGCTTATTTTATTCTACAATTCCACTGGACTCAATTGCACGTAGAACACCCAATTTTGTATATTAAATTCAGTTTTTGTTTGGTATATTTGGCCACACTAGCAATAGCAACTACTGAAAGTTGTATAGTTTATTTCTCCCACCTCTCTCCATCTCCACCATTTCAACCTATTCCACCAACATGAATACGCATTTAACACTGACTGGCTGCGCCTCCATGCTCCAACACCATACCGATACCGGCATCAGAGCAGTGCACACATATCAACATAAATATCTGTGTGCAAATAATACCTACACACAGAAAAAAACAACAACAAAAACACCCAGTAGAAATTGTGAATGGTTTGTATGCGTAAAACTAGTGTTGGGGCTGGTGGGAGGCGAGGCGGTGCGGTGAGGAAAGCATATATTCGTCGTCACTAGTTCACCACTCGCCATCATCATCGATATCGTCATCGTCGTCGTCAGAATCGCCCATAGTCAGAGAAGTCGGTTTCTTCGTGAAAAATATACCAAAAAAACTTACCTCACTTTGACTTTATTCCAGTCGGTTGTCGTTGTCGCTTTGGCATGGTAAACCAAAACCAGCACCAATCCTATATCCTACAGTCCTACTACAACTGGCTCTGGCTGTCGCTGTCAGTCTGTTTATAACCGGTATACGGGTGGGGTTATTATCGTTCGATCCAAACAAAACGAAAAGACTCCACATTTTCACGTTATTTGTCGTTGTCGTCTGTTTCGAGTTTCGAGTTCGTAGCGAAAAATAACCAACCAACGATTCACTGCAGATTCTCCCGTCGGCGTCGTTGGTTGAAGTCGTCTCGTTTAGAGGAATTTCGTACCCAGCTTTTCGCATTTTGGTTTTCGTTTACGTAGTTTTTTTGTTTGTGTTGTTGTTGTCGAATAAATTGTTACTTCGCGATATTCGAGGAGATTTGAGTGCACCTCTACCTGAGCTTTGGTGTGTAAAGTGTGCGGTGGTGTGGTGAATGAGGATTATAATATTTTTTTCTTCAATTTTTGGCTTTTCCATTCGAATTAATTTTTGAAAAAATAAATAAATAATGCATCATCATCCTCATTCCTGATGAGCATTCCGCATGTTGTGCGAAATTTAAATATTTGTTTTTGTATGCATTTTCGTTGCATCACCTGGTGGAAAAAAAAGTAATTACTCCAAGTGACACTTTAATTTAGAGGTGAAATTAAAAGTATACCTACCTACTACATACCTGTCAAAGTAAATAATAGAAAACAGAAAAATAAATAAATAGGAAGGTAGTTGCCATTGTTTGGATTACTGTTTTATGTTTGTATCTTTTCTGTCGTTTCGTTGTGCTGTGTTTGAATTGAATGTGGATTACGTACCTATGGAATGCGTAATTAAACCGTAAAAAACAAATTAACCCAACTTCAATAAAAAGCAGGGTTGTAATTGTAACAGTTTGTTGTAATATTCAAAATAAATATATGTATGAAGGTACAGAGCTCCCTCTTTGAGCAAGAACAAGGATCTAAAAAGGATTATTTCTGGAATTACTGTATAATTTCTCTCGATTGAAGAAACAAACCATCATCATTCAAAGAGGAAAAGGAAGAAGAAGAAGAGGAAAAGGAGAAGGAACAGGAGGTAAGTTTTAGTAAAATTAAGTTTGAACGTTTTTTTTTTGTTGACTGTAAGTAGGAATGTACGTGCGGGGTGCACACGATATCTCCCTGTCTTCCTTCAAAAATGATAAATCGTGCTTCATCTTTTTTTTGTTTTTTGAATATTTGTTCGTTATCTTTTGTTGGACGTTTTTCTTGAATTCGTTTTTGCTCCTCAAACTCAAACTGAATTAAGTGGAATCAAATTAGCAGGCAAATTCTTTCACTTCACATAAAAAAAGGATGAAAGTCGATTCTGTGAGCGATCGTAAAGTAGGGAGGTGGATTGGATTGGTGAGGTCGGTTAGGCAGTGTGTAGGTAGAAGCACTAGGCAGTCCGGTTCGGGAGTTATGTGGGCAGGTTTCCGTTTCTTTTTCTTTTTCGTTTTCGTTTTCTTGTTTTTTTTTTTTTTTTTTTACAAGTGGAGCGTGTTGTGTAGTTCTTAAGAGGATATTTTTGGTTTCTTTGTGGTTTCTTTTTTTGCTTTGTATGAATTTGTGTCCTCTTGGCTGCCTCTGCATCGAGGGAATGTGTCGTGTGGTGAAATTGAATAATTGATCATAAAGCCCTCAAAAAGAATGAAGTGTTAGTGTAGTGTAGGTAGGAAGGTTGCAACGAAACGCAACGCAAAATACCTACATAAAACTGTCATTATCGTTCTCAAAAACACTACTTGGTGGTGGTAGCTCTGATGGTTGGTACCTCAGTATTTATTTATTTATTTATTATTTATTTATTTTTTATTATTTTATTTTTTGGCATTTTTATACACTTGATTTGTTGTTGTTTTTGTTATTTTCGATACTTTTGTGTTGCCCATAACTTGGAAGATATTATATTATTGATGGCCATGTGGATGGAATCAGAGAGTCTCTGTGGTTTGGTTATTTTAAACGTGGTTTTTTATCGTGTCTGAGTTGGTTTCGGTTTCGTTTTTTTTTTTTTTTATTTAAGTTTGGCGGTTTTGTCATTTTTGTTTTGTTTTGTAATTTTTACTGTTTACTGTATTCGATGAAAAACTGGATTTATTTCTTTGAGTTTTTTTTTTTTTTATTTGTGGTTTGGTTCCATATTTTTTTTTATCATTATTCATAGCTATATTTCTTTTGTTGGAAGTTTGATATCGTTAACAGGTTGGATAGCGTTTTTTTTTCTTCTATAAAGCTTTATCAGGTATGTAAATAAAAAGGAACATCTAGGTAAGGCTTTGGTAGCTTAAAAATAATCAGAATGAAGAGGCTTTTTGTTAAAATAGATCCAAGGAGAAATTATTTATGCGGGAGGGGTCTGAATGAATCATGATTGAACATGATACCTACCTTGGTCATTATTTCGAGATTTTTAATTGGTTTGTCATTCTCATCAAAAGGTACCTAGGGTAAGGCGAGGCTAGTTGGGACACTTCTTATTTTAAGTTAAATAACTTTTCACCTACTTACCTATAACACAACAATAAAACATGGTCCAATGGCAAAACTGTAATTTCGGCTTCTTAATTACATTTTTTTTTTTTTTTTTTTCTAATAATAATTTTAACTATATGCCTGTAAGACCTAAGATCTTTTAAATGCAACCTGAATTGCACGGCACTAGTTAGAAAGAGTAGGAGGATAGGAAAGATTTGGCACAGTGGATTGAGATCAAGGTGTTTATTATCTCATTAAATCTCACGGGTGGCGTCCAGTTAAGCTGGGAGAATATAGAAAAGAATGCTGCCTAGAATGGGGCTCGAACCCACACCTCTAAGTTAGCAGTGAAGCACTACATCCACTGCACCATTGCCATTGCCACCCGCAAATTTTAAAATTTGTTATAGCTGAAAATCCTGTCTGAAAAATTGGCAAGTTTTTGTCAAGTTTAATCAAGGCCCCAGAAAGGCAGGAGAAATCTGGACGAGGAAAACTTTTAAAAAAGGGCAGTCGTGACGGCCTCTATTTGTTTTGTGTTAGTCTTGTTATCCCGTCACAAATATCTCATTATATAAAAAAACAAAAAACTCACACCCATGATGCAATTGTATGAAAAATTTAAGTGCATAATATCGTTGTCGCTCAATGAAGACTCCCGCTAGTCCATTTTTATTTATTGTGATACAACGGTACTTTTTATGGATTTGTACTATCTTTGCGGGATTTTTCCTTTAGAAATAGACCCAAATAAGATATTCACCCCTATTAGTGAATTCGGCGAATGAGCTTTTGCAACGATTCAACTCATTTTCGAAATTTTAGCCATTAGTGGATTCGAGGTAGAAAGTTGAACGACTGTCGGTAACACTACCTGCACCACCAACATTTTGTTCAACATTTTGTTTGTTAGTGAAACCGCAAACCATTCGCTGTCCATACAAACTTTCCCATTTTATATCCGCGCCAATTTTGTCGCGAATCTGCTGTTAATTTTCTTTATTTTTCAGAAAATCATAATGAATAACATAGAAATGTAATTTTAGACTTATAATTCTGAATTTAAAAGTATAGTTTAGTTAAAGTAAAGTATGTATTTAACATTCTTTTTAAAGAAATAAATTGTCTACAATTTTAGGATGATGTTTAGACAGGCTTCATGTGAGGCGACTCATTTTGACGTGAGGACTGTCTGAACACCCCTTGAAATTGCGTGTCACGTTTGAAATTTCAGTAAATGACAAAAGCGATAATATAGTTCGGAAAATGGTAGGTAAGTTCAGGAATCGATAATATAGTTCATTCGGCGAGTTCATTAATTGAGAAAAAATGCGAACGCGAATCCAGTGCGAATCTGGTCAACTCCAGAGGAGTAGAATATTGCGAATTGACTAATCGGCATGATTAACTCTTCAAAGAGCAAATATCAAAGATTCAATTTCAATTTGCAAAAAGAAAAACTTTTTCTAATAATTTCTTCATTTTGAAAAAAATGGATCTAGGGAGTTTTCATTGGACGACGACGACATGTAGGTATAGGTACATTAGGGTGGTCGTTAAAAAAAGGTCATCCCGAATGGGCCCAAATCGGCTCAAAATGAAGAAAAAAAAATTCCCTAATTTTTTTCAGATTTTTATTTTCATCCCCTATAGTCGCTGTATAATACAGTCCCTGTAGTGAAGTCCCGTAAAAATTTCCGTACTGATTT
Source organism: Dasysyrphus tricinctus (assembly GCA_963921185.1). NCBI lineage: Eukaryota > Metazoa > Arthropoda > Insecta > Diptera > Syrphidae > Dasysyrphus > Dasysyrphus tricinctus. Next base: position 12,047,021 of record OY992533.1, read on the forward strand.
ATCTAACCACCAGAATCGAATAAAGTACATATAGGAGAGTCAGAAAAACTTGGGTAGACATCACCGTTTTCTGGAGGGGGTTTTTTAGACGCCATTTTCCAAAATGGCCGACAAATAGTAGTATAATTTGTATGGGAGAACGGAAAAATCTCCATAAAAACTAAACCACTAAACCGATTTTGATGAAATCCTCAGACATGATAAAAAACAAGATGAGAAGCCATTATCATTAATTTCCGCCCACTACCACGCCCCCTTTTTTGAAAAAAGTAATATATTCGTCAAAATTAATACAAATTCGGATGTTACTTTAGTTAACCTTATTAAATATTTTTGTTTGGAATTGAAGCTGAAAAAAGTTTCTACCACGCCTATTTTGTGGGCGTTTATTATTTTTTGACTTATATGGAGTTCATTTAGTAAGATAAAATCTGAACCACTTCACCCAGTGTAATGCAATTTTCACACATGATAACGAACAGAGTATAGGGAATGATTGCATACAATTTCCGCCTATTGACACGTCCACAAAAGCCCAAATTATCACTCTAAAAACCGAAAGATACGATATCAATTAAGATGCTTTTTGAAGTTTTCTGATTGATATTTAATAAGCACACCATTTGCATCTTTGGAGAATCCATAATCTGTCAACTGCAGGCTTGAATATGGAAAATAACTCTGTTATAGGCTTAAGCATTCCCTTAAAACAAAAAAGCATTAAAACAAGAACATTAAGCGAGTTGACTTTGACATTGACCACTCACTTAACGAATGTGAAAGAGAAAGACGAAAAATTCTAGATCCAATCGAACTAATAAATATCAAACAGGAGACGCCTATTCCTAGACAGATGGATAGATTCAGGTCTTCAGATAAAAACAAAGAGATGCTCCAACTAGCTGCTGCTTCTAGCTTCATTGAGAAGGCAAAAGTGACTGACTTCACTACCAGTTCTAAGTGGAACCCTCACAGGTGACAATGATAGCGGGGATGCATTAATAATAAATAACAATAACAAAGAACTTCAAACGTGCTCGGACCTACAAACCTTTGTGGAGGAAGCAGATAGCAGAATTATAATCCAACTGTTCAATAACGTCCAGTCATGCATAAAATGCCTTATAGTGTTATCAAATGACACTGATATCGTTGTTCTCATCCTTCGATATATATTTGAACTATTCAGTGAGGGATTGCAAGAATTGTGGATCAAAGTGAGAGTGGGTGATAAAATGCGCTATGTGCTTCTTCACACACTTGGGGAGCAACTGGGAGCTGCACTTTACAACAATTTAATTAAGGCCCACATACTTAGGTGCCAGTTATAGCTATCATTGAAACTCATCATTGAAAATTTTGATGATTGATTTTGAGACGTTTAGGAATTAAAATAATTTATTATTTTGATAGACAAATAAAGCTAAAGACTTAATTAATATTTCTAGCCAAAAAAATTGTTCAAATAGGCCCAACTTTCCACATAAAAATAATAAATGATTTTGCTTTCTAAACGTCTCAAAAACAATCATTAAAATTTTCAATGATGAGTTTCAATGATAGCTATAACTGGCACCTTACAGGGGGTGAGTTCTCGATCCGTGAAACTGTGAAGTGATAAATATGATAACCCCTTCACGCCAAATGCGGTTCTTGAAGTGTGAAAAATCACTATCAATTCATTCTGCGAAAACCTGTGAAAAGAAAAATGGTAAACAGAAACAAATTGTTCTCATTTGATACACCCAAGTCGCCATCTTGGTCCTTCTCTGACGTAACAATCATCTTTTTCTATGAGCAAGTGGTAGATTTTTTTCATGTTAGTACTTTTTAGTACTCATTTTGACAGCTGTTTTTCATAATGAGTTCAGCAATCGCCTGTCGCGTGTTTGTGAAGTGATAAAATGATAAAACTCTGTGAAAACTGAAATGATAACTTTGTTTTCATTTCACAGTTTCACAGATCGAGAATTGACCCCCAGGTTGTGATACCACAAGCAAGATGGGAACAAAATCATCTGCAATTCAAGCATCGCCAGAACCGTAACTTCTTCGTTTGCAGAAGATATTATTTTATCTGATGAAATACTTGACAGAGTAGAGGAATTGTTCAAGTTTTACATTCATCAGCAAAGTGTAAGACATTCGATCAGCTTCGTTATTCATTACATAAAGAGAAACATATATCAGAGTTACCACCCTCATCTTTTTCAATTAGACATGGACATATCCAAAGATGTTTTTTTGTTTTAAGGTGATACTTAAGCCTATCACAGAGCTCTTTTCCAGATTCAAGCCTGCAGCTGACAGATTATGGCATCTCCAAAGATACAAAAATGGTGGGCTTAAGCCCGCGATCTGTGCCTTAACATAATGCCTTCTGGGGGTTAATTCTCGATCTGTGAAACTGTGAAGTGATAAATATCATAACGCCTTCACGCCAAATGTGATTTTCGAAGTGTGAAAAAATGAAAACAAATGCCAAAATGTTTTTATATGATGACTCGTTTATCACAATCATTTAATTTTGTGAAAACCTGGGAAAACCTGTGAAAATAAAAATGATAAACAAAGACAAATTGTGCCCATTTGATACACCCAACTCGCTATCTTGGTACTTCTATCACGTCACAATCATCTTTTTCGATGAGCAAGTGGTAGCATTTTTTATTAGAACTTTTTAGTACTCACTTTGACAGCTGTTTTTCGTAACGAGTTCGGGAATCGCCTTGCACGTGTTTGTGAAGTGATAAAATGATTAAACTCTGTGAAAATGAAATGATAACTTTTGTTTTCATTTCACAGTTTCACAGGTCGAGAATTGACCCTCTGAACTATTAATTAAAATTGTAAATTAAAGGTCTAAATGTAAGTTTAAGTATTTGACATGCTCAGAGTATTGCAAATGTGGTGAGCAATGTATGAGCAAAATGTGTATACAAATGATGTGCAAATATATGTAATTGTATTTTTTATAATTTCTTAATTTTTTTTACTAAAAATCAAAAATAATAGATTTTCTTTAGTCAATATCTATCAGAAAACTTCATGAAGCATCTTAATTGATATCATTTCCTTCGGTTTTTAGCAGCTAATGAGGAAGAGTGATAAGATGTGCTTTTGTGGGCGTGTCAATGGGCGAGAATTGTATACAATCCCTATACTGTTCGCTATCATATGTGAAAATTTCATTACACTGAGTGAAGTGGTTCAGATTTTATCTTACTAAAACGAACTCCATAAGTAAAAAAAAATTAAACGCCCACAAAATAGGCGTGGTAGGAACTTTTTTCAGCTTATATTCCAAACAAAAATATTTTAATAAGGTTAACTAAAGTAACATCCGAATTTGTATTAATTTTGACGAATATATTACTTTTTTCAAAAAAGGGGTCGTGGCAGTGGGCGGAAATTAATGATAATGGCTTCTCATCTTGTTTTTTATCATGTTTGAGGATTTCATCAAAATCGGTTTAGTTGTTTAGTTTTTATGGAGATTTTTCCGTTCTCCCATACAAATTATACTACTATTTGTCGGCCATTTTGGAAAATGGCGTCTAAAAAACCCCCTCCAGAAAACGGTGATGTCTACCCAAGTTTTTCTGACTCTCCTATATGTACTTTATTCGATTCTGGTGGTTAGATAAATCAGTACGGAAATTTTTACGGGACTTCACTACAGGGACAGGAGTAGTAGGGGTAAATTATCAGTAATGTCTTGTTAGTTTTTGAGAAGCCAGAAGTCCATTCTTACGGCTTGTTTAAAATTAAGTTTTTTTGATGAACAATTTTGGCAAAAAATTGTTTCAAACTCAGCATTTTGAAGAAAAAATATTATTATTTTTTTTAAATTATACCTAGGTTTGAAAACATATTTTGCTGAAAATGGCTCTGGCTTTCCAAAAAGCTACAAAACATTACTACAAGTGTTGCCGTTGTTTTTGAATTAATTTTGTTTCTATTTTATGCAATTATTTTATTAAATTGCCCCTCCCTTCCAAGCGATGGAAGATATTACCCCCTTTCGATAGAATCTTTTTCTTGTCTACTTCTCACCTACATGCTCGGAATTTTTCGGCAGATTTTACGCGAATTTCCAATTAAAAGGGGACATTTAATTAACTCCTAAAGCGACTATAGAGGATGAAAAAAAAAAAATCTGAAAAAATAAGGGAATTGTTTTTTCTTCATTTAGAGCTGATTTAGGCCCATCCAAATAATAAAACTAAAAAAAAAACATTATAACGACCACTCTAAGGTACATAGCTATCCGTTTTCAAAATTGCACAAATGTATTTCGAATTAACCCAGTAGGACTGGGAATTAAAAATACCAGGATCGTACCGCATGTAAGACAATTCTCTTTTTTTGCCTCTCGAGAGAAAATGTTACATAGCAGGGAAGCCTCTATAGGGTTTAGAGAATCTCGCTATATACCCTTGCCAGGCCCTTGATAGCATCAATGTAAAACTTGTTTAGTGCCTCGTTTAAAACTTGATTATTTTTCCAAGTGGGATAAGATTGCCTCAAGTAATACCTCGTGGGATAATGGTTAGTACGTTGGACTGTCATACCGAAGGTCTGGGTTCGATTGCCAGCCACTACCACCTAAAAGCAAAGAATGTTTATTTTTCCGAGGTACTGCCTCTTGTCTCTCCATTCCTGCCAACAACACACAAACACATAAATAGTTGAGAGTTGTAACTTGTAAGTCACTAGTAGTCCAGTCATATAAGCCTAAAAATCAGCCAAATTACGGAATAAATGGCGGGAAGCTGAATTTTGGTATATAGCCTTAGCCTCCTCATGGTATTCTAAGGAAACTGTAAGAAGTCCTCGAACGCCGCTAACAGTTTTACGGGGGGTCAAATTTGATTTTTGGCTTTACAAAAAGATAAAACATGGCATTGTAAGTGTTACCGTTGTTTTTTAATACTTTTTTTCTGTTCTAAGTCAATTTCTTAGAAAATTGCCTCTCCTGGCTAAACGGGGGTGAATAAAGCCCCCTCTCCCATACGATTTTTGTCTTTATCAACCCATCCTACATGCTATAGCCTTTTGTAACATTTTATACGAATCACCCTGTATAAACGAAATACCATGTTTCATGACCTTCGACCCCGTATGCTTAATATGGGGTAGCCTGAATCGATGCGGAACTTTCCCAAAACCTTTAAATAAATCCCTGTATATATTTTTTTGAACTGTTTTCTAATTATCCATGGGGATACCACGCAAGAAAAACTCACCTGGTACTCAGCCTCAAAGGTGGTGTAAAAGAGTACATTTTATACAGAAACATAAAATCCGGAACTCTACCGACTGAATTATCTCGAAAAAGGTTACTCTTATGAAAAAACCTACTTAACATTTTTCGTCGCAGATTTTCTAAGTTACAACCTCTTCTTTGACAATTTTTCTGTAAGAGTTACCGGCCAGGAGATATTTCTTAAAAACCGTTTGAGGGGACCTTTGACCTCCCGTTAAATTGTAAGCGGCACTCATATCGATTTTTACAGTTATCTTAGAATGCCATGAAGAGACTTTCTATCAAAATTCTGCTTTCCGCCATTTTGTCCGAAGTAAAATGCTTGAATGACTGGACTTTAGGCCCTGGCTCTCTACCAGCTGTCGCGCCATCAAATTTATTTATTTATTTTTACTACTACGCCAGATAAGGTAAAAAGTTTCGAAAAAAACGTTTCGAAATCCCTGTAACTTCGGTTTATTAAGATCGATCAAGTTACAATAAAGTTGCACATATATATGAAAAACCGTTTTTAAAATATTTGTTCCCTTTTTTTAAATTATTAACTTTTATTTTTTTTTTAAGTTTTTCTTATCCAAAAATTGAACAACACGTTGCGTTGTTTAAAAAAAGGTATTCTGATGCCTCAACCTAGCGACATGTCAGCTTAACAATACAAAAAATATCCGATATTCTTAATATTTTCGATCGAAGTTCTGTCAAAGCAAATTGAATTTCAAAAACGGTTCAATGTCACGCTTATGAACACTATTTAATTTTCAAATTAATATTTTGAAAATTTTAAAATGTCTGAATAAATAGCAAACAATCGTATATTATCATGTCTGTTTTTTTTTAAAGAAATTTAAAAAAATAGATACAATCGAATTTTTTTAAGTAATATACTTAAAATGTCTTTTCTTGGAACCAACACAGGTTGATTTAAGCCATATTTTCCTTCATTGTAAAATTTAGTTTGCTTTTGTTACTTTAAAAAAAAATTACACTTTCCTGAAGGTCTGTGGCAACGCTAGTCATAATCGGTAGTTATGAACAAAGACCCACTTACAACCACCTTTAGGTTAAACACCTTCCAGTTCCAAGGTATTTATCCTAAATATTACTTTTAGCAGGATATTAAGATATTAACCCAGTATTTACCTACAAATATAATCATTAAAACATGAATGTGAATTAAGTAAAACCAGATTGCCGATCGAAAAGTGATTAGATGAATAATTTGCCGTTAATTAGTCGCTTATAAGCTGTTGATTTCGAGTTTGCAGTAAAGAAAACCATAAAACAAATTGGACGACAAATTTGATTCTGTCACAGCTAATTAACGGAGAGCTATTAACCTAATCGCTTTTCTTTAGGGGAATTGTGCTTTGCTTACTTGACATTCATTTAGATACCTCATATTGAAAGCTATTTTTTTTGTAATAAAAATCTATTTTTGGGCTATAATACATAACTGGTAAAACAGAGTACCTATTAATGTAAATACACTGGATTTTTTTGTTTCTTAGGCGCCCGCCGCACCGGTCAAAGCTATCATTGAAACTTATCATTGTGCATACCGACAAAGATTCCAAGAATCAGCCATTAAAATGAAAAAACTGTTTTTCGGAAATTTTTCCGTCTTCTATCTTTTTAGAAAACTACAACAAGTCAGACCTATAACAACAATTGTTCAAAATTGTCATTTTCATCTTACATCTCTCCGACTAATAGGAATTGAAATAAATTGACTTCAAAAAATAAAGGGAACGAAATTGTCGGAAACGCTGTTAGGAGGAATACCAAAAATTTGGTTTTAATGGTTTAAGCCTAGTTTACAGTTTCCAAGCGAAAAAAATATATGCAAATATTTTGGCATGTCAAAAGTTTTTGAGGTGAAATGCAAAACTATTTCTCTGCATGATTGGTCTACAGTTTCATGCAAAAAAAACCATTGCTGTCAAGGGATGTCAAGCGAAAAAAATGCGGTGAGTAAAATATTATTTATTTAATCGTCGGCTTACACTTCCAAAACAAAGAAGTATATTCACCTTAAGGCATTATTTGCATGCAAATGGTTTTTGAATCCAAAAATATTTGTTTTCCATTTATAGCCCTATAGTTTATTAATAAACGGTAAAATAATGACTTATGGGTGGCTTAGGCGAAGACGGACATTTTTCGCATGGAATTTTATTCAATATGGTGCACAGAATGGATGGGAAATTGTTTTAAAAATTAAAATTTTTTTCGCATGGGAGCTGTAAACTATGCTTAAGTAGACAGTAATATCGTCGGTCCAAAGGTAAAACTCATTAAGTGCAGAAAAAAAAGTTCAAGAAAATGAGAATGAAATGCATTTTTTGAATGCAAAATCCTCATTTTGCACGTTTTTTATAAGGACATTGAAAGGTATACCATGGAACTTTATTTAAAAATGGTTGGAAGCTTCAAAAACTATGTTTCAGTCTAATTTCCTTCAACAGTGTAAAATGTTAGTTGGTGAGTTTTACCTTTGAACTGACGATATGAAAGTGGTAAAAAGTCTCGCAAGCCAACATCAAGTATAACGAAATCTCATATTTTAGCTTGAAAAACGAAATCTTGTAAATTATTAATCCGGCTTTTCATAATCTCGAATGAACAAAATCTCGGTTTTAACAATCCCGCACCTAAAAATCTCGCAAATATCTACCGAAATCTCGTAAGTAAAAATTTCGAAAATTCAGACAAATTTAAATCCTGGGAAAACAAATAAGGAAACACGAAAACGAAAATCTAATTCTTGGGCTTTTAATGTGTTCCAAAAAGTTTTTTTTTAACAATTGGAAAATGTAACGTATATTACAATTGGATACACAACATACATACAATTCCTATGTTATTTTTCTTGTTCTTAGCAACAATTGGAATATAAATATGAACTCGATTTATTTTTAAAAAGTTGCATTGCAACAAATAAATTTTGCGAAATTTTAATTTTCGAGTCAAGTTTTCCAGGACTGCGAGATTTTTAAAAGCGAAATTTTGAATGTTAGATTCCGTACCCAACTCCACAAAATCCCATTTTCCAAAATCCTCGAAAAACAAAATCTCGCGAATTAATAATGCTACTTTTCATAATCTAGCAATTACAAAATCTCGTTTTAAACATCCTCGCATTTACGTCACGCACCAAAAAACCACGCAAATATCAATCGAAATCTCCCAATTTAAAATCTCGCATATCAAAATTGCGAGATTTCATAAATGAGAGGCTCCGAATGCGAGATTTACATTTGCGAGTGCCCAACTCTTTTTTCGAAAGCCAAAAGAGAAATTCTTTTTTTTTTAGTAATTTGTTCGAAATTTCATAATCAGCAACTAATGATGTTAAACTCAATTTCCAAAAGTGTCCTAATTTCATTCACTTGGAAAAAAAAGTTCGACAAAGCTGATTTAGGTTGAGAGCCTTATTAGTATTTCCTGAAAAGCACCCTCAATTTGGACCAGGATTTTTGATTTTGAACGATGAAGTTTTTTAAGTGTAAACGAAATTCCGGCTCATAAGGAAACTATTACATCAACTTCGTTGTGGTCGTTCATTATTCTGGCTCTGTTTTCCATACTTTTTGTAGGTATTCAATGAACATCACTGGTTTTATAAACCCATACAAAAGATTAATCTCGTATTTTTTGCAAGTCTTTAAGATAATTTTACGAAATTTTCAACGGTTTTTTATGCGCATACAAATAACTCTGATTATATTTTTGGAAACTATACTATGCAGGAAAACTCTACACAGAATTATTTAACACGTTTCGTCCAGTTTATATATTATTTATATATTTATTTTCTCATCTTTTCGCCCATAAATTTCCTTTGAACTATCGGTATATAATTATTCTTATCCATCACTGTCAAATATCCAACACTCTCTTTCCTATTAAACAAAAAGTTCTTCCATTTTCTCTTTTAAAGTTATAATCTCTCCTTCAGTGTTAAGGGAGAAATTAACCTATCACTTGGTAAGTCTATTTTGCCAACGAGTGAATTAGAAATATTTAAGATAATTGCATAAATATTTTATGATGTTTCAATTATTTCCTGTGATGTCCAAAATTATCCTAATTATTCGAATTGTATGTTAACCTTCTGCAAGCCTTAACATAACCTTCTCAACATTGAATACAAGACATACATAATACATAAATATATTTATCTGCGAATGTTCGTGTGTCAAAATGTTAAGGATGTGATACTATAACATCCCATAAATAACTAAATCTAATGACATTTCCAAAAGCCTTTCCTAGTAGGTTGGTATAGTTACGACCTTATGTATTGCTCATGAAGACCCTCCAGAATAAAATACAGTAATTTCTATTTGTTGTAGATTTCGCTTTTAGAAGAGAGAGAGAAAAGATATATACATACATCGATATATGTTTATATTCGCACTGACAATTGACCTTTTCCTAAGTGCCAATGTCAGACAAGATAAGGGACGCAAAAAATCATAAGGGGAAAGGAGTCCAAGTGGGGGAGGAATGAGAATGAGAATATGAACATGTGTGATAATGGTGGAGGCAATCCTCAATTATGATTCAAAGGGAAGCCTCTGCCTCATCATAAACGATTATATGACAGCAAAGCGATATTCTACAGAGAGATAGATTATTATATTTATCTTTCTCAGGGTTTCATTGATAAAAGCTGCTTATTATGTGATAATTAGTTTTATACAGTATTGGTCAAAAAGTTTAAGACACCACTTGATTTTATTTTAATAGTGTGACTTAAAATAAAATGATGAATTAGACGGAAAAATAGGTTACAATCTTCCCGTCTTTCTTATCGTCTTTTGAAATTTAATCCTTTTTTTAATTAAGTCAAAAAATATCAATCGTTACCACATATCGTCCCCCTATTGCAAGAACTTGGTAACTCAATTTTCAATTTTTACAATATCTCAGCAAAAACGGTATCATTTCGGACAGTTTTCAAGACTATCGTCCAATGAATTTAAATGATTAAAACCACTTTAGCAGAAATGGGTCTACCACGATATCTAGAAAACCATAATCGAGAAAGCAAAAATCTCTAAAGTAAAAATCTAGAAAAATAAAATCTAGAACTAATAAAATCTCGAAAACAAAAATCTAGAAAGCATAATCTCGAATTACAAAAATCTAGAAAAAAAAAATCTCGAATGCAAAAAATCTAGAATAAATATTAATTTTTGAGACAATGGTTATAATTCGCGCGCGCGAATTATAACCATTGTCTGAAAAATTAATATTAATTCTAGACTTAAAATGTCTATCTATCTAAAAGGAGTTACAATTTTGAGCCTTGTAAACACATGGGAATTTAGTTCAAAGTTAAAAGTTCAAGCGAGCTCAACTCCATGATTGCGTTTCGCCCAGGTACGATAGTTGGGCTCATCAGTTAGATGACTATCGTACCCTAACTGATGAGCCCAACTATCGTACCTGGGCGAAACGCAATCATGGAGTTGAGCTCACTTGAACTTTTAACTTTGAATTATATATTCGGTCACTCCACTTAAACAGAAGAATTTCTTTTCAAATTTTCTTCATATTCAATCATGGGAATTTAGGAATGACATTTATATTTATACCAACCTAAGTGTTTGTTTTTTAAATAAGTTTATTGATTCAGTTTTTTATAGTTTTTAAGACTTTATTTTTGTTGAGGCTGTGACTCGGTGACTGGTATAAGAGCACGACTGATTGAGGTGGAGCAAAAGTAACTTGAGCAACCTGGTTAACGGGTTCAAAGGTTTTTAATTCTCTTCTTGGGTCCTTTGTTCCACCCAGGAAACCCCGTTGCACCGTTTAGGTTGTGTTCCATCGCCAGGTGGGCACCTAGGTGAACAATTTTTTTAAACAGCTGTATACTTTTGCACTGTCACACTCAAAACAAAGTTTATCTAAAAATGTGCCAGTGCCAAACTTAAAGCCGAAAAAACTCGACCCTGTGACAATGTGAGACTGTTGGCATGCCTGGAACCACTGCTATTAGTTTTGAATTCTATAAACCTTATATTTTTATTTATTTTTTTGATATACATATTTTTCATGTTGTCTTGTTATGAAATATATCTGTTGTATTTCATTTGTTAGATTTTTTTTTACTTTTTTTGCCCAGAAAAGTCAATAATTTGATAAACTGGACATAAAATACGTGTCATCAGAGACTTAACTTTTTAAATAAGTTAAACAAAAATCTCGAATTTGTTTTTATTTTTCGAGATTTTTTCGAGATTATGTCTTTCGTGATTTTTGTTTATTCTAGGTTTTTGTGCTTTCTAGATTTTTGCATTCGAGATTTAAATTTTTTTATTTCGAGATTTTTTGCATTCGAGATTTTTGTCATTCGAGATAACGTCATGATCCCAGCAGAAATTCTAAGTGGCGCCCAACGCCACTGGGCCAGAATAGCAAAAAGTATACCTAATAACTTTTTTTTTTAATATTTGTTATTTTTGTTTAAAGTTTCAATATTGAGCATAATATTTAGATAACCGAAGTCACTAATTAATGATTTGAAAAAAATTACACATTTAAGATACTCTGTGATTACTTTAAGCAAAAAAAAAAAAACCTTCACACAATCCGACCTCAGATGTACATTTTGATTTTGATTTTAAATGCCGTTATTACTTTTGGATAAGACTGTATGCATGTTGTGTGTGAAGTGGATGTGAAATTTTTTCTCAATCGTGAAAGGTTAACTGGGGTTTGGGTTAAAACAAAATTTCAACTCTCGTCCTCCTCCAACTGTGAAATAAAAACTTCAACTTTGTTTGGTTGCTGTACTAGCTACCTACGAGTTTATATTCTACGTGAGAATTTTTTCCATGACATTGCATGAATGGGTTAAGAAAATGCAGCGATTGTGTAACACATGTGTTGCAATGCAACTCATGTCCCATGTTAAAACAAATATTGAAAGAAATTGGAAAAATTCCGACGCCACGGACGCGACGATTCGATTGAAATTTTAATTTCCTTAAACCGTTGTATTTTATGTATACCTACATATATGTACAGGAGTTACATTATGTACATACCTTCAAGGTTGAGTGTCCCAGATTGAATGCCCAATTAAAATGTCACACTATGTATGGAAGTTAAACTGTCAACGGTGTATTTTTTAAATTTTATTTTTGAAGAGAAAACAGCTTCTGGAAATGGGGGAAGAAGTGTTAATTGAAAGCTAAATAATGGACAAGAATCACAAAATTCAACATAAAATGATTTCCAGTAAGTTTATTTTGTTTAATTCACTTTAAAAAAGGCAGTGTTATAGGTATGTTGTGTGTAGATCAAATATAATTTGGACACACACTGGTGCGTGTTGGAAAGAGAGGAGGTCTTCATTCAATAATATGTGAACCTTTCATGCAATATTGGTGAAGTATTAAGACATGATAAGAATTTTAGAATTTTATATGGACATTTCGAAAAAAAAAAACACGCGTCTGGGAAATTTGTCTAACAATCCAGCTATTGTTTCATGAGCTGTGCGGCAGTGGCTGTATGGAAAAACATACATTTCCATTACTTTTGATTGAAATTAAAAAAAAAATCACTTATAAATTACATGTAATTGCAAAAAAATCGTGGATAAAATATTACACGGAATTTATCTCATCTTCCAAAATTGGAAATGCCATCAATTTTCCACTGTTCCTTGCCGGTTCAAAATTGGTGAGCAAAATGGTAGGCCAGTTGCCATGGAATATTCATTTTCGATGCCAATAAATTCCGAGAGGAACTGCGACCACAATACCAAGTTCAAACTTTTCGACGATGGGAAAAATTCGGTGGGAAATTGTATTCACGATATCCTCCATTTTATGGTATGGAAATTTGAGGGGAATACAAAATATGGTACAAAAATTTGAGCTGGAGGTAAATTTGACAAAGAGGGAGTCGACTTTACGTAATTAAATAGTGACTGAATTTCTTCAATTACATTTAAAAGTAATTGAACAAGTGTTTGGAGATTTTATTTAGAAGAAGTTGTAATTGAACTTTCTTATCATTAGTTCCCAACCCTGATATGTGACAAGTTCCTGAAAGAACATGTCTTCCACATCCAAAGCATCAATTTTAGACACAGTAAAAGTTAGTCAACATTGTTTTATATCGCAATCCATTTTCTCAAACGATGGCAATGGCATCATTTTCGGGAAAATATGGCTCAATCACTTGTTCTATGCTTACAAAACCAGCCATTTTTCAAGATGGCGGAGCCTCCCTTCCATGCACAAAAAAAATATATGCAAATATTCTCGCATGTCAAAAATAACTGAGGTTAAATGCAAAATTAATTTTTTGCATAATTGGTTTACAGTTTTATGCAAAAAAAACCATTGCTGACATGGAATGTCATGCAAAACAATGAAGCAATGAATTATTTGCATGCAAAAAAAAGTGTGGAGAATAAAACATTTTTCTTATGCTCGGTTTACACTTTTAAAAAAAAGTACATTCACCTCAAGGCATTATTTGCATGCAAATGGTTTTTGCATCCAAAAATAATCATTTTCCATTTTTAGGCCTATAGTTTATTAATTAAGGGTACATTAATAACTCAATAGCTGACTTAGGCTAAGGCAAACGTTTTTCGCCTTTAATATTATTTAATTTGGTGCACAGAATAGATGGAAAATCGTTTTGAAAATTTTCAATTTTTGTTCGCATGGGAACTTTGCTTAAGGCCGCAAATTATCGATTTCTACCAAACACCACAGATCTATAAACAAAGTAGACCTGAAAGTACTTAAGTATTTGTGGACTTCAGTAACCTTTAGTGCAAGTACTAAGTACTGATACTTGTACTTCAGTACACTGGTACTGGTAGATACTTAAAAAACTTATGTATCAGTATTTTTCATGTATTTGGGAACAACAACCAAGTAAAAACTTACCTAAGTACTACACTTCTTCAGCAGTACTTTCTAGCTTATCGAGTAATTTTTACTTTAACCTCGATTTATGAATGAATTTTACTAGGTATGCATTTCAAAAATACTTGAAGGTATTTGAAATAACTGGTCAAGTACTTGAATGTACTGGTTAAGTACTTGAATTTACTGGTGAAGTACTTGAATGTAATGGTCAAGTACCTACTGTTCAAGTACATAAATACGCTATACTTGCTACTTGCGACGAAGTACCTGAAAAATACTGAATTTGGGTGCCGAGTAATAACATGGTACTTGTACTTGAAATTTTACAGCTCAAATATGATACAAAGATATGTATATGAGTTTTGTACCAGCAATTTGATTCAGCTCCGAAATTTTATTAAAACCAACAAACATAACTAACACCCCTATTACGATTGTCAATTATCAAATTGATAGTTGATCAACCATAAAAATTGGGTTTTTAAACTCAATTTATAAAAAACAAACCAACTATTCTTTCTTCTTCTGTTTCGCCAACGGTCTGTATCATTCTCTATGATCAAATTTTGTATCAGTAGGGTTTTTAAAAATCGTGTAATCGTGGGTTTAATAGGGGTGTAAGGCTTTTCTTCTTGTATTCAAGAATCGTTTATACGATTTTTTTTTTCTTAATTTGACTTTAAATTTCACACTGGTATGAATATTTTAAGTGTATGTAAAATAATTTATTAAAGAAATTAATTAATTAAATCAGAATTACATTCAACAAGAAAAATTACTTGCATTAACTCGAAAAAATCCCTGACCATAAAAACCTGGAATATGCGGGATTGAAATTTTAATCGTCGTTGTGACGGATCACCCGTCATGTGCAACATCCATTTTTGCAACGACTTTTATGGGTTAAGACCGTAAGTCCTTTTAACTTTAACCATAAATAGCAGCACTCCCAACCTCGTAGAGCACTAAACATGTTGTTGGTGTTGTTAAAGCTTCCCGAATCCTGTATCCTGTTGGCCAAACACATACTTTGCTACATATAATTCTGCTGAGTGAATTTTATATTTGGCAAGATTTACGTCCCGTCATTCGTTGGTTGAAGGATTGAATTTGGTGAAACTATCTTCCCCAAAGGATGGCGGCAACAAGTTGATGAGAAAAAGGATTCTAGCAAAAGTAGCATGTTCCTAATGCCGAATGGAATCCTTAAATCACTTTGACGTTAACTTCAGTACTGCTACTGGAAGGCCAGAAGCATCATCGTCCTTCAACAAAATAAAAAAGTTCGACACCCTGAGTTGCATTTCAACGTTAAAAAGAAAGAGTAGATAATAAATAAAGTAAACACACTCACACACACACATAAAATGATTGCAGACTGTGTAAGGACTGCAGATCTAAAAATCACTTTTGATTGCAAATAGTTTTGGCAATGAAACAAAAGCTAAATGAGAATCTCTATACCCAACGACGAGCATCTATAATTTGTGAAATTAAACTCAGCAATGAAGGGCTGAAGAGAGTGTTAGTGTTGCAAATTGGATAAAAGTTAAAGTGTGTGGTTACTTCTCTATTTAAAGTCAAATATGCACATAGATTGAAATTCGAAAAAGCTACTATTGATAAAGTTGAGTGGTAATTGAGCACTTGAAGGCAGTCTAAGCAAATAGTTTCAGAGGGCCTTATAGAGGTTGTTAAAAAATAGAAAACTACATTATGTATTTGCAATTTTATTGTTGAAGTACTTTTTAGCCTAGATAGTGCTCAGCACATGTTTGAGTGTTATTTGGGAATTTAGGAGTAAAAATAAACAAAATCTATGCCTGATTTTGATTCATAAAGTGGTTTGTGGCACACAAGTTCAAAAAATTTCGGGTTGAATCAACAAAATAAATATAACTAACAACTAAATTTCAGTAATGAATCCACAATAACTCTCTACACTGATGGCTCTACTAAGATGGACACTGGAGTTGGTTCAGGAATTTTCTCAAAAACTCTGGGACTAACTAGCTCTTCAGACTTCCGGATTTTTGCAGCGTCTTCCTGGCTGAGGTCTTGGCAGTGATTAAAGCATCTTAGCAAATATCAATGGTGGCGATGCCACGAGCTGATATCACCCTCTTTATTGATAGCCAAGCAGCAATAAAAGCAATTTTTGCCATCGAGATATATTCGAAGTTTGTAACTTGCTGTCGTGAAGAGCTTAGGGTTCTTGGCATGCAGCATTACATTAGACCTGCTGGGTTCCTAGTCACAGTGATGTACAGGGAAACGAAAGAGCCGATGAGCTAGCGAGAATGGGATCGTCGCTTGATTGAAGTCAAGCTGAACGACATATTAAAGTATCAATCTGTTGCATCAAACAGGATATTGTTAACAAAATATTAGAAAAAACTAATGAGAGATCGAACCAATGAAAAAGAAACATCATAATCAACCTCCTCATATATTTTCATAAAAAGAAAATGAGGCTCAGCATTGACGACCTCTGATGCAGAGAGTGCAGGGATGAAGAAGCACATGAGGATACCTCTCACTTCCCTTGTCACGTCCAGCGCTCTGTGATTTAAGAAAGAAACTCTTCTCTATGACGACCTAGAGGAACTTTTTAGAACTTCGGCTAATAGCCTTCTGAGCTTCGTCAATACCTCTAAATGGCTTGACTGCTAACAGAACACATAGGTTTTTAAATTAAGTGGGATACAACTTCCAAGTGTATCACAACGGATCTACAAACACCTAAGTGTGACGGTAACAAGAACAACTGTCAGCCCTTTACCTAATATCACCTACAGGGACTTTAATTTCTTATAAGAACTTCGTTTAATATATTCTTTTCTTGCGTTCAAATTACACGTGTCACATCCGTAACATTAACTTGTCATACCTGTAACAATTTTTGAATAAAGTTTGTCTAAAAGATTTGTTTTTTAATGGCACTGACAAAAGAGCTCTTATTTGGATAAAAATTATATTTAGCAATCGTAAATCACTGGTTCTCTAAGGTCAAACTTCTAACGCAACTGAAATAGATGTTCTAACTTAGCCCATTATTTTTGTTTTAAATTAAGATAAGATAGATTAAAAAGTGTGTTTGTTTTAAAATTGTAGACACAAATTTCATTTTTTTCATTTTGAAGATTGCGTAAATAACTTATAAAAACATAAGTATCAGTGCCACCCACGTAACGATGGAACACTCCCCTATCCATGAGTTTTAATAAAGGTAATTTCAAGAGTGTTTTTACATGCGATATGGCCAATTTTTGCATTCACAAAAAAATTAGACCAGTTTATACCAATCGAAAAACTAGCAGAAATATGTTAAATTTGTTTGTCCACTTTACTCTAGCAGAACCTAAACACAAGGCTCGAAACAAAAACTCATACATAATTATGAGTTTCGACCAATCAGTTTGTTATAAATGTCTTTCTTACGACATACCCCATTGGAAAATCGGGTATGTCGTGTATTAGTGATAACTCAGAATCACATGCTTGTTAATATATTAACATACTTAAATAGTACGTGCAGAAACTATTTCTATACTACTTTTTATACCAGTCAGTCAGGGTTCAGGGACACAGAGTGAAAAGACAAGCATTTTCCTTTTATTTTTAAAATGGCTCCTTTGATATTTCTTTTTAAACACTTTTAATCAAATTTCATAAACTTGAATCTCAGCGCATTGAATTGAAATCAAGAGAAAATCCTTCATTTTTTTTAAACTAAAGCAGCCTCCGGTCTCTAGTTTGTCTTACCTACATTTGTGTACAAGCAAACAGCCTTCTGCTGTTCTTTTATAACATATCCTTTCCCTTTTTTTAGGTGTTCATTCATTCCTTGTGTGTGCACAGAGTCAGATATACACGATGTGTATTTTTGCGTAAGTATATAAACCGCAAAATCCCAAGGCTTATGTTATCCGCACACACCGCTTAGCAACTGCATATGAAAAGTTATTGGGCAATTATACAAACCGGGCAGTAAAAAGGATATACGTTACGTATTCTATTTTCTGTATTTCATTTTATTTTTTTTGTTTTTGTATTTAAATCCTTTGCAAGTCTTTTTGTTTTATTTTTTCTTTCTCTGTTTTGAAACATTAAATCCTGAATTTATGCTTTCTTGGTGTTTCCGTAAGTTAAATATACGAGAAGAATTTTATTTTATTTTATTTTATTTTTCATAAATTTCAATTTGCAAAGAGTTATGGAAGTTAGAGGGTAGAGGGCTTGTTGCTGTAGATGGGAGGGATACTCTGATTGTTTTTATAAATTGGAAAAATGGAAATGATGGTGTTGCAAGAGAATTATACTTAGTTGAGCGTAGGAAAGGTAAAATCAAGGAAAACAATAAAATATTATTTTTTAAGTTCTTATAAGTTTTTACATAAATCGAAATTGTTTAAAATTGTTTTAAGAGGTTGTGAGATATTTGCATGTGCAAGTGAAAAATAAAAATATATTTTTGCCGCAAAACAGTTGTACTTTTTGCGAAAAATACTTAACAAGGAGTTTTAGTGTAGATGGAGATTATTAAACACAAGAAATATTTGTAAATATAGATTTGTAAAATGAATGGTATAAACTAGTCTAAGGAATACATATTTAGTTATGTAGTTTGTAGTTGTCATTTTTATTTTACCCACTGGATGATTTTAGACGAATCGTCGTGTTAATTGAAAAAATTTCCCTTCCGTGAAAAACAAGTTACACATAAATTTTATTTGGTTAAAGATGCGTAAAATGTGTAAGCTGGTGGTAACGTTTAGGGATAGATGCAGCACTTGACTGCTAACTCAGGGTGTGAATTTATTTCTCTCTCTAAGATTCTTCGAAAGATTAAAAATGAAAACCATACCATCCGTAATGTGTTCCACGCCACATTTTCAATTTCTGATCATAGGAACAAGAAAAAACCTGGAAAATTTTTATATTTCTCAATGAATCAGTTAAGTTTCAAAATATATGAAAATGAAAAATTTCACGACAAAAATCGAATAATGTTATATTTTCACTTCAGTTGTCTTACCAGATTCAGAGAAATTAAAAGTTTCAAAGTGAATTTCAGATAATCTACTCATGAAATGAAAAATGAATACGTTCCACAATATTAACAATAAATGAACACACATGAAACAAAGCAGATAAAATTTAATAGGTTGAAATACAATACAAAAATTATCATTGCAAAATTTAAGTTGCAAAATGCTTAAATGTGAAACAAAAAATTTCACGACCAAATCTTCTAATAATACTTTCTTTTAAAAATAAAAAAATATAAAAAAAAAAAGATTTTAGTTTTGAGTATCTAAACTCAAATATTGGGTTCAAAAGTCAATTTTTACTTAAAGATCTGGTGGAGTGAAAAGCGAATACGTTCCACTTTCTTTTTTAATAAATACGTTCCACAATTTATTATTAGTTATATACCTGAGGATCCATTGACAAGGAGAATATCATAGGTAGTTCAAGAAGCTTAAAAATTTTTCTCTGATAAAAATAAGTTCCAAAATTTGCTTATATGTACATTTCACGAGGTATTTTTCTAAATATTATATTTTCACTTCAGTTCTTTGACCGGTTTCAAACTTAATCTGATTGTATATTCCAAAAAAAATTGAACACCAAGGTGATTTTCAATTAGTAAAATATGAATAGGTTCCATAATATCGTCGGTTCAAAGGTAAAACTCACTAAGTGCAGAAAAAATGTTCAAGAAAATGTGAATGAAATGTATTTTTTAATCCAAAAGGTCCCGTTTTGCATGGTTATTATAGGGACATAGAAAGGTATGTCCGACAACTTTATTTAAAAATTTTCGGAACCTGACTTTTCAGCTTTTATAAGTATGTTTCAATTAAATTTCCTTCAAAAGTGTAATATGTTAGTTAGTGAGTTTTACCTTTGAACCGACGATATATTGAATGCCTTTTTTAACTTATTGAGCTGCAGAAGAACGTAAAGTTATGTGAAAAATATATTGTCTATACATAAATAGATTCCACAACAAACTAAAGTTGAAACCTCCTGTGAAATGTATGAGAATTTAATACATGCATGCCATATTTTTAAAATCACTAAATCTAAATCTACCACTAAAACAAACAAAAACTAATTTCGTTCCACAAGCCTATATAGATGCTACATTTCGCTTCACTAAAAGTGAAAAAGTTTAGACATTTAATTTCTTTTATTTTAAAATAGAAGATGCCATCACTTTCAAATTAAAATTTGAATCGAAGAAGATACACATTGTGTTCAAGGCTAAGATGATATTTTATATTTTACGTACATTTTGAAACTTTTCAACTTAAATTTCAATTCAAGGCTACAAAGCCATTTTACATTCCACGTAGATTTTGATCTTACTTTCATTTCCCCATCTCTGCAATAAGCAGCTTGATTTTGCTTTCTCCAGTGCTCTTTTTGTGTGCAATTAGAATAAAGTAGGTTGTAAAGCCCGCAGTAGTTCAATGAGTTTGTTGTTCTTAGAGCTCCTCCCCTGATTGTTCTCCTGTTTTAATCTCTTTCAAATGGTAACTACGATTTCCCTATCGATTTTCGTAATAAAGTCTGTCGTCCTGTGAAAATATTTTTGCCTCTATTATTCCCCATACACTTTCTTAAACTTGGACTAAAATAATCCCTACAGCAAGTTATGTTACCCTTTCATCGTCCATTACGTTTCAAGCAATTTTGTTTGATTTTTGACTCTCAGACGAACGTTTATTTTTTAAGTCCGTGTATTCTTTTCTTTTAGTTTTTTTTTTTTTTAGTTAATGGATTGTTATTTCTGCAGTTTTTAACCTCAAAAGAAATACAAAAGCAACGAATTATCTTCTCACATGTTTTGCTGGTATCGACATCTTGCAACTGGTCTCCATACCCATAGTAGGTATATGCCGCCTCTTGTTGCACAAAAGCAAACAAACCCCATCGCACATACTTCCTCCTCAACTAAATAAAAACTTATCCAACAAAAAGCA
This sequence comes from Dasysyrphus tricinctus, assembly GCA_963921185.1. NCBI lineage: Eukaryota > Metazoa > Arthropoda > Insecta > Diptera > Syrphidae > Dasysyrphus > Dasysyrphus tricinctus. The sequence goes on from OY992533.1 coordinate 12,068,191, forward strand.
TTCTTCTTCGAAATGTTTCTTTAAGCAATTCTTCGGGTATTCGGTCTACCCAAACAATACTCGTACAAGTCGAATCCATTTGCCAAAACTTAACCACAGAATCCTCTTAAAATTCGTACCATTTATCCATTTCAAGCTTCCCATATACAATACAGATACTTTACAACAACAATTCTTTTGTTCAATGTATAAATTATATAAGTCAAAAAGTGCATTGTGCTACAAGTCGACCATTTATTTACTCCAACAATGGGATACGTCAGCAAGCGGCCAGTGTTAGTGGTGGCTGTGGAAACCAACAACGGCGACTGTAGGGGCGAACTGCTTATGCTGCTTGCAGCCTTCTTATTTCAAAAATATCCAATTTGCAGTTTGTCACAAATATTATATTGAAAGTAGTGGTCTTTTCAACGTGTAGTGGTTCGGGGGGTCCTGATATGCTCTTGGCTAATAGACGGCTCAGTCCCCCCACACGAGGACCTCAACAGAACCATACCCTATTTCGCTATAATGCCCATCAGCTAGCACATGACTCACACGACAGGACACAGCATGTGTGGAAGTTCAAATTTCAATCTGGAATTAAGTAGGTTCCGAGCCAATACATTGTACACATGTTGGCATTGCTTTGCTATTGACCTAAATAGCAGGATGCTGAAAGATTCTTGAAGTAAAACTATACGCCAAATGGCCAAACACTATTATGTTGGTTGCTTGCTTGCTGGGTTGGCTGGTTGGCTGGCTACTTGGTGGGTAAGTTGGCAGGCTTTGTGCTTGAAGTTGGGTGGATTTTAAGTGTCAGAGCTAAATTAGATACCCCGCCTTCGTCTCCGCCTACTTATTTTGAGATTAATGTTAGAGATAAGCATTATTGTTTGATGTTGAAAAAGGGAGGGATAATCAACTCAACGTATAGGTATAGGTTTGTTTTGTGAAGGGATAAATAATAAACACAGCTAGGTCGCACGTACTTACTTCGACTTATTGTGGGAGTCGATATTTTCCATGGATATAAGCTTTGTTATAAATAGCTATTCATAGTCTGTTTTACCCATTTCGTAATGGTTACTCCGTTGGACTTGTCTCTGCCACTTAAAAATAAAAATGTTTTTTCAGGGTTACTGCTTCTTGCAAAAAGAAACAAATCCTCTAAGAGTATCTCTCTTGTAATGAAAAGTCCCTCTTGTCTTGAACGTTGGGATTCAACACACCCTTTCCATTTCTGCCCACTAACGACAAGCAAGAAGTGGTTGGGTTCTACAATTTACCACGCCACCAAATTCTTTGCATTTTATTCTATTACTAAGACACATATGGATTTTGTTCGCAAATTAAGAATCGAAAATCCATTCATAAGTTTGAGTTTGGGCTAAAGGCGGAAGAAACCCGCCTAACACATTCCAGATTGTGAGTTTTTTAATTTCAAATAGTTTTGATAATTTCATGCCCAGCGCCATCTACTGAAAAACTCGAAAATTTATTACTTACATGCACTTCCCACTTGACGACAAATATATTGTCTAATATTCATCCAAATCAAATGATTATTTCTTGAGTTCTAAGCTTATTTTAAGATTTTGGTCTTCAATGCCAGCTATTGAAAAAAATTGAAAACTTTTCATTTTTTACATACGCTTGTCACTTCACAACAAATGTGTTAAGATATAATGAAATGTCAGCTTTTGGCTAGTTTTGAGATTGTAGTACAAGGCGCCACTTCTTACTTTAAAAAAAAATGTTTTTGCTCAATCGGATGGTTAATTTTTAAAATTTTAGGAAATTTGGCGATTTTTTATTTAGCGCCATCTATAGAAAAAAAATGAAAGACTTTTACCAACGTGTACCTACTTCTAATTTCCCAGCAAATAATTTGCTTAAGCATATACACTAGCAGCTCAATTTCATAGGAAGGTTGAGCATAGATTTTTGTTTCGAAACCAATAAATGAGTCCTCTAAATGAAGGAAATAATAAAAAGGGTCAAAGGTCTTAAAAGAAATTTTATGATGGCTGTTTATACAAAGATGCTGATTATGTGTTGAAAACACAATTTAAAGTAATAGTATCATAAATGTATTGATAAATCGTATTTTTATTTCACCAGTAAAGCTTTTGGACAAAGTTAGACGGAAGCTATAAAGATAAACCATAGTTTATAAGGACTTAAGGTAAATGGGATAATACGGACCCAGCAGGGTAGAAGTTTGATTCACATGGAAAAAAGAAAGAGTACCTTTCTTAAATGTTAAAATACACTAAAACTCTTGTATATTGCTGCATAGTAATAATATTTTATATAGTTTCCTTGGTGTGATTTGTTCCTATATTTTTTGGCAAGAGTAAACTCCTGCAATGGGCTATCGACATCCTGTTATGATTGATTACCAAAAGTAATGCTACACAAATAAAAGCAATTGAATCATTGATTAAAAAAAAGGAATAAGTCAACTGCTTGAGAAAATTGAGTAATTTTTATGCTTGCCTGTGAGTTCTCCATACTCCCACTCAATATTTGATTAGCTGCATTGAATACTCCTATATTTTCTTATGTAAAATTATTCTGGCATGAACATTAGGGTGGGTCAAAATAAAAAGAATTGCTTTGAAATTTTTGAAACAATGCAAATTTCGATTGTTTATTTACATATATGGTTTCATGCTGCTTGTAAGTTCCCCGCACTCCCACTCAATAATTGAATAGATGTATCGAGGACCGTTTCTATTTTCTTATGTAAAAGTACTATAGTATGATCATTAGGGTGGGTCAAATTAAAAGAGCTTTCTTTGACATTTTTTAATCAATTAAAGGTTTGTTTAATTATTCAAGGTTTCATGCTTGCTTGTGAGTTTGGTGTACTACCACTCATTATATGAATAACTGCATTGAGGATTTCTATATTTTTCTTATGTAAGCTTATTCTTAATTGAACATAATAAAACAAAAATGGGTGGCACAACAGCTCGTGGAGAACCAGGGCCTAGTGACTTACAACTCTCATCCATTCCTGTGTGCGTGCTGTTGGCAGGAATGGAGAGGACCTACAGTTTTTTGCCGAGTCCGAACGGCTAGATGAGAAGCATTTATTCATGACAAGAATACTCTTGGAGGATTTGTCAGTTCCTCGCAAGAAACAGTACCTCGGATAAAACATTTTTGTTCTTAGGTGGCACGGTGGGGAATCGAACCCACACCTTCGGCATGACAGTCCAACGCACTAACCATTATGCCACGAGCTACTGCTTTAATAGAACACAGGGGTGGGTCAAATTAAAAGAACTTTCACTTTTGGAAACAATGAAAAAGTTGCAAGTTATTTATGGTTATATGCTTGCTTGTGAGTTCTCCGTACTCCCACAACATTTTTGAATAGATCTTACAAATCGGGAGGTTTAAGAGTTTCCTAAAAATCTCTAGAGGAAACTATACACTTAAATTAAGTTTTCCTTGCAATTTCAATTTGTCACCCGCTTTTTTAACATCAAAGTCTATTACGCCTCTCCCTCTTTGATTAATTGGTTTCAAATTTGTGCGGGTAAAATGATAATACATCCTTCTTACTTCCTTCCTGTCTAACTCAAGACAGTGCTTACAAAATGTATAGTAAATGGTAAACCTTTGTCCCTTATTTGTTGTTATGCTTGTCAAACTTTACTGAAAATCAACTTAGTGTGACTCTTTTCACCCAAAAGCAATTCAAAGGGAGTTATTCTTATTGAAAACTTTTGTGCTTGAATAAAACCAAGTCAACCATTACGATTCCAATATCTACCGTTTTCTCCTTTCAGTAGGAGCTTAAAAAAATAATTACAAACCAAGAAAAAACTAGAAAAGTGAAAGCTGCTACTGCTGAATCATCTAAAAAAAAAAACAAGAAAAATACAATCCAAGATCCAATTAGAATTTCGAACTTGTTTGTGGAATAGAATAATATACGAGCATAAGGAAAGAAAATCAGAATTCCAATCGATATAATCGAGACTTTTTATCTCCATTCATGCCCACGCACAATCACACACATTCAGAGAGACATTCAAAACCAAACTATACTCGTACAACAATGACACGGCATGATTTTTCATCTTCAGAGCCCCATGATACACCTTCATAAAACACATAATTGCACTCAATCAGGCCATCACCGAATGGAAGAGGCTTCGAGCTGACCGTAAAACGTGTTTCTTAATAACACCAACCAATGCACGAAATGACCTGGAATAAAACGAACAAAAATATTCCCGAGGGTGGGCGTGAATTGAAGTTGTTTTAAAGTTTAAGATACGACGACATAAAATAGTGTGACACACGATGAAGATAGTTTATAGTTTTCTGGATGCGGATGAAGATTTTTTGGATGTGAATAAAGATTTTTGATAGAGATGAAGAGGGAGTCGTATTATTTTTTATTCTATGTTCATTATTATGGGTTAAAAATAAATTAAATTTTAAGAACGGTGACAATCCATGTTGTTTTATTCATAGGGTGACCATATTTTTTTTTTAACAAAATGGGGCAACATTTTAAAAAATATATATTTAATAATGTCAATACCTTAAGCTATTTTTATCCTTTTTATTTAATAAAAAAGTACTTTAAATAAAGTTTTCGCAAATTTCGAAAAGCAACAAAAAACTGCTATTATATAAACTCAAAGTAACTTGATGGTATCTGATGTTAACTTAAACCTCAAGTACAAACAAATGGTTACACTAAGAAATAAAGCTTTGGGTTTTTGGAAACATCAAACTCCACGCGGTTAATGAATCTCCAATAAACAATGCAGTCAAGATCAGAATTTAATGACCTTATCATACGCTGACGTTCAAGATCCACATCTGAAGAGTGGAGAAATGAGTCTGGGAGCTAGTAGGAGAAACTAAGAGTACTGTCGTCAGCAAGGCAATAGAGTGGATGAGATTTTTCAGCTAAAAGATTATTTATAAAAATATGAAAAAAGGGTCGGAGATAGAACAGAGCCCTGTGGCGAACCAGAATTTATTTAGTGAATGTCAGATTTGAACCCATTCAATAATGCATTGAACGTTCAGAAAAGTAATTTCGAATCCATCGAAGTAGAGAATCGTCGTAACCAAATTTACTAATTTTCGATAAAAGAGCTCGATGTTAAACTCCATCAAATAGATTGGTTCCATCTTTCGGTGAGATAGACCATCAGATCATTTATGGACCTTTCGCTACGTAAAAAGTCATTTAGAAGTTTTCGATCTTCAAGATATTTCATAATTTAACGATTTATCAATGTTTGTGTGCCTATAGAAAGCATTGTTAAATTGGCCGATAGTTCAAGGTACGGGTGTAACATTTGCAATTTTCCATCAACTTGGAAAGAGACCTGATAAATAGGAGAGATAGTAAAGCTAACCCAGTGGATTTGCGAGTGTGGAAGAACACCTCTTAAAAACTATAGAGAAAATACAATTTTCACAAGTGGATTCGTTTAAACTTTGAAGTTTTAAAAGTCGCTTATTGTTAAAAATGTTTACTATTGTTTCATAGGAAATCGATAGTTTTACAAAAATAGTCTTAACGTCTAACAAACGTAACTTCTTAAAGATAAATCGGTTCTACAATTTGATTAAACTAAATTTCACCTAAAACTTAAATTGTATTTTTGAAAATCAAAATTTGTTATTTTTTTTAAATCAACTAAACTAATAAAAACGTAATTGGTCATTTTTATATGCAATAGTAATTTGTTATTAATTCTTGACAAAAGAAAAAGTAAAAAATAATTTGTGATTGTTTGCCTTTAAAAATTTGCTGAACTGACTAAACCACTCTCATCGATACACGAATTGTATAAATAGAAAAATGTATTTACCCATTTTCTACAATGTTATATAGTAAGTTTTGCCTTATGAAATATGGTCACCCTCATTAGCTGGTATGCTTTAATAAGAAGTGTGCCTGATGGCGTATCGGTCTTGGTCTATTTCCTCTTCGAATGACTGAATATAATTTAAAATATTTAAGAAAAAGGGAAACTGACTGATTTAGGTGCAGTTGAGCATGAAACAATAAATATTTTGCTGTGACACAGTTTGTGTCACAAAATGAAATTGATGTGAAATGGGTTATTATTTTTTTAGTAAAGAAGCAACCTTTTAGTTTGACAAAGCGGAAACACATTTATTTGTCAAAAATATAGGTTTGAATTTCCTTTGTTTCATAATTAACATAACAAAACAGGGAAAGGTGGATCTATCAAAATAAAGCAAACTTACCAGGTTCTTAAGAGCTCTACATATTTGGGGCGAGCATCATACCCTAGAAAGAGAAAAAAAAGAAATAAAAGGTTAATGTTTTGTTGATAAGGAAGTCGAAATAATTGTTCTTAAGCTATACCCTTCATTCTGATACAAAAATATGCTACGACAAGGAAACTTTGTGAATACAACGTCTGAGTCTGTGAGTATAACGTCTTTTTATAGCTTGTATTGATTTAATAAAATATGTCTAGACAATAACTAAATTATAATTTGACTAAAATTTTCTGTTGCGTGTAAACAGCTAAAATGAGAAGCATTTACCATTTTTCGTGACTTTTTTGAATCCTTAAATAATTTTCTTAGCAAAACATTAACATTAATTTTTTATATTTAAATAAATTCTCTTATCAGCTCTAAGAACCATTCGAACAACAGAAAAAAATAAGCAATTTTCTAATACTCGTTTTCATATATGATTGTATGCAAAACACATTCGTGCTCTGTCATATAATTTATATTTTCATTCCTCTCGTAACATGTTAAACACATCAGCTGAAATTTTTATGAGGACCATCATCATCAGTGTGTTGTGTATGCAAAATGTTATTACCCGCAGAATTTTCCCTCCATGAAAAATTTTACTCCTCTCATATTATAGCCCATTTTCCTTAGTTTAGGATTTTCCTTTCGCGGAATGTCTAAACCCGCCCGCTGTTATATAGAATGATGCTTTGCTGGCATAAGGGTTGAACACATTAAAACCTTTTAAAACTCAGCTTTACTTGATTGGGGTCTATTTTTTAAAACAAAAACCTTTTTTTATTATCTTCGTCGTATTCTTGTTCACCGCACAAAGCTGCTTAAAACCAGTGTCTTAATAGGAAGTATTCTCTAGAACCATTAAACAAAACAAAACAGAAAAATATTTAAAGTCCTCCCTTAATATATCATCTTTTTAGCATTATGAAAGATGTAGAGAAAAAAGAGAGAGTTAGAGTGCATGGATGGCAATGAAGTCGGCACAGATAGAGTCCAATCTGAATATTTTAATATACCCTTCATTACAATATCTAAGGCTCTGTGTAAATAAAGAAAAACTTTACGAACACATCCGTAGAAATAAAAATCAGTATATAAAGTGAGTATAGCTTTCTATTGGTGTTAACATTCATTTCTGGGACTTCGATCCCACCCAACTAACAATTTAGCTTGTATTAGGTCCGATTTTTAAAATCTGATAAGCTATAGCTCACATAGAACTAATATAAGGCTTTCTTATACAATTCAACCATTTTCCAATATTTATTTTTGTTTATAGCCTGTTTAATGCCTTTTAAAATGAAATTCGCAAGTTATAAATAAGGCCTGTATACTTAAGTATAAAAGCCTTATTTAAGGCCTGCCCAAGTTGTTTTACTGAAAGTAAACAAAATAAATTCGTATACGGCTTTCTTAAATAAGCTTGCTACACAGCACACAGCATCAAGATTTAACATTTCTCTGGAGTTGAAAATATTCTGCAGCGGGTGTAACAAATATTCTAAAGTGTTCGTCATTAAATTGAAAAGATTAAAAACAAATATTGTATTAAAAAACCTAATTCGTCAAAAAATAGTGAATAATTAATAAGAAGTGATCAAAACATCAATGAACTTCGATTTCAAGTGTCCAAAGTCGATTAACACTATGAAGCGCGCGCTCGCCGATGTGTTCCTCGATTGATGTGTTTCTTGATAGAATTTGTGTTTTTTTTTCTAAACTTTAATGAATGCATAACTATTTTTGTTTATTTTTGCAACTTTTCTCGTAAATATATTTGTTTTTAATCTTACAAAACAATGCGAAAAAATAAATGCACTTTTGAATGTTTGATATGAGTTTGTATGCGCATAAGTGTGTTTGCTTTTTGCCTCAAATCTACTGATAAATGGTACACACACAATCCCACATAAAAAAAAATTTAATTTTTACAATTTCATCGAACTAAAAATTGTTCTGAAATGATTTTAAGGAATTCGGCATTAAATCATTTAAAAATAAAATAAAAATTTTAAAGCAAACTTATTGAAATTATTGCCTTTTTTGGTGAGCTATATAGTTTTGTTTGTATAACAGCTGTATCCCTCCGTGAGGAAATTAATAGTTTTTATAAAATGTTAGTAGCAAACCTAATTAAATGATTGTCTTCTTTGGTGAGCTATTTCGTTTGGCTTGTGACAGCTGTGTTGCTGTGTACCTCCTTGAGGAAATGTATAGTTTTTATAAAACGTTTGGGACAAACTTAATGAAATTATTGTCTCATTTCGTGAGCTATTTCGTATGGGTTGTGACAGCTGTGCACATCTCTGACGAAATATATAGTTTTTATAAAATGTTAGTAGCAAACTTATTGAAATGATAAACCTTCTTCAGTAAGCTACCCTACCAGCGGACACAAAACATACACCAACGAGTAACACGTACTTGCTGTTATAATTAAGTTTTTTCCGTAAAGAGAACATTTATTTTTAAAATTGTGATTTGATAGAAATAGAATATTATAAAGTGTGATCTTTTAATAATAGTTCACTCATTTTACACTCAAATGGTTATGTAGCTTCACATAATAATAGAGAAATAATTGTTTAAGATGTATACCTACATACATAACTATGTATATAAACTCGTATGTTCTTGTATATTTCTTCTTTCAAACCCTTCAAGAATTAATTGATTCACACTTTTTAAACTTAAAAAAAGTAACAAATATCAAGAAAATCGTATCATATCAGTATAATTTTGGCTAGATGACTCATCTACAAATATATACATAGTTGTAGATGTTCTCTATCATCGTATTATTAGGATTAAAATCTGGAGTGAATTTTTTTAAAATCCAAAACGTGACCTTAACTACCTGTATATTGCTGGTAAGATTGTTCAGGCACAAGTATCAACTCATTAGAATTTTAACATGCACCTTCTGAATTACGAATTGGCGTAGTGGGTAGCGTGCTGGATATGTGATTGGAGGGATGCGAGTTCAATCCTCGGAAAAGTAAGTAACATTTTTATATATTAAATAATATTCTTATCATTTCAGAATATAGGAAAACGTTATCCAAACTCCCGTAAAGAAAATAAACTCACAAAATAAAAATAATAAAAATGATATAAAATAATTCCAAGCAAGCAAATTTCTTTTATTACACCTGCATTGAGTGGCTTTTATAAGGCCTAAATGTAAAATGTTTGTATGGCCTTTTCAATGCCTTATTATAACTTGTTTAGTTGAGCAATATTTTGTCTTTTTAAGACCTTTTTACAATATTGTTGGAAAGCTATTTAATTGCATAGGACTTGTGACGAAAGGTTTTAAGGGAATCAAATAGCTTCTTCAATGTGCGCCAAAATGATTTGCATAAGGCTAATTTAAGTTTCTAGACAAGTCAGAAAATAGCTTGTATTGACACTTACACAACTTAAATTGTTAGTTGGGCAAGAACTTGGCTGGAACTGTAAAACATGGTGGTGGGTTGGTAATGGTTTGGAGGTGCATGGCAGCATCTGGAGTGGGCAATCTGGTGGTTATTGAGAACACCATGGTTCGTAAAATTGAAAGTTACTACTAAATTTTCAATTTTTCAATACCAATCAACCGAGAAAATAAATTAAGTGGTCGGCAATTAAACAGGTTTTACTGTATATGTTTCGTATTTTGTTATACAATTAATGATAGATAGAAAATAGAAGCTATGCATTTCTTATAATATTTGGTTTACTGCTTTTTTCAGTTTTTGCTGTCTATAGGTCTTGTTTTGCCCAATTCCACACGGAAAAGGATATGTTCAAAAATTTTACCCCATAGACAAAATTTATTATTTGAAATAAGTTTCTTGACCCTAAAAACCTTAGATTAGATACAAAAATCATTGTTGTAGTGTTGTACGGCAAAAATTAAAAAAAATTATAGAATTCTTTCTGATTTTCACGGTAACCAGCCGCCATTTTGAAAAAAAGTGAATTCCGATGTAAAAAAAAAATTTCATGAAGATAATGCCTTTAAGAGTCAAAAACCATCAAAGAACCTTTTGTTGGAGTTTGTCCCACGAAATGTCACTTTGAGTCTTATATTTACTTGTTTATAAGACCCGTTTGCTGATTGTAAGTCCCTCAACTTGAATAATGAAAAACTGTTTCGATGGCATTGGACCCTTTGTAAAATTATAATCGCAGGTCGTATCAATGGGGAAATTTTACAATTTCTTAAAAACATCAGAAGGAAGCTTTGCAGAAATATTTATAAATTTTCCCCAAATTGTTTTGATGTCAATGTTTTAAGAAACCATCCAAACATCAATTTTATAAGTCCACTACAGATTTTTCCCGAGGGCGCTATTCACGTTGAGACAGTCGTAGGGTCGGTCGCAAGTTCGTAGAGATTTTCAAAGAACTTCAGTTCACACGAGGTCCATTCACAGTTGAGCCTGTTAAATCTCCATATAAAATCTCTACGATTCTTACGACAGTCCTTGCGACCGTCTCAACGTGAATGGCCGGCTTTAGTCATTTAGAACTTTAGTTTTTTTTTCTAAAGTCGTTATTTTGAAAGTCGACATTTTTGTATGGAAAAGAACGGAAAAGTCGATAAAATTCGATATTTTTTTCGACTTTTTGTGAAATCAATATTTCAAAGTATCATAATTTGAATATGCTTGAGAAATCACAACAAAGCCCTACACGGTAACATTGCTTTATCGGAATTTTTTTCGAAGCCTTAAAAGTCGCACTTTACTTACTAAGACAATACAGAAGTACCTTAAATGACAAAACAAAAATTATATTGATCAAGCGACTCAGAGTGTTTGAATATTATGGTTGTCAAATGTGTACTAAATAACACATTTTCCTTGGCGCGTGTTTTTTCTCATGCCTCGACATATTTTTTTTATAAATAATTGAGTAAATACATTTTGTATTCAAAATTCGTCGCAATCACATTAGTTTAAAATGTCGTCGATAAATGTTCGACGTTTCTTCTCACGTAAAAGGCATTCCTTAACGTAGGTGTTCTATGAGTGTGTGTATGTGCTACACACCCATCAGAAGCAGAAGTAACTACCCCTATTCGGTTTAAATAAATTTAAAATTACTAACTACCTACATACATCGAATTTTCAATGAACGAGCAGGAAAAACAAAGCCCATTAGGAACATATTAGTGAGCATCATCAGACATGATTCCTTGTCAAGACTTTGTATAGGGTAAGGTAGGTATACTCACCACTTCTAGTAACTCGTAGGTATCCTGAATTTCAATTGTGTGTGTCGCAAAATCGATAACAAAATATTTTACGTTCCACAAAAATCCCAGTGCTCTGATGTTTCACCGGATCCAGACAAAAAAACCGACCATGAAGTTTTCGTTCCGTGCAATGACACTGCCAATCTCCTTACATCAATTTATTTTGAATTTATTTAATTTTTTTGTTGGTGTGTGCAGATGAGTTTTTCAAGGGGAATTTCATAAGGTTGAGTTTTTCGGCAGTTTACTTTTTAGTTCATGTCAGACCTAGTGATAAACATTTTTGCTTATTCCACTCTCTTATAACACCTTGTTCAAAATTTGTTCGGTCAAATTTGTTTTGAAATTTCACTGAAAATATTCCACATACGCCCGAGTGAACTTTTCTATTTTGCTTCCTTAGAGTGCAAATGGCCAGCGAATTCGAAGAGCAAGATGACTGAGATCCATAGGATATAAATAAGAGACATCGGTGTGGAACCTTATGTAGCCGTTACTTTCAAGATTTAAAAATTGTAGCATACTACACATTTTTCGATACAAAAATTTATCTCCATACAATATCCGATTGCATCACAGTGAATTTAGTCTTAAAGTAGACGTTTTTTTTTATTTTTTTTTTTCAAATTTGAAAGAGGGTTATTTAAGGCTTAAGTCCACGTTTGTTGGAGCCTATCAAGTTGATTAAGTACATTTTACATCTCCAGAGCTATGGCTTTAGAGGAAAATTGGTCAAAAGTAGATTTGAAGGTAAAATCCTTCTTTTTTTCTGAGTGGTAATTTATTTGAAGTTATGTCGTTTTTTTCCTCTTTCCCTAAGATAAAAATGTAAATTGGTCCAATATCTATTTTTTTAGATTTTCTAATTTTGTTCGTTTTCAAAGAATCTTATGCAGAGAAACCATGACAAAAATTATGGAACGTAATGTTTTCAAAATGTTAATGTATTTTTGTAAATACATTATGTACAGTTGTGAACACGAAAATAGCTGTGGGCTTAAAATAAACGATAAAATTATGTATTTTTAACCGTTCTTGTGGAATACTGGGGTTTAGGTTTGGTTTTGGGGGGACGTCGCACATACTTGCAGGATCATATAAAACAACCTTGAACTCATCTGCCCATAAAATATTTCGCTCACAGGAAATCCAACATACCTTCTTGCAAACTGCATCCGATTTTCTGTATGTGTTTTGGTGAGAGGTGGCTTATTCTTCGGCATGATTGCTGCTAAATTTGCCTCTAGGAGTCTTTTTCTCCAGTTCATGTCACTCATATACAGATTGAGCTCTTAACGAATCTGAATTGCTGATTTTTGTGCAATCTCTCTTTTCATAATTGCAAGATCTTCCTTCCGTCATTTGGTGTTATTTTTCTTTTAACATCTCTTTTTTTTTAATTGGAAAGTCTAGAACCAAAATTAGAAGGCCTTCAACAATGAAAACACTGCTATTTTCATGTTCACAGCTGTATGTAAAGTTAAAACTCTTAAAAGCTTGCCTGTCATTGTTAAAAATGTTGGAAACTCGTTGTTTTACTATTTTCATCGTGGAGGCAGTTATACAGCTACAGTTATTTATTTCACTCATCATTAAGTGGTGGATTTCACTAGGATCATGTCGTTCCACAAATCAAGACTCATGATTATATAATATTCTGCTTTCTCATCTTCAATGCCAATTTCAAATCAATAGTCTAAGATTTGGGAGAACTGTCCGTGTATTTTTCAATTATGAAATACAAAGTGTACTGAAAACCATACTCTCTTCATTTATTTTTCGGTCTCTATTTTCAGGTTCTTAAAGAAAATCTTGAAACTTATTTCAACACTTGAGTAGCCTGTAAAACATCAAAAAGTTAACAGTATCGGACCAAAAACACTTCCTTGTGGCACACCCGCAATTACTTGATTAAATATTTATAGTAATCTTTTCGTGATATAATTTCAGAATAAAGCGATAGACTGGTTCTATAAAGGCACTTCATAATATGTACTTCCAGGCATACCGTGTCATATCTTTTCAAAGGCTTACGAGGGAGTTTGTTTTAAATTGATTTTTCAATTCATCTAATTGAATATCCTATACAAGTTATCAATAATGCCGTAAATATTTCTGAAAATATTTATAAAAACAAGTACTTTTGTAGAACTTTTTTCAAATAAATTGGAAGCTACGGTGGCAACAGAGAATTAAGTCTGTCAAATGCACTCTCGTCACGCCTTCTCTTTATCTTTTCTTGTCTGTGTATCTACCATTATTTGTTCTGATTGGTCAGTGACTGCATTTGGCTTAACATTTATAGATTTTCTCATACCCGATAACCGTCCCATGGATACCATTGGCCACAATTATATCCAGAAATTCGCACTATTTTACATACAAAATATAATTCGCACAATTCACCAGCTACATACATATGTAGTTCCTAAGCCACCCTACGAAATCAATTAACACTTCAAAAGCTGCGGCAATAAAAAAATCATGTATTTCTAAAGCGCAGAATATCTACCATGAATAATTTACCAGCTACAGATGGATCCAGTTAGTTTGAATCACGGTTCGGTAAGATATCTTGGCGGAACAGATCATATACATATGGTGATATTTCGTTTGAATATGCAAATGGGTACATCCAAATAGACAAATGGGGACGAATACAAAGTTGAATGTTGAATTTGCAAAACCACCTTCGCAGCTGATTCACATATCCCGTGCTGACTAATTGTTGACACATGATGATGCAACTACCCATACTGCCTGAGATATGATGACTGTTCTTTAAGAACTGTTTCCAGAGCTAATAATGTAAAAGAAATTAAGATATTGATGGCCCGACTTGTCTCATATGTAGACTCGAGATTTGTTCCTATGGTGGAAAAAAAGTCTTCGATAGTAAATTCCCCAGTCTATTGCAGACCTTTGAAAGCAACAACAAAACTGCATTATGAAAAATTCAATGAAAAGACTAAAGGAGTGTTGCAAAGAGTAAAATGATAATTTAGATTCAAGAGGATCATTATTATCATCTTACAAGATCGCTTACACTAAGGCTAGGACCGCACTTGCGATTTTCAGCGACGATTGAAATCGCAAGTGCGGTCCTAGCCTAGTAGCTTTTACAAAATAGGTATAGTCTGACAGTTGCGTTAGACGACGCACGTCAAATACCAAACAGTTGTCAGTTAGCGGTATTTTACTCAGCGTTACGTCAATTCATCGTTACTTTGTCTAAATACATATTCTTGGCAAAGTTTTAAGTTGCAATATTTCCCCTTCTTTAAAACATCGAATCAACATCACTCTGATTGTCAAATTATCGTTATTTTTTTGACGTAGATATGGGTATCGTCAAATAAACAATCTGCCCGCTTCCACAAAATCTGTTCGATCAACGTCAGTCAATTTTCTTGGAAACGCATCTGACGTTTACGAGCACGCTTCCTGGCATTTCAATATTTTTATCGTCAATTCAATTTTTTTACTGCAAAATTGGGCTGAAAATGATGTTATACAGCATCATGACTTTAGCAAACTGCCTTATCAAAAATAAAGCTTTTTCATACAAATTTTGTTTTGCGTGTCCGAACAGTTGGTTTTTGCAGTTTAAGTGTAATAACATCATGTTTTGACGCAAATAGGTAGCACCCAAATAATCAAATGGGGACGAATACAAAATTGTTGAATTTTTGACGCAAATGACGTTTTCGGAAACGGCCTTCTTCTAATTTAGTCAAAATTCGTTAAACCATAACCCGTCCTGAATACTGGAATGGGAATGTTTCTTTTAATACTATGAATAGCTTTCCACTGAAACCACTTTCTTGTGGTAAAAAAACTTTATAGACTTCAATATTTCATGCTCTAATTTGCTGCCATTTTCATCGTTGAAACCACAGCCCAGTGTTCGTAAAGATAAGTAAAACTTTTGGTTTACTGCTAACATATTAACCAAACCTGGAGAAATTCTTCCTCAGCACCGCATCTACTTCTATACATGTATAGGAACGTCACTCGCTCTTAACTGAAATATGATAGTTTGTTTATATGACGAAGTGGTTTTTAATGTTTCTTCATCGTTTTTCTGCAAAGTTTAGTGAATTTTGTTTTCGCCATTGTACATAATCTGCTTTTCTTACTATCCGATGGGAAATCCTAGAATATGGATAGAGGCTATGGTTACACAAGTTTTGCTTCCATGTGACATATTTGTACGCATCCAAGAAAGGCGCGCAGCGAGAGTTCTATACCGTAGTTTTACCTTGGAAATGTAATCTGAATCTCCCTTGGTAGCAAACATTATCTCATTCTTCATTTTACTCTTCTTAACTTGGTCGCTGTTTGAAAACAAACCACCATCTACATCCACATCGCCACACCACAGAGACCCGACACAGTTAGTCATTGTTTCTTCATTTTTGTATGAGATAAAAATGGGGAAGGTAAATTGATCCCGTGGAAAGTATATGTAGAAGAAACTTTGCAGAGACCCATGGGCTAAAAGTAGTAGTTACACAGTCTTTTCTTTTTTTTTGAAAAACCAACTTGTTCATAACATTGATCTTATTTTCCGTCCGCTCTTGGATGTAGTTATTGTTTCAGGTGGAGTCAAGTTGGGAAGCGAGAACTTCCTTGCGCCTCGTGTCTTGTTTAGTCATTTTACAGTTGGTTAGTCCTTTTGGGAGTGACACAGTGGTTTTGATGACAAGTTGTCATTGTTAATTATGTAGGCCAGGAGCGGCAGTAGCGTCAAGAGGGAAAACCCCCCCATGGTGTTGACGCAAGAACAACGACAACCATGAAAAAGAAGTTTGCTTTAAACTTTCCCCGGAAAATGATGGAAGAATCGAGTTAGAAGCCCAAACTCAAACCAGAAATGCAAAGTAAAAATTTTCTTTTGTCCTTCGAAGACCGACTTTACCTATGAAAAGTATGACAGGAATGGGCATTAGATGTGCCAAAAGTTCTTCAGAAGCGTGGAAGCTGCCTGTCAACAAAATATCCTTTTCCTTTCGTGTATGTGCTAGTGTATAAGGATGGAGATTGCAATTAGGAGATTGAAATTGGATTGACGGGACGTTCGGTGGTGCAAAGTTGTTAGCAAGTCCCATAGTCTTTACACAGTCAAGTGGCTTCAACATAAAAGACAATAAGGAAGAAGGTCGGTGGGTGTCGGGTGCTTCGTTCATTATTTTTGTTTGTTTGTTTGGCAAAAAGTTCTATTTTGTTTCGTTGTTTTTCGGGTGGAAAAAGTTTATTTATCTATTCGGAGAGGGTTTGGTTCGAGATCGAGGCAAGTTGGTAGGTAAAACAAGTAGTATATCTGAAGCGAGTCTATTTCGAAAACGTGCTTGCAATACTTTATCATTAAGTATCTTTGTTTTCAAAAATAAGAGGCAAGAGTTTATTTTGTTTGTGTTTTTGTTGCTGTGGTGTTGCAATTGTGATTTTAAGGAAGTTTTAAATGAGATACTAAACAAAATATGAGACACGTATTTCTAAACTTATATATCTACTACTGAGTAAACTTTGTGAAGTTTTAAAAGGTTTTTGGCAAAACAGAAGTTATAAATAATTCTATGTATGGAAATAGAAGCTTAAGTTGAATACGAGTAAACGTTGGTACAATTGTTGGTCATAGTTTGAAGTTTTAATGTTTTCGTTGCAGTATCTGTTTAGATGCATAAAAGGGCATGGAATTAACTTTTGCTAAAGTTCATTAGTTCTCTAAATGTAAACTACTTGAAAATTGAGATTAAAAGGGGTTTGTAAGGTTTAGAGTAGAGTGTACCGTAAAATAGTAGAACACAAAGCATTCTTTCTGCTTCTCCAAAATTATCACTCTCTCTTGAGACTATTGCATTTCTAGAGTTTGCATTGAGTTGGTGGATCTTAATTGCTAATTTTAATTTTATTATATTTTAAGTTCAATAACAGTCTTACTGTGTTTTTACCTTTCGATAAGGCTTGCAGGAGTTTTATGTTAGACAATAGGGAAGTTATAGCTTCGAAAAAACTTCTTTTTTGCAAATTCTTTTTTATAATTTTTAATATCAGAGTAGGTTTTCATAAATATATGGGCGATTCCGCTAGAGACGATTTTCGGCGTCAATTTTTAAATTACAATATTTTTTTTACTTTTTTTGATAACAAGCAAAGTAGAACGACTCTATTTATTAACAAAAACAATTTTTTTATCATATTTGAAAACATTTTTGTGCGCTAGGCAAAATTATCATACGAAAGGTCGGTGCAAACCGCAATTATCAGTTTGACAGTTTGAGGTAATGATTAACTTGTTAGACTTGTGGTCACAAATGTGATTTAATCGTTTGTTAAAAAAAATATTGAAATATTTGTTATTATTATTTTAGTATTATTTATCGCAAAAAGTGATTAAAAGTTTGTTGCACCCGCGATATAAAAGATATAAAAACTTGTTTTTTTTCACAGAAATAAAGTGCTATCGTTTTGAAACTTTGTGAAAGTATGAAAAAATCAGAAACGAAATTAAATCAGTCGTTATAAGGAGTAAATTGTAAATTGAATTTTGAAAAAACATTGATTAAAATTGGTTGCACCCGCGATAGTGAAATAAGAATCGCGGGCAATTTTCTGACAACTAACATTATGATGTTTTAATTAATATTTTGTTTTAAAATATGCCTTGAACTATAATTTTTTGTTATTCAAGGTTGTTTGTTTTTTTAACAATTTAATATTTATAATATTTTGTTCTTTTGTATAAAAATATAAGGAAACAAGGAATTTCAGAACGAAGCATGCAATCTCTCAAAAAAACTTCTACATGATTGATATTTATTTCTGAACAAAAAATTGAAGAAGGGAAAGACGTGCAATGGGAACGATTGAAAAACTTGCCGGGTTTTCAATCAAATTGTTTTTTTTTTTTTTTTTTTTGTTAATCAGAAGACGGCAACAACATAACTGTGGCACCTTATTGTCTCGTTTCAAGAGCACAGTTATTTTGAAATCCACTATCATCGAAACAGATAGTTTTAGGGAAGATGATGATTTAAAGCCACTTATACGATCGGTGCACAAAGAAATTCTGTTTTCTGATACATGTATCTGCTCCTTCTACATACATACATATATGGCCAATCCGTCCTCATTAAAAAAACAAAAACTGCGCGCTTCCAATGTTTTTTTAGTGATTCAGAAGATTAATCTCCAACAATCCTCTTGAACTTTTTATATTACCAGCATAGGCATGCCTTGAAACCTGTACTATTTTCACTGCAATAGTCTTGCCAAAAGATATTTGCGCGGGCTTGTATCGGTGCAGGGAACTAAGTCCCCGGAAACTTAGTTCAACAAGGGACTTAATTCTTATTTAATGGAAACTAAATCCACTTTAACGAAGTAGACTTAGTTCCCAGGTAAGGTGAAAAAGTAGTCCTTTTTTATGAG
Source organism: Dasysyrphus tricinctus (assembly GCA_963921185.1). Taxonomy (NCBI): domain Eukaryota; kingdom Metazoa; phylum Arthropoda; class Insecta; order Diptera; family Syrphidae; genus Dasysyrphus; species Dasysyrphus tricinctus. Next base: position 12,087,137 of record OY992533.1, read on the forward strand.
AACTAAGTACACATTTTGAAATATGAAGAGGAAACTAACTTTCAACGACAAAAATTATAAAAATGCAAAATTGCGCGAAAACTTTGCATACACCCAGCTCTATATAGAAGTCTATGTCGTTTTCATTCGGTTTAACGTTCTGTTCCATTTCTAAGATATATGGACATTTCGGAGTAGAAGGAGTGGAATTGTAGTACTCCAAACATGCAACTGAAAACAGCATAAGAGTCTATTGTTTTCTTGATACGGCTTGCTGAAATTTAGCTTAAAATCTTGAGAATTAATAACTTCGAAAAAGTTCCCATTTCGAAATCTTGTGCACAGTTTATATTAGGCTTTCTTACAAAAACCTTATGGAAGCTATTTTTACCTGAAATTAAATCTGATATATCATAGATTAATAAATTATTTCAATGAAAGGCAAATAGAAGAAATAGTTTTGCAATAGAATGGTCCATGAACAAGAAGCACTGGTTTATCAGTAAATCGGTCAAAGCAAAAACCATTTCGAATATTTTTTTTTAATCTGCTAAAGGGAATTGAAATAAATTTAAACTTTTTTTATAAGCAGGTAAGAGCTTTCTTATTGAAATATAAGCTTCTCTTGTGCTTCTTGACACAAACAAAGTTTGCATTAACAATTTGGATACTGCTTTCCTGGCAAAGTACCTATTATCCTTCCCTATCCCGAATGCCATACTACCAAATGTCCAAAATCCCAAATGCCAAAATTCCGAAGAGACAAATCCCGAATGACAAAAATTCCGTATGGACAGAATCTCGAATGCCAAAAACCCCCAATGCATTCAAGATAAAATCCCGAATTTTAATACTTTTTAAGTACTATTTCATTTCTTTCAAAGAAACTAAAATGTTTTTTTGACTTGTTCATTTTGAGATCTCGATTGGCAAGAATCTCGAATGCAAAAACTTTCTGAATAAAATATAAAAATTACGAATGCAAAAATTTCGAACGAACAAAAATCAAGAATGTACAAAAATCACTAACCAGTATACGAAAAAAAAGTTTTTAACGCAATTTCAGTACCAAAATCAACAAGTATATATTTATTATCTACCTACTGATAAGCACAAAAAAAATCCAATTTGAAGGCTAGAAAATCGAATGGCTTAGTACAGTACCAAGCCATTCGGTATTTTGGCATTCGGGATTCTGTCATTCGGGACTCTGGCATTCGCTTTTGCAATACGGGATTTTGTGCATTCGATACTTTTTCCATCTCTTTTTCTATAACTCAATCACTTACTGTGTGAAAAGCCTTCGAGGTTTTTTGAATTTAATGTCAAAAAAGTACCTACCAGGTTTTTAGAAAAATGGTATTTGATCTATGAATCTCAAGTTTGCCTTAGTTCAGTTCTTTTTCTGGGTGGTTTTGTGTATGGAGGTAACCGAATTTGTGTTTTTTAAGTTATTCTTTTTCTAAGGTACCAAAATCTCATAAGGGGAAGCTTATTTTACATAATGATTTTTCTTCCTTAAGTATCATTTTCTAGGAATTGACCCATAAATGAAACAAATATTTTTATATGCAATACTTCACAAAATTTAATAAACCATTAATCCAGAATCCATTTTTGGCACCAACTCATCCTTGTGTAATTTATTGCATCTCTTGGGCAAAATAACATTAAAGAGAAGGTCATTAAAGCCCATCACCATATATACACTTCTCTATAATGTATTCCATCACAATCTTAAATAATCTATTCATAATAGGGTTCTATTTTATGACACAAGAATACCGCAACAAAAATGCCATAAATCATATGCCTCCAAGGCTTGAAGGCTTTATTATATCCCATCCGCACCTTTCTCTACCTCTCGCAGGACCCGCAGAATAATGTTTTGTATGTATGTGTCGCGATGATCGTTTTCAAAAATTGGATAGGTACAGAAGCTTTTCTTAACCCCGACCTCCCACACCCCCCTCTTTCAACCTCCCTCAAATGAATCAAATGATTTATTAAATTCATGTCACCATTAAATCTCTTCATTACCTCTTTCTACCAGAAAAATAAAAACCTCCTAGTACCAAAAACTCATTTCCCACACCCATCACAGAGTTTCATCATCCTTCATCCTGGCAAAAAGGCACACATTAAGGAAAAAGAAAAAAATAACAGAGATAAACTACCAACAACAAAACGTTGAATTAAGGCTGGCTGGCTGGCTGGTTGGCTGGCTGCAGCTCAAAAATATAGTTCTGGCATTCATGTGAAGTATGAAGAGGTGGCAACGTTCTTTCTATTATATGCTTCGTGTGTTGTCCTCGCACGCCTTTCAAAATGGCTTATCAATGTTGAATTAAATTTTGTTTGCCTATCAACGTGTTTTCTTTACATCTTCACGACGTGATATGCCCCCCCAATCCTCCCTCCCCTCCCCTTCACAAACACACACACAGTTGGTGTGATGTGTAATGAGAAAAAAAACATAATCCTCACAAATTAGATTCATAAATTCACAAAAACATGGAATTTATTATCTTGTGATGCATTGCCAGGAGGCGCCACAGTCTATTTCTGGTCTTTAGACTCTTTTTGCAATTACAGTTAAATCTAATTTGAATTCAAATGTCTCATCTTGCACAAGCAATTATTGTCAGGGGTGGCAGGTAGGTACTGGGTCTGCTGGAGTTGGCAGTGGCATGTGTTAGTAAACAGTATACAGTGCTGTTTGTAAAAATAATTTTTGTTGAAATGTTTGTAAAAATTTTGGTTGGTGAGCTTCACAATTTGATTACGATTTAGTCAAAACTCTCTCCAGAAAATTTCGGACAAACGGCTTACATAAGTTTCTTAAAACTTGGTATATTCTATGTGGGAATGTGTATTAGACCAGTTACTACTTAAAATAGGATAAATAGACAAAAATATTTTTGTCCATTTCTATCTTCTATTCTCAAGTCACGTCTACTATTTCGAAGAAAATGCAGGCTTTTGTGAATCGCTGTCTTCGCCACATCCTAAAAATTCGCTGGCCACAATTAATATCAAATGAGGAATTGTGGCGCAGGACAAGTCAAGAGCGGCTGGACGTCGACATAAGAAAGCGTAAATGGCGTTGGATTGGTCACACACTGAGGAAACCAAACGATGAAATTGCAAAGCAGTCCTTTGAATGGAATCCTCAGGGTGCACGGCGGGTTGGAAGACCAAGAACAACATGGAAATCAACTGTCTTGGCGGAAGCGGAATCCCAGAGAAAGACGTGGCCACAGCTTAAGTACCTTGCAGCAGACCGTGAAGGATGGAGACGTTTTGTTGACGCCCTATGCCCCAGCTGGGGTTACAGGAAACGATGATGATGATGATGATTCTCAAGATAGCTCCACTTGAAATGTGAAAATAATTTATTTTCAAGAACTGTTTGGAGAATTCTGTCAATTTCTTGTTTTTATACCAGTACGGTGCAATAGAAGTTTGTGAGTCAGTAAATTCTATGAGTATGAAGCTTGATATAAAATGCATAAAATATGTGAATATTATAAGTTTTTTTCTTATCCGCTGATTGGTATAAACTGGTCTAACTCAATACTTTTCAATTCCAAATTTATAAAAATACAAACATCAATTTTTTCCACAGCATAGTAGGTATGTTGTTTGTCCCTATGAAAACTCTATTCACCTCAAATTGAATCTCATTATTATATTATTTTTTTTGTCTTTTAATAGTGAGTTAGCTCCAACTCTAACAAACGACCCTTAAGGGTTTAAACTTTTGTTGTTGACTATATCTGTGTGGTTACCTACCTTTGGCGTCTAGACTCTAGTACGTGCACAAGTACTATCTACATCATTTGTCATTTTGAAATAATTTTAATAATAATAATGCAGGTGGTTTTTGGAGTACTTATTCAAGTCACATGGAAAACTTATTCGTTCATTTACATTTTTAAATTAAATAAAAAAAAACAAAAAATCACAAAATGTTGCGGGTACTTTGTGTTTCAATTCCTGCTACTTTGTTGTTTTGTATACTTCCAACTTTTGTAAATCGGTGACAAGAACGTAGACGTTGTTAATTATTCTTAGCTTTTACTCCAGAATAATACATTTTGAAACAATAACAGATTCAAAAGTCTTTTGAACGTGAAGTAAAAAGACATTCAGTGATTGCAGCATGGAAATTTAAGTTCTTCTATTTTGTCTCCAAAATTTTTAAAGTAGATCTTTTTAACAGTTAAAAGTATGCTTGTAAGATGTTGTTTTCATTCTTATTATACAAATTATCAAAATGTGCCTGGGTTCATCGAGATACGTTTGCCTAGTTCGACGGCTGTTCTACGACTGCCTGGCCTGCACACTGACATATCCGTTCTACTTGACGGATCTCCCAAGATTGACTGAGACATGTCCGTGCTTAACGAAAATTCCACGACGTACTGAGACACGCCGTCCGTTCTGTTCGACGGATATCCTAAGACTGAAAGATTAGGTATATACTCTGTCAAATCTAAATATCAAATTTACAAATCTTTACAGACAGTGACATGCCACAGAGCCTAAATTGTTTTTGGCAGAAAATGAGTGTTGTATACCAAAATCTTCATCATAAAGAAAGCTATGAAATAGATTAGTTTCTAGATTAGTTAGGTATTGTCAAAATACTGAGTTCCTGGTGTATTATACATTTTTGTTTGATTCAAAAGAAGACAATTTTTGGTACAGTTTTTTTTTTAAGTGGCTTAAACGAGGCTATAGAACTACCTTCAAACATAGCCGAGCTATTTGCAAAGCTGATCTAGAGACAATTGGCGTTCAAATTCAGGAAATTTAAAGAAAATACTATACAAAGTCTAAAAGATCATCGCGATCTAGTAAGACTTTGATCAGAACACTGCCCCGTGCATTATTGGGAAGCAGCCAAGTGAGATTTTCAGGATGAACCAACGAGTGTTGTGGACTAGAGAGAGGCCGTTTAAAGCAATTTTGAATCGATACCTCTTATGAATTGTAAATGGCAGGCTTTTATCACTTATTTTGATTGTTTAGTTTTATGGTAGCTATGGATGCTGCACGATTTTTCTCTTCGACCCAGAGTATACTTTTCCGAAGGATTTTAATGTTTTGAATGCAAATCTAAGCTCAAAATTGCTCCCTTATCATGTATTTTCTTTTTTTAATTTTAACTTCAAAGTAAAAAAAAAGTCGTTTTTTTAGAAAATTTGAGCTATAAATAACCTCAAACATTTCGAAAAACATTTTTATTTGTTAAAATACGTTTTTAATACACACAAAAAATGGTTTGTATTTAAAACAAACGATTTTTTGGGGAAGACAAAAAATATCGTAATAATCAACAATTAATTTTCAAGAGGAAAACAAATTTCTTGGAGATGCGTTATGACCTTATTGAGAAAAATTGTTTTGTTGTGTTACATAACCTCAGACCAACAACAACGGGTATTTTTAGTTTTTTAGGTAGGAGTAGGTACATACAAAAATGGTTTTATTTTGTTGCTTATTACTTTAAACATAACTTTTGTGGACACAAATTTGCTGGTCCGGATTGTTACCCTCCCATTGTTCTGAGGAGGTGTTCTTCAACGCTGGAAAAGTCACGGCGTAAGCTTTTTCATCTGCCCTATTCAACTGGTCTCTTTCCGAGCAGATGGAAAACAGCATTTGTCCAGCATGTCCCTAAAAAAGGCGAATATTCTTCTCCCTCTAACTATCGTCCGATTGCACTTACGTCCCTTCTTTTCAAGGTCATGGAAACGCTGATAAATTTTCACCTTAAAAAAAATATCTCGAAGAACGAAAGCTTCTTAATGACCGGCAGTATGGCTTTCGTAGCAATAGGTTTACTGGTGATCTGTTGGTATATCTCACCGATCATTGGAATAAATCTTTACATCGTTTTGGAGAAAGTAAGATTATTGGAATTGATATTTCAAAAGCGTTTTATAGAGTTTGGCATCAAGCTCTCTTATCGAAAATGTGAGCATTTGGTATTGATGAATCTCTTCTTCGTTGGACTAGAAATAACCTTTCGGACCTTTCAATACAAGTTGTGTTGGACGGTGTCAAGTCTGATATTCATAAAATAATTACTGGTGTGCCCCAGAGCTCCGTTTTGTCTCCGACTCTCTTCCTTATTTTTATAAATGATCTTCTGTCTGAAACTTCTTTTCCATAAAATTGTTTGACAGTACCCTCAGCTTTTCATATTCGTTCCTAGATTCGATTCCGCATCTTCTTCGGATGTGGAACTTTAACGGCAGCGTATGAAAAGCTTTTTAAATTCTGATCTCAACAGCGTTGTCCAATGGAAAATAAAAAACCACGTAGAATTTAATGCTTCAAAAACTCAATGCTGTCTTTTGTCGTTAAAGTGAAGCCCACCCTTATGGCACTACCTATGAGTGGCCCTTACATCGAAGAAACCGAACAGCTTTCAGTTCTGGGTATGTGCATCACAAACCACCTTCTGTGGAGTGATCACTTATTCGACGTCCCCAAAAATGCCACGAAATGTTTAGGTTTTCTTCGAAGAAGTAAGAAATTTGTCTCCCCTTCTGATCTGGCTGCAATCTATGGCTCCGAGAAATTAGGCCCCAAAAGAAAAAATGAAATAAGGCCCCACATTGGGGTAATTTTTCATAATGAGATTATGCCCCAATGAAATAAGGCCCCATCGAATTGAAAAAAAACCCCCAAAAATAAATGAAATAAAGCCCCAACCTGTTTTGTCTTTTTTATTTTTAATGAAATAAGACCCCAATTTGTTTTTCTAATATTAAAGTTTATTTTCAAAAATGAAATAATACCCCAAACCATCAAACAAATACTTGGATTGTATCCTGTACAACACTTGTACTCTCGAACACCGCCGCAATGTTTCGTGCTTTTCACTATTTCATCGGTATTTTTACAAGCAGTGTTCTAGTGAAATACCCAGTTTTACTCCTCCCCTTAAGCAGTTCCACCGTTATACTCGTACTTCTAGGAATGCACATCAGTTTACCCGTGATACAAACATCGGACATACTGTCAAGTATAGAGATTCTTTTCTTAGTCGCACTACCCGAATGTGGAATGCTCTACCTGGCTCTGTATTTCCCTCACATTTTGATATTCAGAACTACAAAACCAATGTGCATGGATCTCCTCTCAAATCCCTCCCTATTTTCCGAACGATCGCACTGTGTTAAATCATTTTAAGGGTACTCAAAACCCCTTTAGTGCGCGCTAATTATTAAAAAAGAAAAACTTCAAACATTCAAAAAACGTTTTTTTGATACCTAAAAAACGTTGTTTATAAAACAACCTAAATCTCAGGAAGAAAAAATAATATATCGTGAAAATTCAAAAAGAATTTTGAAGAGGAAAAAAGTTCTTTCGAATACATTCAGGAGTTTTTATGAGAAATTTTTTGTTTGTAACATAACCTCAAACATATTTTGAAAAAAAAACTTTTGAATTTACAAACTAGAAATTTCTCGGGGAAGAAAAATGTTTAAGCATTTATTAAATGTAAGTAAACTCAACTAACGTATGTACGACTTAAAATCATTACTTTAACATCTAACGGAAGAGCCAATCTCCTGTAGTATAGAAGAAAAAGTCAGATCGTTACTTGTCAGATAAATGCTTTCTTCCGAATATTAGTCATAGTTTCTCTACAAACGAAGATCTGACAATGCAAATTGGTAAAATGAAAAACCTCCATTTATGGTGCGTTAAATACTTGCCTTCCGTTTAAGATTTTTTGGTTGATTTTGGAGACAAAATTGAATTCCCAACCAACCATATTGAACAAATATGGAAGAAGTTACTAAAAGTGCCTCTACACTATCCCACAAAGTATTAACACATGTCAGAATAAAGTGGGAAAGAATTTCATACGACTGCCAAATTTGTGTGATGAAAATGATTTTCATATTTTGCTTCCACACTTGCATCAAAACAAATCAGTTTCACCATAACCTCAAACGCCCAAGTGGGATAGAATGTGTGATGGTTTTAGAACCGATCTTAAATATTTTCAGGTATAAACACATGTCAAATCGTGTAGGATGCGATGTCAAGTTGTGTGTGATGAAATTTCATATTTTGTTTCCACACTATTATACATGACTTTCTTCACACTTTTTTGACATGTATTAATACTCAATGGGATAGTGTGGAACGGCTATAAACGGTTTGTCAACAAGGTAGGTATGATTTTTGTTTTATTGAACAAAATTATTATTCCAAGCATAAAACATTCTCATTTATAGAAATGAAGTTCCCAAATATAAAACACCAATAAAAGTCAATCAACTTTTATTAAGTATGTATCTCCCTATCTATACTCTGTAGTCGTACCTGTATATGGATGAGGGCAAACGCAACGCAACTACTGTTATATTCATATTACCAACTTTATGTATGGGTAGAGGTAGATGACTTCATACCAAACCTTATGGTGTGGTTATAAATAAATTTACCAATGGCACGTGGATATTATGTGTATGAATATTTGTCTGGACAAATATGAAGATATTGTTTATTTTTGAAATTGAAGTTTTGCTTAGATAGCACAACACAGCAGAGGAAAACTTAGTTGAAACTTGAAACCTTACAAAGAAGTATAAGGCTACTTTATGACGAACAAGAAATTGCAATTGGATATTAAAATGTGATGGACAGTAATGGAATTATATAGAATGGAATTGGAGAGCTTATGATGGAAATTTGATGTCAGTTATATTATGTTAGGTCTCAATTTAATAATTTTATTGGATTTATCGGTCACGTGTTATTAATTCACAAAGTAAGCATTTGCAAATGCATAAAAGATAAAACATTTAAATATAGTTTGGTTCATAGTTTGAATGTACCTTGCACACTTGCACTCCTTGGATGATTGAATGCTATTAATGTGTATAATCACACTGCACATTTTAAGGGTAGTAAATATTGGGTTAAGGTCTAAAATTAGTTGACAGAAAATAAAAAAGTTAAAACAACAATTAAAACACTCGTTAAAATGTTCAGAATAATCAACAATCAACTTTTTCCATAAAATGGTTAATTTGATCGCTCAATTTAGCATACAAAAATGGTTTCGCAATTTATAGAAATAACCACATGAAATTCGAACGCTTTTACTTCATCATACATCCATATATACATTGTGTTGTATACTAAAATTAAAAAAAAAAGCATTTAATAAATATGTATGTATATGTACATAAATAAGTAGGTAACCCTATTTATATTATAGAAAAAGAATTTTAATAAGTCTATCATGTGTATAAAACAAAATAATATTCAAAAAGGTGTGGCAATTTCAAATGATTTGTTGCTATGATGACATTATGGAACTAATAAATGATCAACTAAAATTAAAGGATTGCTTCTCCTAGTGTGTACATTACTCAACATCAATATTTTCCTCGATGTAAATTCTCGTGTTGTTGAAAAAGAATAAATCACAAAAATATAGGATGAAATACGATTCTCGAAACGGCACTTAAGTGGTGGTTCGGTGCTTCGCAACCAAATCGATTTGATCGAGTTAAAATTTACTCCCATCAATTAGATCGAAACATATGTGTAATTAAGACATTAAAATGTACTCTGAGAATGTTTAATGAACTCTCATAAGTAAATTTGCCTCTATCTAAAACCAAAGTCTTATTTACTCCCATCAATTATATTGAATTATATTTACTGACGAGAGTCTTCATGATATTTAATTTACCCTCATTATTAAATGTAACTCGATTCGAGACGAGAGTTAAATCTATTTTGATTGATTTGATCGAGTTATGTACATTTACTGACAAGGGTAAAATTTACTCCCAAGATATACAATTAAGTCTCGCAAGAAAATATAATTCTATTCAAGAAAAAGTTTTATTTAAAATTTTATTTGTATTGAAATTTACTGAACGATGGGGGAAGGACACACATTTTTTTCTGTAGTGCTACTTTATACTGCAGGAAACTATTTATTGTCATTCATCTTGAAAATTCTAAAAATGACTTTTCAAAGACATTATTTACATAAGGCTATAAAAAATAAAGTTAAAAACCTATACAAAAAATTTCCTGACGTATCGAAACGTTTTTCTAAACACGTAAGTCCAAGTTTTGGCAAAGGCATCCGAAAAATATAAATCGGTCCAGGACACAGGTGTGAACAATATTTTTACTGAACACAATAAACATACGTCACTGCATGCAGCAATGCTCCTTTTTCCCATTATATAAACTGAATAGACATGTTTTTTGGAAATTCATGCGAGAGTTTTTGATATAAGTAATTTTGATAACAAAAAAAAAACAGGTACCTCTTATTAGAGACCCCGGTAGTTTTACTTATATGGAATTTTCCAAATTGTATATAGAAATTACAAGCGGTACATTCAAACACTTATGAGACAGTTGTTAAGCAAACAATTCTATACAAAAGTCTCCAATAAATGTCAGGAACTTTGAAAACTATATCAACCACCTGCAGCAGCTATCACACCTCTCAAATGTTTTATTGAACAGGGAACAATCAACAAGTCACGTACCTAAATGTAGCAGGTATTTTGTTGAGTCATATAATATTTTATGTAGATAAATCATCATCACGATTGAAACTTATGTGCTTCGTCAACAGACAACAGAAAAAAAAACAATCAGCCCAAAGACAATTTTAATACACTTGGGCTGGTTTTGGTTGGATCCGTGACGAATGCATCTGAAATGAAAACCTACATATTTGCATTTTGAATTTGCATCTCAAATACTCTTACTAACCCACAATACACTGTCCCTACTGAATTCACCACTTTCTCGCATATACATATGTACCTACATCGGAATACAAGAGAATTTTTTGAATCACAGGCTTTGTCAAAATATGTTTAGTGCTATTCACCCAGAGGAATCTAGCCCTCAACAAAGCCCAACCCAATCTAACCCAACCAAACATTTCCATATGCCATATCAACACAAAATAATGCATTCTTATGACTATGATATATCTGCATCTCTCCCTCCCAGCACATTGTGATGCATGAGTTATGCATGCAGATGCAGAATGATGCAGGATTGCTCGAGAAGTGTGGAGTAAAAATTGCAAAACAAATACCATTCAGCTGAAGAAAAAAAAAGAAAAAACTATAGCCGGGAAGTTTTTAACCCAAAACCTACATCTTGAATCCCTTTCTTCACTCCAAAGAAAACAATTCGCGAAAACATTTTCTACTTTATGGTTTACACAAAACAAAAATAAAAATAAAAGGATAAAAATGGAAGAAGTGATAAAAGAAAAACCTTCTCAAGTAGAATTTTATTTGAGAGTGGTTTTTGTTTACTTCGTTTGTTTAAAATGTGTGGAAGAGTGCGGCAATGTTTTTCTTTACGCCACTTTACCCGCTGCAGCCATCATATAGTTCTGCTTCACACGCACTATAACACCACAAACATGGACTTTATTTATTTTTCTTAAGTGAAATAAAAAAAATCCCTTTGACGAGATGAAATAAATAAAAAAAAATAAAAACAAAAAAAAAACGATTCATTTCAGAGTAAATTTAAAAGTGTGGGAAGACAGGGAAGCTGAATATTAAGGAAATTTAAAAGCAAACAAAATACAAGGGTGTAGTGGATGAGAAAGTGTCTGGCACAGCCTTGGCTTTCTCCTTCGTGTGTATTTATATTTATTTTTTTCTTGAATAATAATTTAAGTAGATTCCGCTTGAGAGTAAATTTTAAATTCTTATGAAGTCGAATTCGAGATTTTACCTCCTTAATAAGATAAAGGGAGGAATACAAAGTTAATCCATCTGTATGAAGTTTCATCTACGTTAAATTTAGTCATATCAATCACATACATGAATTTCCCACGCACAACCACCCCAATACCTACAGTATTTTAAGCATATTTTAACATTTATTTGCCCTTACTACAACGCTTCCGGGTTCAAATATTATATACAAATGAATAATAAAAATTAGAATTATCATAACTTCTGATAAATGTATTTTAGGGTTAAGATGTTCCATTCCCTTTGCAATCTCATTGATTCGACTATCAGTTGTAACTCTCTTTTTTTTTATCTGCATTTATCTTTTTTAAACACTACAAATAATATCAACAATATTTTAATTTAATTTCTTTATTTTATTTTTTCAGATTAACTGCTTATTTTCAAAAAAGATTAACGTAAGTTTATAATCAATTTTTATGTTCTTTAAATATTTGTCGCTATTTTTTTTAAATTTGAAAATTGATAATCTTTACTTCAAACATTTTAATAAATAAAAACTCTTTCGATTTCGACTTATAGGTACCAGTTTATACCAGTAATGTTTGGCAAATTTCAACAAATCTGTATATTGCATTTAAAAAAATAATAATAATAAATATACATGAGGGTATTATGTGTGTAGGTATGTACATAAATGTAACTATACATAGCGTGACCACCTGTACTAAAATTATCGGTACAGTACCGAAATTTAACGCTGTGTACCGTGTACCGAAGAAGCCTCAGTAAAAACACAAATTTACAGAAATCAAATTCACGTAGCTACCGAAATTGATTGGCAGGAGTGTCAAAGTCTCTAGTGGACAAAATTTATTTAAAAAAATGGTTGAAAACGCTAGCACATTGTCTATAACAGTCTTAAAACCTGGACGAAAAAGCAAGAACGGCGCGGGATGAACGAAAAATAAAGGAAATCTTTACAAGAAATGGAAAAAAAGCCAAGAAGCATATTCACACTTTTGATCCAGGAGTCAGAAATCAACATTATAGATACGACGACAGGACGATTGTTTGACGTCGTTTGAAAGAAATTCGATTTTCTTGCCTTCATCCAGCAAATAAGCAGATTCTGACAAAAGCTATATGTGGGAATAATGGTTCAAATAGGATAAAACGCAAACAGCCAGTGATTGAATTTCTAATCTTTAGGTGCTTTGCCCATTGAAGCCATTTACCCTCCACAGGTTTTGTAATTATTGACTTTTAGCTGTACGGTGGCAAGCAAATCCCATTTCTTTCAAACGACATTGCGTCATCGTCAAATCTTCGTATCCTTCCGGACCAAAAGTGTCAATATCGTTCTTGACTTTTTTCCATTTTATATTGATTTCTGTTATTTTTCGATCACCCAGCGCGGTTTTTGCTCTTTTTCGTCCAGGTTATCCAACTCTTAAAGCATTTTCGACCATTTAAAAAAAACATTTTCTTGTGTACCGAAATCGGCTTTTGGAAAGGTGGTTACCCTTATTAGATACACATATATTTAATATTATTTGAACTTAGTTAGATCAATTATACCAATCAGCGCATGAAGAAAATAATTAAAAATGTACCTATTTTAATAATATTCCTTATTTTTTTCATCATGTTTTTGTATGGGCTAGTTTATATTAATTAACTAATATGCGAATAGAAACTTGTATGCCCATATGAAGAAAAGGAATGACAGATACCAAATGATTCGATTCATGAAAATATTATTTCAAAAACCAGTCAGACCAGTTATACCATTCAGAAAATAAGACTTAACAAAATATCGATACAACAGAATAAACTAGCTTAACTAACACCAAATAATGTCATATTTTGCTCATGGGCTAGTTTATACCAGTCAAGAAGCAATAGAAAATTATGTAGGTATTTTTGGTCTTAAAATATAAGAAAATAATGAAAAAATGAGAATAAAAATATCAAAGTTTTATTTCAAATACAATTTAGCAAATTATACCAATAAGCGGTAGAGTAAATACAAGACAATTGATCTACATAACAGTTGCAATCAAAAGAGAACTTATTCGTTTAAATATTATTTCATAAATGCCTTTTATTCATTATTAAATCAAGTGTCTTTTTCCTTGCAAAATTTTCTAAACCTGATTATACCAATCAGCGGATCGAAAACAAAACAAATTGGCAATTATATTGATACCTTCCCGCAAGAATGTATTAAGCGACATTTTCAAAATTTTAAATTAAATTTTTAAAATACCTCTTATTCAGTTATTTATTTGGATATTTTGTTGTAATAAACAGATTTTTAGAGGCATTTTGAGTTGAAAATCCCGTTCGAAATCTTTTTATTTTCTTAAATACATAAATAAATAACTGGACCAGAGGTTTTTATCGATGACTTTGAAATTTTTCAAATGTCGCTTAATACATTCTTACGGGAAGGTATCGATATGCATTTGTTCTTCTTATGATCAAAGACACATATTTCAAATAAAATCGATCGTATAAATAATATTTCCTTAAGGCTAAACGAGTTACTGTGGATGAGTGGTTGAAAAAATAGATGTATGAGATATGAACTAAAGTTAGTCGTAGCTTCTATTACCAAATCCGGAGGTGGGAGGGATTAAAGAATATGTGCAACTTAAAGAATATGTGCAACCTATAACCACTCGCCTTGCATTGTGCGGTCCAAAGGTTAAATTCACAACTGCTGAAAAAAATGTTCAAGAAAATGAGAATCAAACTAATTTCTTAATCAAAAAAGTCCCATTTTACACGGTTTTTATAAAGACATTGAAAGGTATGCCTGGGAGCTTTATTCCAAAATATGCAGACCCTGACTTTTCAGCTGCATTTTGTAAGTTAGTGAATTTTACATAATGCCTTTCATCCTGATTTGTATTTGATGTATGCGGCATGCTAGTTTATACCAGATGTATGCGGCATGCTAGTTTATACCAGTCAGCTGAAAATATCAACATATTTGTTGATCTCCAGTAAACTTTGCCCACTGTCACCTATGACTTGGACAAAAGTGGAAGCTCGTATAAATTTTTAGTCCTTTGAAACAATCAGCAGGCTAATGATTAAAGACTTTTTTTATTCCTCTACTTTTGAAAAAAAAAAAAGAAACCAGTCTAAATCATTCAAATATTATTTTAACTAAAAACGCTAAATTTATACCATTCAGCTATTAAATGAATACAGATCTGTGATTTTAATCCTTTCACATTAAGTTTACACGCTTAGGGGCTGAGAAAAGCAATTTTAAAATAGGGTGAGCTAGTATTGTCTTGTTTTCATGTACCTAAGGTATGTGAATAATGCTAGTTTTTCCAGTCAGTCGAATTGTATGCAGAAAATGTACTGATATTTTTGTCGAGGCTTCAATTTGTTCGTTGTTGTCTTAAACAAAGAAATTTAATTATGAATTTATTTTGAAAGGCCAGATTAACCGTATCTTGTGTATAAGAAAAACATACCTACTTTACTTATTCAAATAAACAAGATAATTTATACCAATAAAGATAAAAATAGAAACAAATCTGTGTTTTTATCGTGTATAAATAATTTTTAACGTTTTAAGGCTGAGAAAAGCAATCAAAACACGATTAACAATACGAGTGCCTACTTCTGTAATTTCACATTTTGTAAGTGAGTAGAGCTAATTTACACCATTCATTTGGTAAATATAAGAAATCTATATTTAAAATATATTTGTCGTTTAAATTTTATATCAATTTTTTTCCTTTTTTTTCCACGACATACGTTTAAAATTCCAGTTTATACCTGTCAGCGTGTAAATAAAGCCGAAGTTGTATATTTTTAAGAGCAATAATAGCAACGGAGAAATAAACTAAGCAATAATTATTAGTTTAAAAAAAAATGATTACTTATATTGTAACACTATGTGTCTAATTTTATACCAGTCAGATTTATAAACGCAAATACTATTTTACACCTTTTTCTTGAATTAAGAAATATACACCCTACGAAATTAATATGTATAGCATTTATTTTACTGTTCGTGGCTATGGCGAGATCAGTTTTTGTTTCATTTACACAGTCATAGGTACATAACAAGTAATTCCTTAGTCAAACAAAAATCAAATATTCCGAAACAAAGAATTTTCTAAAAAAAACAAAGGAAATGGGTATTTTATTAGAAGAGATTTGAAGTACATATGTTCCAAAACTAGTTTTAAGAAATAAGTTCATAAAAAAGATTGTGGGTTATTACCCCTCAGTGTATAGTTCAAAGTTTAACTAACTCAACTCAATAACTTTAACATCTTCCACATTAAAGTCACTCATGCTTGGCATTATACATAACAAATTCTTATCTCCATTTTAAACTGGCTGTTATAATATGTGTACAAACAATTGTTTCCCTTTGCATATAAATCTCATAATAAATCCGAAAATGTTCCCAAACGCATAACTGCCACTTGGAGCTGGCTTTCTATACATACATACTCTTACACATAGATATTTTAAACCAGAAAAGGCTTCCATGTTATTACCAAAATAATCCTCAACTTTGCACCATCAGTCTCAGATAAACTGTATATGAAAGTTGAAAGTTTATTAAACTCCCTTGAAAATCCAACTACAAAATTTTTCACCCTTATAGAGGCTCCCTCTACACTCCGCTTACCGAAAACATGTTAGAAATTTTGCCTAAAACTAAACTAATTGCCTAGAGAACCAGACAGAACGAATGAGACGATATGCAAATGACAAGTCATGAAATTTTAATTAAAATTCTCTCTCGAACTTCGAGTGCGGAATTTTTATAAGCAAATTATTATTTGCCCTAGAAAAAAAGGAACTTTATTCTCGAATATGGGACTTTTCAGGGTTTCTATTTTGTTTTTGTTTTTTTGTTTTTTGTGATTACAAGCTATTGCAACAAAACTACAAAAACTGGGAATTTAATAATTATGAGAGATGCATCTTAATTAATAAAGTTTTCTTTACTATTAATATCTCTTTGACACATGTGATGCGCATCATATGGAAGAGATGTCAATGACAGACGTCAAAATTTAAATTTGATTGGCTTTGAAAAAGTTTATTTCTTTTTGTAGACTTTCCACTTTGAACAAACTTTTTCTAATTGCTTATAAAATCGATGAATTGAATAGAAAATAATATATGTAATACAGATATATAGAAAATCACTGAAGAGAGTGCTCTGAGTGAGCTGAAATTTTTCTTTAGAAAATTTGTTATATTAACTTTATGGCCAGGGCCGGGTTAGTTCGTTTTAAGGACCCTTAATGCTCTTTTGGAAATACAGCTTAAATTTTATTTAATTTTGCTTAAACAAAATCTTCTTAAAGAATGATTCCTAATTGTAGCTTTCACTTTGATATTCCAGAGCCTTTCCTTGTATTTGTTTTTACTGAAATCCTTTAGTTCCTGTCACATCTTGATCTCTAAAATTTTTCCGATTTAGACTGTCATTGCTAACTCAAATGATATTCAATACAAAATAAGAAAAAATAATATTATTCTTGCTACACTGGGCCCCTTGATATGTGGGCCTTAAGAAGCTGCTATCATTTAATCAATCTCTAGTACGTCACTGTTTTGTTAAAGAATATCGGATAAGGCATACAAAAAGTTTTAACTTCACTTTTTGAAACTAATTTTCCTTATACTTCTTCTTCCCGTGTGTGGGCTAGAACTGAGTGCTGCCACCTTCCCATCCCCTACCTTCCCCTTCCTCACCCATCTCCTCTCTATGCCTTCTTGTCATTTCATTATTCTGTCATTATTACTGAAAGTGCACTTCCTTTCAATTTATGCAGAACACCTAACCTTTACATGGCCCACACTCTCAAGAACCAATTGAAGTGCAAAATTAAATTTTTATCCTTCTTCCTTTTCCTCCCTTGGTCCTTGCGTTCGTTCTGTAACAGAAACAAGATCCAACGAACTTGTCGCGCACGTCTTCTTGTGTGCGATGCACGTCGAGCCAGTAGTTTGAAGCCCATTAAAAATTGTAAAATTATAAAACGTTCAGATGGATAGTACCTATAGCTAGATATATAAGTATACATAGATGCTATTATAGACGTGACGTAGACGGGTGGAGTAAAAGTAATTTACATTCTCTATAAGTTAATTACCGTCACCTGGGTCTCTTCTAGGTTTTCAGTGAAGCAAAGGGAACTACTAAGAAGCTCTGGCATAAAGGAGGCAAATAATAATCCAAACAAAAAAATAGTGCACTTAGAAAACTTGAAAAAAATAGGAAAAAAAGTTGTATTAATCACTTTTATAATGGCAGGTGCTCGAGAAAACAACTTACTTTGTGACAAGAGTAAATACAAGAAAATGGTAGCAAAACCCCGACACCTGAAGGAGTCTTCCAATTTTATTTGGACTACAATACTGTACTATTAGCACTAGCTTTAATGAGCCTCTATAACCTTGAACGATAACTTAGAATCCTTGTTTCCGGTAAAACGGTTGAGCAGACGAAAGTGTTACATTAATAAGGCCATGTTAGAAGACACGAAAATTATTCGATAAAAGAATATACCTAAGGGCCAGTTTTCCAGTTCAGTGTTAGCTCTGAGTTAAACCAGAGTTAGCCAATCCTGAAAATAAATTAACCCCGAGTTAACTCAGGAACAGTTTTTCAGTGGAGGATTAGATTTATCTCTCAGTTGTCAAAAATCTAGGGCCAACGATCTGCGACACTGTGGATATACATATCACCCTTCTAAGCCTTTCACACATCGAAAGCGCCACAACGACATTGCACTGACAATAACTTTCCTTATCGAAATCGAAATGGCGCCACAGCTGAAAGGGCTCTCAGTTTGGTCCCTGAGTTAACGCACCAAATTAGACGAGTTAGCTCGGAGTTAACTAAGGATTTAAATTTACTCCAAAACACGTTTTAGGAGTTAACTCAGATTTAAATTTAACCCCGAGACTAGGATGATCTCGCACTGAAAAACTGGCCCTAAGTTACTTTAAATTAATCCAATTTATACCAGTTTATACCAATTATTACATAAATAAAGACACATGTAGGAATTCGATATACTCGTCAATAGGCATGAACTGGAGGGCACGATTTGAATTGAAAAAATAATCAAATGATCAGTTTTAAGATGACGTTGGTATTTAAATAATAAAATAAATAAATTGTGTAGCGCAACAGCTCGTGGAGAACTAGGGCCTAGTGACTTACAACTCTCAACCATTCCTGTGTGCGTGTTTTATGGCAGGAATGGAGGTGACCTACAGTTTCTTGCCGAGTCCGAACAGCTAGACGAGAAGCACTTATTCATGACAAGTATGCATGCGCTTGGAGGATTTGTCAGTTCCTCGCAAGGAGCAGCACTTCGGATAAAACATTTCTGTTTTTAGGTGGCACGGCGGGGAATCAAACCCACACCTTCGGCATGACAGTCCACCGCACTTACCACTATGCCACGAGGTACTACTGGTATTTGGTAGTTTGTAAATACATTTCAGGCACAAATATATAATAATTTCTCAAATTATACCTTATACTATGTTTCGAGCGAATACCCTTTCTTTAAATCACTTAATTAAAAATATAAATGTGACAGGAAGAAGCTATGCATGACGTTATCATAAGGCCCAAATATATAGATAGATTGTCAGCATAATAAACATAAATTTACTGAAAATTTTAATTTACCTAAGTTCCAAGTTTTCTGTGTTCTGAATTTAAACTCACGTGAACTCCGCGAACATGTTTTTCTGTTATCTTAAATCTTCAGTTGATTCGGAGTAAACACATAGGTAAGCAAATTATTTATGTCATGTGCTTAGCAACAATGAAAAAGTTTAACAATTTAGAACAAGTACTCATAATTATGTATTAAATAGTACTCCAAGATGAGAAACAAGAATAACAATAAAGAAAGCCTTTTCATAACTTTTAAGGGTTCGAAACTTAAGATATCTTTTTTATCATCCTGGTAAGTGTATTTTTCAACTTTTGAGAAGAAACTTCTTATGTTGGAAAGACTTCCCTAGGGGACATCTAGACAAGAAAATTTGTCAGTAAAAATGAAAAGCTTTTGCCAAGTTTAATCTAGGCACTGAAAAGTTTTCCGACGTTTTCCCACCAGTAAAAATGGCAAGTTTTTCTCAAGTTTAATCAAGGCCCTGGAAAGGCTTTCGTAGGGGAGATCTAGACAAGGAAAACTTGTCAAATATTCGTGAGGACCTCGCTAGTAAAAACTTGTGGGATGAGGCCTTGGAAAGGCTTTGGTAGGGCAAATCTAGACATGGAAAACTTTTCAAATACTCGTGAGGGCCACGCTAGTAAAAACTTGTCGGATAAGTCTTGCTATTCCATCACAAATACCCCATATTCGACAAAAACAAATATTTTATACCCATCATACAATAGTAAGAAAAATTTAAGTATGTAGGTATATAGTTTTTTATTTTCAACATTACGCTACTGTATTGCAAAATAGCTCTGTAGTTAGCTAATGGTAATCAGAATATCACAGAATCAAGTACCAGTGTAGATAACTTTTTTTTTGTCTCTCAAGGCAAAAGGTTGCTTAACTGGTGAGGACCAGTAGAAAATCGATGGTTACCCCTGGTAGAGCCATGTTAGGGTCAATTTACAACTTTCTAGTGCCCCGTTAATAACTAGATTGTTTTTCCAGGTGGGATTTTTCAATTTCATACTTTTGTATGATGAGTTTAGTTTTATGAGCTTTTTGTGATGGTATAGAACAACTCACCCGACAAGTATTTACTAGTCGAGTATTTGACAAGTGCTGCTCGTCTAGAACCCAAAAAAAAAGGGATCTTCACTAGGATTCGATCCTGTGATCTTCTGATTACCACTCCAATACGCTAGCTACTGAGCTATTTCGCAGTACAGTTGCGTTTAAAACAAAACAAAAATCAATAAATAAAGTCTCCACAAAAATGCTGAAAGTCTCCAAGAAAATGTTGATAGAGTTTGTTCAAAAAGCTAAAATCATGGGTCCTATTGATCGGATCATTAAGCAATCTATTTTAAACCCCCCATCCCCACCATAGGCTGCTGCTGCCAGACTTTGGTATTCCACATCACGGTGCATGTACCTATAAATCCTCATACTCAGATTTTGGTTATACATCCACTCCCAAAATTTGCTGGCTCTTGCAATATTTTCCTAATCATTTTTAAGGTTGACATTTCCTCTTCTCGTTGATTTTCCCCAAAATTATAAGTTCTCTTTAATCTTCTTATCTCATATTTTCCCCTCAGAACTAAAAACTATCAAATTATAATTCCACTTTATAATTAAAGAGTTGATTAATGAGTCCTTCCACCAGATTGAATTTGTCTTTGGTCTTTGCACGGGACAAATCCTATTTGACAAAGCCTTCAAAACACACTTAAGTTGAATTTATCAAAAAGCCTCAATTTGTGAAGAAACTCATTTTAATTAGATATCCAAAGCTGTCATTATGCTGAATGATTAATATACTACCTGCCGGCCAGCCGTGAAGGGCCGGAACCGTTCAATGACGTGAAAATATCTGTCCCTGCACATCAAAACATTTTCACCTCAAAGGAAACACTTTCTACCGGAAATTCAAAATTATAATTCAGCTTCCTAACTAATGTAGGTACACATCCTTTTGATAAGTCATCTCTGTCTTGCCGCCCACTTTGCCTCCTAAACTTTGTACCTACAGAAAAAGGCATTCATATACGAAATATTTTTTTTTCTCATTTTTTGTTTGTTGTTGAACATGTACATTCTCTAAGAAAAACACAGCCAAAGGACCTTTTGATGTCAAACCACACATCGCTTGACAATTACGGTGCATGAATTTCATTACAAAAAGTTGAGTCCTTTTTTTGGTTATACCATTGAATGCTTAGAAATACTCAATGCTACTCTGCTCCTATAGAGAAACCTTTTCCGCATATAAAAATCATTATAATTATGACAAACCTTCCTTTAAAATGTGTAAGTAGGTACATTATACGTTTTGCTATAACCTTCATCCTTTATACATGCTCTGTCCCTGTGTACCATCAAACACACTGAGAGCCATAGGACTCTGATGATGCTCCACCTTGACTTGGCCAAAGTGTCAAATGACATGGAGTGTAGCTCTACGCGCCAGTGACATAGCTAGCAGTATAAAAGTTGATCTCTGTCAAGTCAAAAAGGTTAAATATGTCAGAAGCAGTTAAGTTTAATCATCATCCCGTTTGACTTAAACCTTGCCAAAGATATATATCCGATGATGATGGTGTGGTAGTACGTAGTTAGTTGTTGTACTCATTCAGTGGAGAGATAAGATGATAGCGACAATGTATACCGTTGTAGCTACCAGGATTCGTGTAATGGCGCTGGCAGCAATTGAGTCGTTTAATTATAAACGCCTCACTGGTTAAGGTAGTGGTGTAGAAGGTAACATGTCCGGTGGTGCGCCACGAATAAATCAAACTGGAAAACACACTACTCTCTGTCCCTCTCTAATGAAACTTAAATGTTGAGGTGAAGATGTTAGTATATATATAAATATATATATACTTTATTATAAAAATACTTTGTAATTCTAACTTTATTTTTGTTTGTATAATTTTGTTGAAGTTTAATATTTTTAATTTTATTATTCGATCATACTTTTTTGTACAATAAACATCATGTTTATATTGTTTCTTATATAACTTATTATTATTTGGATTTCCCAGAACAGCAACTCTAACATTTTCTAATAGAAGAGTGTGGTAGTTTGGTACGTAAGGAGAAGCTGCAAGCTTTTGGCAAAATGCTCTATACACAAATGAACGTGAGGGCCTTGGATAATATTGTTGCTGGCAAGGTAATGCTTGAATTGGCTATGGCTACGACTTCAACGACGACAACGACTTATAGAGCAAGCAGATGCATGGAATGTACTTAAATGCCTTTGTCGCATTAAGGGCACCCAATTCATGTACTTTGTCTTGTGTTTTTTTTTATTTTTGTGGCTCATTAGTTGATAGCTACCTTACTCGTGTTTTTCTCTGATGCACATTGGTTGTATATTTTCTTCTTGGCACACCGGAACGAGAAACTCGGAATGGAGAACGAGGACAAAGGCAACGAAGACTACGACAACGCCGACGACGCACACGGAATATCTACTCCAGATTGTGTGATACCTTTTGACTTTGGCAAGAGTTTTATTTTTAGGTTAGGTTAGTTATATCTTCTTTAATTGGAATGCAAAGGAAGAACTAGAGCAAACCACTGCCATTAGGGGGATGGAATGTGTGCTAGCGAAAGATCTAGACGAAGGATTATTATCACGAAATTGGGTACTGCACGTGTTTGAATGTGGGTTCCGGTTTAATGATGATCAGTGCTGCCAGGAGTGTCTTAGTAAAAATATCCACAAAAAACAGTCGCCAAGGCTGTAAGCTTGAAACCTTCGAGGAGGACTCATGCATCGTACAAAAAGTTGGTAGTATTTTTTCTAAAGGCTTATCAATGGGATATTCATTTCATTCGTGTCCACCGGGCTAAACTTAAGGGACATAGGACATCCTTAAGTCGTAGGTTTCTGGGGATGTACACGTTTATTGTAGCTCTCTGCAACTCCCGGATGTGCTGATTTATGATGTATAATCCCTCAAATTTCAAATAACAAGCTTACTATCACCTTTCTTGCAATCAAAGTTATGATTCAAGTCTTCTTCTACTGCACCGTCTATCAATTTTCTTTACACTAGGTTGGTGTTGGCTGTACAGTAGGTAGATAAGTTGCGTTATTTACTCTTGTTCCACTCATGCTCTAAGCAATGCGTCCTGATTCACCTTTGACAAGGTTCATACCTCTGTGGCATAAAGCTGGATTAGTTTCTTAAATTGCTCGAGAGAGGGTTTTCAGTTGCCTTCATAGCAATCTGAGCTATTTTTCACATAAAATATAGTTTTTCTTTTAGCTTAATTTCTTACATTTCCATTAGGACCATTTCAGCTTACTTCAAATCTACCCAACTGTCAAAATGAAGTGCGTGCTTTATGTGATAAATCAAGAGTAAAGGAAATTTACGAATTGAGCTATTTTGAGCAAATAGAATTAATTTGTTTTTTCAGATATACATTTCTTGGATCACCAAATATACTCAACTGTCAAAATGACTGCAGTCTGGTGCGCTCTTTCATTTTCGAAAGCAAGTCAGTTCTGGTACCTACATTGAATTAATTCTTTTTTCCGATGGATTTCATACATTTCGGTTAGAGCTTTTTCGTCATATAGATACAGTCAAATGTTTTCAATTGTCAAAATTATTGCAAACAGATGCGCTCTTTACGTACAAAAGCGAAAAGTGATTAAATTCAACAAAATGGGCTATTTTGGGCACATAATATGATTTTTTTTTTCCACTAAATTTAAAATTTCCGTTCGCTTTGTTCCATCAATTACAGCCAACATCTAAAGTAATCAGATGTCAAAATGACTTTGTCGGGTGCATTTTCGTACAAAAATAAAAGTGAACAAAATTAATGAAACTGAGCAATTCGGAGTGCATTACGTGTATTAATTTTATGTAAAATTTCATCCATTTCAATTACAATCAATCTCAACTTACTTGCGAAACCAAAAGTATAAGAAATTGAAGAATTTAAGCTATTTTGAGCACATAATGTTAATTTTTGAGCTGGCTATTTTACATTACCGTACGCACCGTTTTATTATTTACAGTCAACATCAATAGCACTCAATTATAAAAATGACTGCAGCTACGGGAGCTCTTCACGTGCCAATCCAAAAGATTTTAAGGGAATTTGGGCACATTTTATTGATTTGTTTAAAGATGAAATTAATTTTTTCGGTAGCAACCGTTTCATCAGTTACAGTCAAATGTTCTCAGTTTTCAAAACAACAGCAGTGAGGGGTGCTATTTATGTACGAAAGCAAAGCTTAAAAAATAGACAAGACAGATCTATTTTGGATAAATTCTATTAATTATTTTTCAGCTCAACTTTAATATATTAAATCTGTTCTTTTGCATGTGTTGTTTATGACTTGATATTCTTTCCAAAAAAATAGCCCAAATTAAAATCACCATAGAAATATTTCACATCAGTCAATACTGTTTAAGATTAAGCTCCCCAGAACTGATAGAACACCATTCTATAGTAGTGAACAATCAAAATCATTTTAATTACTTTAATCTGAAATTACATGTATGTACATGTACATTGTACATGCATAGGTAATGATGAAATCTAGTCATCGTCATTGAACATATCAAATTACGAAGCACATTTCACAGATGATAGACTTTATCTTAAATTATGGGCTTATGGATCTCATTCCTATAATTTCAATCGGTGTGTTATTAATTTTGTCAAAATCTCCTCCCCAATTTGCCCCCCGCACCGTGTCGGCCAGCAATAACGCCACTACCTACTCAACTCAAAACTTAAATCCATCAATCAATCAGTAGGTACTACGTATGTATTAAGTTTAGTGGAGCAAAAAGACAGAGCTTAATTAAATTAGTATCCTGTCAGCACAACATGGTTGACCTCAATCACACTATTTACCCACTAAGGTTTGCTTTCACCAAAATTATATGTGTGTGTATGAGAGAGTAAGCCACAAAAAAAAAACAAAAACTTAATCTAATAGAATCTACAAAATTTAGCATATTCATCCCCAGCAACGGGTAACGGTATATATAAAATAAACGCCTCACGAAACGCCCTTGATGAGATTTCAAATTTTAAATATTCAGAGTGTCACTAATTGTCGCCCTTATTTTCTTTTTCCACCACATTTCCACCGCCCATCATGATAGAAGTGTGAAAATATTTAATAGGATCACACTCTCTATAGAGGAGAGAGGTATTTTTGCCCTAAATGTAAGCTTACAAAAATCCCTCGTTTTTAGAATTGGAGCCATCCGCCACACCCCACAAAACTCAATTAAGAGTCTAAAACTATGCTACACCCGCTTCATCCAGATTCATACAACAACCAGTCTGATGACAAATCATGGTTCGGTAGGGATCTAACGATGACCCTTCGCTCTCATAACAGAAATCCATTTATCATCATTCCCGACAGTTGGCTAAAATTCATTGAGTGTACGATATAATCGATTTTTAATTGGCAAATGGCAACGAGATACTAACCGGCAGGATTTCGTAGAAGTCTTACTGTGGCTGTGGGTGTCTACCCGACCACAGTTAGCAGTGGTTTTGTTTAATTTCTTTTTTTTCGTGGCGCAATTCTTACCTATTGCGAGCAGAGGGAACAAGTACAACAACTGCCATCTGCATCTGCCATGTGTAGATATCATAATGGCGTTGGCTAGCAGACAATGTATGAAACAGTATCTACTGTCATTCTAAGTATTCTCTTTTTCCATCCGGTGTCGGTCCAACCAAGTTTGACAAGATAGGCAAATACTTTCAGCGCCCCATGAAAATATATTTTCAAAAAAAAAAAAAATATTTTTAAATGAAATATTTGTACAACTGGCCAACGATCTACCGAGCACAGTGGGTCAGCTTTAGAGCACATTTTTAAACGTTAAAGATTTGAAAAACTTTCAAGCCTATTTTTGTGCATATAGCTAAAAACCGATTAAGTGATACGAGGGCTATAGTTTCAAAACTCTTCTATTCCAGTTTTTTTCAAAACTGAGTTAAGTGTGAGGAAATGTTCTTTAGAAGGTCCTTCATCTACGTAATTAAGTAAAATTTATTAAAATTTATTATTTCTTTAACTTTGTTGTACTTGAAAAGTGTTAATTTTTCAAAATTCCACTCAGTCGTTCAATTCAAAACTCATCTATTCCCTTACAAATAAAATTCTGCACCAAAAATCTTCTTTTTCCTTAAGGTTTTTATATTTTCAAAACTCTTCTATTCCTTTACTCTTCTGAATCAAAAGTCTTCTATTCCATACAAATCAAATCAACTCAATCGTAACATTCAAAACTATTCTTTTCCAAATTAAATTGATTTTTCATAATTAGCAGGTTCACCGAATATGTTCGAAACCCTTAGAAATTGATAAAGGTCATCCTTAACTTATATTTTAGCGTTAAAACTAATCGCTTTTATTATTTTCATAGCTTTTAACAGTTTTTTTCATTTCACTCAAAATTCTCAAAAATGGAAAAGAAGAGTTTTGAAACTATACCTCTCATACCAAAATTGATATTTGAAAAATTGTTTTAAGTTGTTTTAAGCAAGGCTTTTCCAGCTTAAGTGTTTTTTCATAGTTGCTGAATCTTTTCAAGAAAAACAACTCAACTGTCAAAATGACTGCGGCCAGGTGCCTTTTTCACATGCGAAGCAAAAGTGTAATAAAATAAAGATTTCCAGAAATTTCGGGCACATAATATGATTCAACTGAACAAAAACTGAATGTTTTACTTTTTTTCCGTTTGAACCAGTCCATCAATAACCATCAACATCAAATGCAGTCTATTATCGAAATAATGACGCTCTTAACGTGTAGAAGAAAAAGTTATGAATTTGAGTAAATTTAAGCACATCATAAAAATTCTGTTCAGATGATTTATTTCTATTTCCATTAGAGCCATTACATTGGTTACTTTCAAAAATCTTTAGGTACGAAAGCAAAAAGGAATAAAACTACCAAAAGTGAGCTACTTTTATCACATGACAAGAATCTTTTGCTTTTTTTACATTTTACATTTTACAGTAGTACCTCGTGGCATGATGGTCATGCCGAAGGTGTGGGTTCGATTCCCAGCCGTGCCACATAAAAACAGGAATGTTTTATCCGAGGTATTGCCTCTTGCGAGGAACTGACAAATCCTCCACAAGAGTTTACTTGTCATGAAAAGGTGCTTCTCACTTAGCCGTTCGGACTCGGCAAGAAACTGTAGGTCCCCTCCATTCCTGCCAACAACACGCACACAGGAATGGTTGAGAGTTGTAAGTCACTAGGCCCTGGTTCTCCACGAGCCAATTAATTTATTTTATTTTACATTTTACAAAAAACTTCAATAATTTTAGTCAGTTGTCAAAATGAGGCAGTGAGATGCCTTCTTTACTCGCAATAACAAAAGTGAACGAACTTGAAGAAATTGGGCTATTTTGGCTGCATTATATAATTTCTTATTCAGCTGAGTTTCTAAAATTGCCGTACGCACCGTTCCATCAATTACAGTCAACATCAACACCGCTCAGCTATCAAATTGACCGCATTAAGAGCTGCTCTGTACATGTCAATTACTCAATTGCTCAATTCTTAGCCAATTCGGGCACATCCTATTAATTCATTTTCAGAAGAATTTATATTTTTTGGTTAGAACCGTTCCGTCAGTTAGAACAACAAATTAGATACTTTACTAAAGTTTTATACTTGATATTGAAATTCATGTCCCCTCCTAAAATAAGAGCGCCCTTAAAGCGAGCCTTCAATGTCATTATGGTATGTTGCCACCACAAGTCTTTCTAAATTCTGGAATTGAGGGAATGAATTTTAATCATCAACGGAACATGCACATCGCGACTGACGCGACTTGCCAAGTCATAGTTATTCCAAATACCAGGAAGAGGAAGAGAATTCCTTTTTTTGTTTGCGTTCTTCCTTCGTATACGTGTTGATGAATAAAAAAAAAATAAACGGACAGAACACAATATATCCTTGCACCGATGAAAATTGCCAACAAAAAAAATTTTGAGCAAAACAATAGGAAAAACGCTTTGCTTTCATCCAACGGCAGATGAAAGCGCCGAGGTGTTGAACAAAAAACACACACACAGCTGTCGGGCAGCAACGAAAATATATATAAAAAAAACTGCAAGCGTATGCAATTTTATTTCGAGTTGAGTTGAGAGAGTCGACTTGTATCCTGTTTCGATGTTGGGGCTGACATAGACACAGGAAATTGCCAATGGTGTGCTGGATGATATTTGGAATTCGTGAAAATAGGAAGAACAAAAAGAAAATTAAATATTAGTACATTTTTGAAAAGGGGTGGCGGTGAGTGGAGGGATGGGGTAAGGGAGCATAGATATGCTTTTTTTGTTCGATTCTTCTAAACGAGTGATGTGAAGGGTCCTTCTGACAGTGTAGATTATCCTTGTATCAATTCGAAACGAATTCGAACAATCGATTGGAGGCTTTAAATGGGTTCTTTGGATGCAAGCTTTATCTACATACATAACGGTACCATGAATATATTGAACAAAGGAAACAGGACAGAAAAAAGAGTGTCTGATTTGAAGTGACGAATATTTTTTTTGGGTGAGAAATGTTTTGAAATGCAATTCATGTCATGTGATTAACGAGGTTTCAGTGACTGAAACCATTTCTTCATGTTGAGACTCATCCAATTTTGGTATGTTATTCAAGATGGATGGATGGATGGATTAGATTTTTAAAATCTTAATTCACTCGATTACATTTGAAAATAAAATTTCACTCTTGGTAACTTAAAAAAACAATGCTGGTCGCCCACCTGTAAGTTTCTTTCGAGGCCCTAGAAAGTTTTGCAATAATCCTTAAAGAGCCTAGTAAGGGTAGCTGTGGAAATACTCGTGGGCCTGATCAGTCATGCAACATTTTGCCTTAAGCGGCAAGAAAAACGAAAAAAGTTCTACAATACACACAGGGCGTTTCGTAGTTTTCTATGAAAAATTACTTAAAACAGGAAAAAATAGCGCGAGGTCTTGGAAAAATTATTTTTCAAGCTCAAAATTTTGAAGAAAAAAGGATTTTGCAGGAGCATTAAACGGATGGCGTCTACTGTACCCCAGGTACCACAAAATAGAAATAATATGTGCGCACACGTGTAGGTACCTATTTTGCGTCTTCCTGTCAATTCTCGACAATACATTATTTTCCTTGTTGACTAGATACTAAGATCCATGAGGACATATACAGTTGCGGTCAAAATAATAGTAGTACAAGTAAAAGAATTGCGTAACTTAAGTTTTGTAAATTTTATATTGCGTTGATAGTAACAAACTGTTGCATTCTGACTTAATAACATTTTCTTAATGAGCGGGTAAACATACATTTTTATTTGCAACGGTAATATGACAAATAAGCAACCGTTATTAATCAAAGCTACGAATTCTGTCGGTCAAAATAATAGTAGTGCAACGGTTAATGTGAAGAAATATTATTTTTCTCCCTAATTTCTTAAATTAAACATTTAAAAAAACGTTGGTTTTTGTTTATCCATAACATCTTCATAGTTTTTATAGAAAAATTGGTCATATTTTTGCCAGCAATGGGCAGAGGCAAACACCGAACACCGGAATAGCGTGTCTTAGTTAGAAGACTGATATCGAAAGTCAAAACTTATGCGCTGGTTCAATGCCAAGTTGAACGCTCACCAACAATGGTAAGAAAAGTCATTATTTAACTGCCAGAGTCAGAAAATGGCGGGCGGAAGCCGCTTTTGCCACCAAAGTTGATGAAACGAGTCATCAGGCATTTTAAAATCACTCCCGTTACGCCAGCTTCTGAAATTAAAGGCATATTTTATGTTATTGCCATCAATAAAACGGTTCGTAGAAAGTCACGAGAACATGTTCAAGTCGCCCACAGCCTGGAGGGGTACAATTGTTGACAAAAAACAATGTAACAAAAAGATTGAAATTCGCAAAGGAACCACTTTGACTGGCCTGCAACAAATCGGAGTAATATTCTGTGGTCAGACGAGTTCAAGATTGTTTTATATGGTGGAAATTGACCTCATCAATATGTAAGAAGGCCAACAAACACAGAATATAATCCACGTTTCAAAGCAAAAACACTTAAACACGGAGGACTCAGCATAATGGTTCGGGCATGTTTTTCCTTCTGTGGTGTTTTTCCAGTACACCAAATTGAAGGTATCATGGATTTGGAAATCTGTATTAAGATCATGCAGGAAGTAATGCTACTCTATGCTGAAGATGAAAAACCCACTGAAACGTGTCTTTCAGTGAGACAATGACCCAAAGCCTACTAGTAAACTTGCGAAGCAATGATTCCAGGCAAATAGAGTTGATGTGATGGACTGGCCGCACAGTCTCCGGACTTAAATCCCATTGAGAACTTGTTGTGCGATGCAAATAAATATGTTGCTAGTTGCCATCCAACTTACAATAAAGCCCTTTGGGAAGCTATACAGCACTCATGGAGCTCGATAAGCGTAGAAAGGTGTGAAAACCTGATAAACTCGATGCAACGCGGTTGTGCTGCTGTTTTTTTCCAACAAGGGACTTGCGACTAACTGGGAGTTTAAGGTTCAAACCCTCAAATAAATCTTATGATACAAATTTTGCCCTAAATTTGATTTTTGTGATATTTAAAGGTGTATTATCTGCGCACTACTATTTTTTTGACCGCTGTTTTTCAAAAGTTCTTCAATAAATTTGAAAATATCTTATAAAATATTATATTTGAAATTTTTTCTTTTTTCGAAAGTAAAAGCCTAAAAACACCAATTTGAAAATCACATGGGTATTAATTTGTTAAAAACTAAGGGATCAACTTTTTTTCAAGTTTGATTTTTTATTAAGGAGTACTACTATTATTTTGACCGCAGCTGTAGGTATATAGTAGGTCCTAGCCCATTGTGTAATCCCAGTACGCAGATCATACAATTCTGGAATTCCATTTTTTCACACACATTTGCATTTTTTTTTGCATTTCTATTCCTGATTTTGGGGTTCGCCAAATATGGGTGTAATAGAGTGACCTGCTAACTTCACTATGAAGTTAGTAGATCACATCACATATCTCAGGAACGAAGCATGCTAGGAACTTGCAGTAAAGCTCCAAATATGCAGTATTTTTGCATTTCAAGAATATACTAGGTCAAAATTTTGAAGTCCTTAATTTGAAAAAAATTCATATTGACCTGCTAACTTCACTGGCAAAGGTCTAAGAAAGTCCTTCAGCTTAGGAAAAGCTGATTCCAATACTTTCTTGTAGGTAATTCCCGTTATTTTTGTGCTCTGAACATTAAGCTCAAGTGCTCCATAATAGGTGATATCACCCCAGACCATTACTCCACCCTCTGGGCTATGATGGATGTTAAAAATTCGTTTTTTTTTGCGCAAATCATGAAAATAAATAAAAGTTGTAGCCATCGGGTCCATCTAAATTAAACTTCTTTTCATCCGTGAAGACAACCATTCGCCAATAATTTTTAGTTTGGCTCTGGCCTGTAATGCAAGCCATATGATGTTCGTAAAATTTAGTCTAAGCTCTTTACGCACGGCATTCAAGGGGTGGGGAGGGTGTGTTATCAGCTATAATCTCTGAAGCATGTCCAGAACCAAAAATAACACGCCGAACAGTCGATT
The DNA here is from genome assembly GCA_963921185.1 of Dasysyrphus tricinctus. Lineage (NCBI taxonomy): Eukaryota > Metazoa > Arthropoda > Insecta > Diptera > Syrphidae > Dasysyrphus > Dasysyrphus tricinctus. The sequence goes on from OY992533.1 coordinate 12,119,184, forward strand.
TGCTTGCATGTATCGAATTTGATTTTTGATGTGGAATAGCTGGAATTAGAGGCAATTCGAATGATTTTACATCTGTCAGATGGTGAGATCACAGTAGATGTCCTTCTTTGTATTGTTTTCCATATAAGAAAGAGTATCTTTTAAATAATTGCCAACACAAGTTGCAATACACTCAATGACTCAATATTATTTTGCAATTTGGCGGTTTGAATAACTTTCCGCGTGGTAAACGTCTATTTTTGCCTTCTCGGCTGTATTTAAAATATTTGGTCTTCCCATTTTTAATCAAAATTTGTCTTTTCCACGTTAACTTTACTGAACTAGTTTTCGCAAGAAATATTGACGAATGCAAGTCATTTCTCAACTGCCTTTATTCAAATGAACCAAATTTTCGTTGCTTAGTCTTACGACGTTTTTTGAAAACTTTGGAAAAATCGCGATTCTTGGTACAGCAAATGGTTTTATTGGAGTGCACTCTCTTCAGAAATTCTGAAACCTTACGTCAAAAAAAAAAGTTTTTTTCTTCAAAACCTTGAGTTTTATAATTAATTCTTCTAAAATCTTGCACTGAAACAACTTGATTTAAAAATGAAGTTAAAAGAATGAAGTTTTGACTTTAAAAAATGTAAGTATGACATTGTAAGTGTTGTCGTTATTTTTAAATATTTGTTCCTTTAGAAAATTACGAAACACCCTGTAATCAAACTTAAATAACTCCCACCACACAGTGAATTTGAACAAGCACCCTTGTGATAATGAATGTATGAATACGTAGGTACCTTTTTAGGGTATACAGTATACAGGTCATTCTTATTGGTTTTGGACCAGATTTGCCCACTGTTCCTTGTTGCGATTAGTTTTGCTATCCCATCAGAAATGCCTCGTATATAACCAAAACATAAACTTTAAACCTATCATACAATGGTATGAAAAATTTAAGTATACAAATACTTATTTTCGATTGTGAACAACTATATTGAGATTTAGCCCAGCAGTTGGCCTATTGGCCAATATTACAGAAGATCCCAGGATTTGGATCACAAGTAAGAACAACTGGCCAAACCCTGGAGAATCTCGATAGCTCCCCCGGATAGTTGACATCAAAATTTACATTTCTAGGACCTCGATAAAAACGATATTATTTTTCCAGGCGGGTATCTTTGCATTAAATCTCTTAGGCCCATTTGCTGATACGAAACTTAAATATTTAAGTAGAACATAAGGGCTTATGTGACAGTTAACGCAGAGGAAAAAGTAGAACATAGGCTTTTTAAGTAGAACATAAATGCTTAAGTATCGTATGAGCAAACGGCTCTTAATAACTTAATTCATTTTTTTTAAGGAATTTTTTTGTATCAGAATTTTTCTCAGTGTATGTAGTTACTGGAACAAAACGATATATTTAAATCAAGAACACATAATTTATTAGATTTCATGCAGCAATTCGACACGTTTTGCGTCTCAAACCCTAATGAACTCTAACCGCACTCAATATACCAAACACCCATCCTGATATGGATGTTGGTTTCAAGGATGTCAATCTATGTACATATATTCACCTTCGCACTAATTGGAATGACTTATCTCAATCTAATTCCTTTTTGAGGCACTGTAGTGTATGCATGTCTCTATACTCTCTTATTAAAGACATCTTGGTAGGTACTATTGCACAACAATTTCTCTGCTGTATCCCTAGATATACCACATTTGTTGTTGTTGTTTTAAATTAAAGAAATTAAAATAAAATCACATGAGAGAAAAACATGACTTTAGTTATTTAATTCACCGTAAAAATTTTACATCATCCTCATCATCAACATCTACATCATCATTATCCTTCAGAGCATTGATTGTATATGTAGAGAAAGATCCACACATTTGTATTGCAATTAATTAAAAATCACTTAACCTTTCGTTAGAGAAGAAAATAAAGAGGAAAAAGCCTTTCAAATCTTTTAAATGCAATATCTTTGTGATTTTATTTTCTTTACCATTTTGTTTGTTTGTGTTGTGGTGTGCTTTGTCGTCTATCCTGATAGGAACATAATCATCTATAACAAGCTCCATTATAAAGTTTTGATCGCATTCCTCTCAGAGTTTTTTATTTTGTATGAAAAGATACATTCAACTTCACCATCGCGTCGCGTTGTAGTCGTCGTCATCCTCATCATCGTCATCCTCGTTCTTGTCGTGCGTCGCCGCCGCCGTAGTCGTCGTATTGGTCGTAGTCGTCGTAGTTGGTGCTCATAGGGTTTATTTTCTTAAAAAATCCATCGAAACTTCTTAATCCAAGTTTTTATAATTTCATTGGCAAAATAAATATGAAAACTTTGTGGCTTTCTTTATTTTATTATTTTGAAAGAAAAACCATCTTAAGGATTTCTGCAAGAAGGATACGCCTGAAAACAACATACATTTATGTACGTGCCTAGGTTGCTTTATGCGGTTGTCTAACAAAGCAACGACACAATGACGTCGCGCCGCCAATGAACCAGCGAAGAAGGAGGATGTCTTAATTTTCGACTTCAATGGGAAGCTTTGTTCTTAACTAGGTTGTTGTTCTATCTTGATGTTGATGTTAAGCTTTTTTTTTCTCTTGTATTCAGCATTAATAAGAGAATTCAATCTTGAATAAACAAATACAAAATCTTAGCTAACTACGTGTTAAATTACTGTTAGATACAGCGAAGGTGTCAATTATTTTTTTTGTTGTTTTTTTTTTAAATTTTGTTTCACGTATGCGGATACGCCTTCCCTTCTCACTTATGAATTTACTTTCTTTTGAAAGATTATTTATCAGGTGAAAATTAAAAATTAACAAAGATAAGCGAAACAACAGTTTCAGATGGATTCTAATAATAAACATATAATTTATATTTTTATCATTACATATCTAATGAAAGTGCAAGGATACACCTACCTACATAATGTAAATACGAATACCTACATCATCAAGTTTCATAATGCAGCACTTGTTAGTTAGATAATCTATTCTGTATAATTATTTATTTATATGTACTACGTGTTTTCTTATTCGCCTTTATGGCAACAACTTACTATCCAGGAACTGCGGTGACCATATTTTTTGTTTTTCTTTTCATTTTGCTTCTTGCAAAAAATGTACCTACTAAGCAAATATATGTAGGTAATAATATTGGAAGTGGCAGCAGGGGTTAGCCATCAGCCTGTAAATGATGTGCTTCGGCCCAAATTTCGAAAAAAAGCGGCTCAGTGTACCTACACAAAATTTTAAGTTTCTTTTTATATCAAATTTTTACTAACCCTCTTTTTTGTTCATGACATTTTCTTTTATTATTAATATTTTATGAATGAAAAAGGTTGTTGGCACTTAACTCTTTAATGGAAGCTGCTGCGACAAAATCAAAACTTTTCAGCACTTTAACTCTGAGAGCGCGTAGATCCTGCAAAAAAGTTATAAATACAAAAAAAAGAAATGCGATGAGTCGTTTTCGAGATATTGATTGAAACGCGTTTTTAAAAATGGTGGCAGAATTACAATAGCTAAACTATTTTTTTAAATTTTGACTTGACAGCCAAGTTAGCATAACCAACCCTTGAAAAAAGAGTAAAATGAGCTCAAAAAAGAAATAAAAAGTGTGAATAACTGTCGTAAAAACGTCGTAAAATTGTCGTGAAAGAAGATACAATGTTAGCACTACCATCCCTCAAAATAGGCTAACATGAGCTCAAAAAAGAAAAAGAAATTTATAGCTGTCAGAAGTGCATAGTAAATACGCCGTGAAAGAACAAAATTTTGCATTTTATTTAAAGCATAACCATCCCTCAAAAAAGGCTTAAATTAACTCAAAAATGAAAATGAATGTGAATAACTGACGAAAATTTGTTGTAAAATTTTCTCGAAAGAAAAAAACAATGTCGCGTTTTTTTACATTCCCTGGTAATTCTAGCCTGACAGTCAAGTAAGCATTCCCTCAAAATAGGGTATAATTACCTCAAAAAAGAAAAAGGATGGTTTGAATAAAAATAATAACTGTCGTAAAATTATCGTAAAAGAAAATAACAATATTTCTGTCGTTAATTTGTCGTAAGATTATCCCTAGAATATATGTCACGTTATTTGGACTAAGGGTAAACTGAATGAAGATGATTTACAGTGGCATGCAAAAAGAGCACATGTTTAAGCATAGCTTACAGTTCCCATGCGAAAAAAAATATCAAAAATTTCAAAACAATTTTCACCTATTCTGTGCACCAAATTGAATATTAATCAAGGTGAAAAACGTTTGTCTTGGCCTAAGTCACCCATTGAGTCATTAATTTACTCTTAATTAATAAACTATAGGCCTAAAAATTGAAAATATTTATTTTTGGATGCAAAAACCATTTGCATGCAAATAATGCCTTGAAGTGAATATACATATTTTTTTTAAGTGTAAACCAACAAAAAAAAATTTACTCACCGCTCTTTTTTCGCATGCCAAACAATTGCCGGTCTATTGTTTATTGCATGACATTCCATGACATATCTTGGGAGCAAAATTTACGGTCTTGAAAGCAACTTGCCATTTTATTTGTTCTAAAAATATAAATATTCAGGTTTTAGAGAAAAAAAAAGTTAAAATCACAGATGAAGTGGAAAATAGTATAGTTTCTCTATTTGAAGAAGGACTATCTTCAAGCAAAATTGCTGAGAGTATGAAAATCTGTCAACGCATTGGTAAAACAGGAAAAATATGCGTTGCAAAAGCAATCACCCAGGCCAGCCGAGAATGCTAACTGATAGTGGCGCACGGTTAATGGAACGATTGATGCATATGCATAGAAAGGACTACAAGCTGCTAAATAAATAAATAAATAAATAAGAACTTCAGTGAATGGACAGCCAAAAGAGCCCTACAAATAATTAGTTTGGTAGCAGCTATTAAACAGAAAGAACCAGCACTCTCCAACAAGAGTGTGAAACTTCGTCTTAAATTCTGCAAAGAATTCTTTTATGGGAGGAATACAACTAGTTATTACATTTAAGCACTTTTTATAGAAAAGGCAACAAAAAATTGTTCATGGCATGACTATTGGAACATCAAGTTGATTACTACTTAGATATAGCTTTTGGCCACTCCATCGAAAGTAAGTGCAAGATGCGGAAATGTTTTTTGTTGAAAAGTGTAACATCATCTCAACAAATTTTTACACCCAAAAATATGTACATCTTTTACACCTCAATCTGGTCTTAGCTACTGATAGACATTTCGCCAGGACAAGGATGTTTAGTGTTTGCCAAGAGAGGGTTTCCCTACATACATACATATATTCAACTGCCAAAAGGGGCAACATATTTAGTAAAAAAAACCGTCAAGTTTTCAAACTTAGAACTGAGCAGATGGTAACCTAACCTTAAACAAATCATTTTATTTTTGTTGTTTTAGATAAAAATGTGTACTTCACTTTGGTTCTAGTGTTTTCTTTTCACGTCTTTATCTGTCTTTTAGCCTCTTATTTTTGTTATTTGTTCGTTTTTTTTTTATTGTTGGATGAGCAAATAATAAGAAATCGTAAGTGACTCTACCATTGTTTGTTGATACAATATTCTTGGAAGAGAAAAGAAGTCACAGCGGGTATGGAAACTAATGTAACACGTAATGTTAAGCTGGAGCTGATAAATTATTAGTTCAGGAAAATAAGTTCTCGATTTGAATTATCAATGTGATAGCAATAGCACAATGTATTGTATGAATAAAAAAAAGAATAAGAAAATAAAGCAGCAATGGCAATTTTCTTCAAACTACATAATACAGAATTATAAATTGCATTCCATTTAGGATTTATTTTCAAAAATATTTCCAACAGAAATTCAACCTTAAGGAAAATATAATTTGATATTTTCTTAAAAAATATGTCAAATTTCTTAATCAATTACAAGGATTATCAGCAGTGGATCGTTCTGTTATCGACTTTCAAAATGTAAGCCTGAAAAAAGTACTTTAGGTCTTATTTACCTTCTCCGGAGAGCAGGTTGTCAAGAATAAACTTCAAATTTTCACTACATCAAAAGAGAAAAGTCAAAATTGACCGAAAAACAATAAAAACTTTCTTTTAAATCTGTGGTGTTTGGTAGAAACATGATAACTCCATTTTAAAATATGCGTCTTTACGCCCACTTTACATTGAGCTAGAGCCTAAACCAGTTCACCGATTTTCTTCAAATTTGGAATAGTTATGGACATAACCTTTGAAAAACTATGTTTCAAATTTGAAGAAAATCGGTCGATCCGTTTAGGCTGTAACTCAATGTAAAGTGGCCATAATGACGCAAATTTCAAAATGGAGTTATCATGTTTCTACCAAACACCACAGAAATTAAAGCCTTGTTCGAGTGGAAATGAAATATTCGTACAAAATCGTTCTCGTGAAATTTTTAACTTGCATTCCACACAGCTTTTATCTTGAACCAAAAAGCTCGTTGATGTCAACTTCTACTCTGTTTTTTCCTTATTGCTATCCCAGACTTAAAATATGAAAATATGGCAATAAGTAGATTGTAAAGTGCTTAAGGCAAACAAAATGAATACCTATGTTCCACAGCCCATGCTGACTATTTATTTCATTTTCAGTGTAACTGGATAGCTTCTCGGTTTTTAAGAGTAAATTTCTCATGGATTGATAAATTATTTGAAACTTTATTAGGTATATCACTTTTTCCCTTACAAACTCAGTACTAAGTGAAATGGATTGTGGAACCCATTACTTTTTCATAGCCAGTTTTTCTTAAAATTTCTTAATGAATTAAAATTGTTTTTGAGTTCACGATAATGCTTTGTGGACGGAATGGAAAAGGAAATGCTTTAAAAAATCTTTTTTTTTGCAGGTATTTTGTTCAATATTTGAGGGAAAAAGGCCAAGCACTTTTAATAGTGGGACACTATTGTCAATTTATGTAATTTTGCTATTAAATTTGGAATTTTGAACTGATTTAAAAATTTTTCATTTCACATTTAAAGTGAAAATAATATTTCAACAGAAAAGTTGGTGTGAAATTTATAAACAATGCATTCGACCAGCTTCAAAGCAATAAGCAAACAAGTTAAGTCTAGAACTCACCTCTCCTCGTGAAATGTAAAATATAGAATATTTTATACATTTGCTCAAAATAGAAGCTGTGGAATGAAAAGTTTAAAATATCGTTATGATTTTGTTAGAATTTTCATTTTCCCTCGAACTGGTGTTAACACTATGTTTTAGTTGACAATAATTTAAACTAAATGGTGCTTTAAGATTTATTCCAAACCATCTAGTTTTCATTTTAAGTAAAAATGAGTTCATACTAGCACTTTTTTTTTTAAATCACATGTTCCACATTTTTATTTCTTTTTTCGCTTGAGTAGGTAAGGTCTAATAGTTTTTCGCCTGGGAAAAATTTCATTCGATAAGTTGTGTTTCCCAGGAATTTAAAATACTATTATGAGGTTTTTTTCTTTCGATTGCCACCAACAAATAAGTGAACATTTAAGCTCTTAATTACGATAGATTTCATCCGAAATGAGTACTCACAATAAGGGGAATTTTCGAACAATAAACAATTTTCAAGTTAAACTCACAACGCAGTAGAAAAATGAAATGTCAATTTTTACGGGTGGTATGATGTTAAGTTGAAACTCACAGTAAGGCTGGTCATGTTTTTCTTTGATCTCAATTCTAAACGGGCTGTCGCGATACTTATTTATTTTTTAAGACTAGTTTTCACTTATCGTGAAATGAAAAATAAAAGCCACAATCTTCTGAAAACAATATTGGAATAAGAAATAATAAGGGAAAAAGCTGATCCACTGTGGAAAAGTTTTACGTTTGACAGTCAATTTGCTTCTGACTAAAAACAGAAGCTGTGGAATGTAAAATTAAAAACTGTAGGTATATGAAAATTACATTTTCACTTCAATTTTGTAATAGGCTTTGGACGATAATCATCACTCGTGAAATGAAAATTAAAAAGGTAAATGACTTTTGAATTCCCACGGGGAAAAGTTGAAAAGTCTAAGCCATTGTCCCACCCATCGTTAAGTGAAAAATTAAAAGGTTCTAGTTAGAATCAATAAAACATAGTGGAATAGGTATTTCATATTTTATTTCGTCTAAAGTCTTATGTTTATTATTTGAATAACATTTGGGTGTTAGAAACGTAGAATTGTTTTCGAAAGCATCTTTAATAGTCCAGGAGCCTAAGATTACCTATCTCATCGCGGCCACGCAAAAATTGGATACCAACCGATAGCTTTAGTCAAAACATTTTCAAAACTACTGGTCGGACAAGCTTTATCTGGTCACAATGGTTAGAAAATGCACTTTTCAGGTTCCGTTTTCCGCTAAATGTAGGTTCCTATATAATATAAGCATCTTCTATGAATGGGGTATCAAATGAAAGCTAAGGCTGTCCTCTAAACGATACAGACTGGTCGCTACAGCCAAAAAAGTTTGTCCGACCATTGGTATCGTGTAAAGAATAGCCTTAGCTTTAATTTGAAACCCCATTTATAGAAGTTGCTTATATTATATAGGTAGGTACATTTAGCGAAAAATGCAAACTGAAAAGTTCATTTTCTAACCATTGCGACCAGTTAAAGCTTGTCTGACCAGCAGTTTTTTAAAAGTTTTGACTAAAGCTATCGGTTGGCATCCAATTTTTGCGTCACCGCGACCTTACGGTCGGCTCCCGGACTATAACAACTTCAAGAATAGAGAAAAGTTTGACATTTTTCAATTGAAAAATAAGTTCCAAAAACTGTGAAAGATCATAGAGAGCTTAAAAAGAAAGTAGGTAATCCTATTCACCTGTGGTTTAATGAAAAAGTAATATGTTCCACAAGCTGTAGAACATTATGGAATGTATTCACTGTTCATTTCACGGGGAATTTGAATTTGTTCTACAAAAAACTGTCCAAAAAAGTGGAAAATTTAAGTCAAATAGACACCCGTTAAAAATGTAAAAATTAAGTTCACTTTAAAACACACGAGTATACAAGCTGTGGAATGTTAATTAAAGATAAAAACAGTGGAAGGGTTCAGTGGAAAAACGTTTTAAGTCCACTTGAATTGGTTCCGAGAAAAACTTAAATTTTAAATTTATTTAAAAAAAAACTTTATTCCAAGAAAATTAAATGAAAGTTACAAACTTTTCTGTCGAGCACAAAGTACTCAACTATGCAACAAATATTAATTTGAACATCTTGAATTTTATTGCCTCATACCTACACTGATATGAGTCAAAAGGACCTACGACATTGGGACCAAATTTTCGAATGGTTTATTTAAAATTTTCTTCTGAAAGAACCGTTTTTCCCCTGAACCCTTTAGTTACTTTATTTTCGATCTTATAGTTCTAAACTTGAGTAAAAAAAATGCTCGGGCAGAGTCCTTCACCCAGTACCTGCTGCTGATGGTGTTTTTATTTTTTGTTGATGAAAACTATACCTTATTCCCCCAAGTTATTTTCACGATTTACACAGCTTGAATTTTCTCTCTTTTAGTAGAGCATGTACTTTAAGGACCAAGAAGAAAAAAAAAGCAAAGCACGTCCAAATGAAATTGCAACTAACTGTTATGAAAAACCCTTTTCACATAATTCACCTTTTTTGCGCAGATACCTACATACATATGTGGAAATGTGGACTTAAAGATGCGAGGCATTTATAACCCGCATTCAAAGAAAAAAAAAACATTGTTTTTCTCTTGATTTTTTGTTTGTTTTGTTTATGCTTTTGTTGTTGCTATGGCATACGCTTGTTTAAGCTGAATGTTTATTTATGGACCATCAGCATCTGCGGATGACAAAATATAATGTCCCAAGTCTATAGACATACATGTATGTAACTCCAGAAAATAAAAGGGAAGACAAAAACATGAAACACCCAACCCAACAACAAAAAAATTTAAGAAAATACAAAATAAATTTCACAGCCACTTCGTTCTTTATGATGCTTCTGAATTTTTATTATTATTTTTTTTTCTGTTTTTTTTTTCCTTCTCTGAAGGTCTGGCTTTGGCCCCGTTGAAACAAAAACGAAAAAACTATCAGCAAATAAGTAAATGGGTGGAAGTGGGCGTGTGTGTGCAGTAACAGCATAATATTTCAGTAAAATGGGAAAAAAAACTGATTCAAATGTTGTACATTTATTCATAGGGAGGGAGGGAGTCAGGAACGCAGACAAGGGTTGTTGTATTTTGGTCCAGAGTTATTCAGTGGTGCGCTTTTTTTGATTGTCTCTGAATTTATGTGGTCTTCTTGTCATTTATTATTTATTTTTCACGTGTGCTTGCTAAACCACCGTTAAAGAATATAAACACCATCAACAACAACAACAAAAAAAAACTCACATAGTTGCGTGAATTCAATCAAAATTGATGATGTTTACACCTGTCATTCACGAAGCCATAGGTATAGTCAAAAAATTGTGTTGGTTTTTGGTTGAATAGGCAGTGAAATGTCAAAGAACAAAAGCACGAATTGTATACAGCAGCGAAGTCAAAACTGATTTATTCGTATCAATATTATAATCAAAGGCCAATTTGCAATCAAGCATCTATAATAGTTGCTGTGAGTTTTGGTAAGTTGTCCCACTTCATGTCGGTTAAGTAAGCGATACCACTTCAAAATTTAAAGGAGGCAATAATTATAAATAAAATGTTTTTAATTTGTCGTAAACGAAATACCTAAATTTTTTGAAAAAAGAACAACCCTACCCACCTGGAAAAATGCAAGTTTTTGCCAAGTTTAGTCAAAGCCTAGTAAAGTTTTCTGTACCGGAAATATAGTCGGGGAAAACTAATCAAATACTCGTGAGGATCTTGATAGTAAAAACGTGTTGGGTAAGTTTTACAATCCCATCAGATATATCGGTAAACAGTTGATCTCATGATCAAATGTCAGGCCTCTAGTGAATTTCGATAGCTAGGTACCAGCCTTGCTACAACCTTGTTAGCATCATTATAAAAACTTTTAAAGACCTCTTTAAGACGGGAAATAATGCTTGAAAGTCAAGGTGGTACTACCACCCCTAAAAATTGGTCAAAATGTACTTTAAAAAGAAAAAGGAATGTGTGAATATCTTTCGTAAATTTGTCGTAAAAGAAGCAAATTATCTAAATTGTTTTTATTTTAATAACCACTGGTAATTCTTACTTCAGACAAATAGGAAAGAATGAACTCAAAAATAAATGAGACTTTTTTTATAACTGTCTCGTACATAATTACGTCGTAAAATTTTCCCATTTTTTTAAATAAGAAGGTTATTCATGCAACAGAGTAAAGTCGTCGTAAACGTAGTAAAGTTGTAAGCTTCGTAAATCTGTCAAATTTTCCATAGAAGTTGTGACAGAATTACGAAGTTTAAAACTTTACAATGTTTACGACGACTTTACGCTGTTGAATGAATACCCTTTATATTAAATTAACTCAAAATAGAAAAATGAGTTTTTGAATAATCAATGTCAATTTGTTGTAAAGTTGTCTTAAAGAAAAAAATGTAGGGACCATTAAGATTGACTACACATCAGCCTTTGGTTATGAAAAATACATGAAAACCATTATATTAAAATTGACATTTGCTTTGACTGAAGAGTTTTGATAACAAAAAAAAAGCATGTATAGTTTACAATGCTTCAGAAAGTATTGTTGTCTACCAATGTATTTTATTTCACTCGGCAGGGCTTATCGATAACCAAAAATATAAAAAACAAACAGATATGACACCAATCGATCTACTTCACAAGATAACGTGAAACAAATTGAAATGTATTTTTCATTTTTGTATTTTCATTTTTCTTTCTTTACGTTTTATTTTTGTTGCTATTTTTGTATTTTCGATTCAAAGTTTCCGCTTATAAATTGATTTTCTCATAAAAACAAATGGCAAAAAACCCTTTTTTTTTATCAAACCCGTTGGGTGAAGGTGGGTTTCTTTTTTTTTTTTGTTGGTTGCTGATGGGATATGGGACTCAGTTACATCGTTTTGAAGCTATCAAATGTGTTAGAGCTTCAATGTTTATGATTGTGTTTTAGAGTAGGTATGTCTAGTCAAGTGATAGAAACGATATCAATCAATAGGCAATAAAAAGGGTATGTTTTCATTTTCTTTTTTAAACGAGGGCATCAACATATCGATTACGAAACGATTAGTTTTTTTTTTTTGATCAATTGGATTTGAAATCGAAAGAAGTTATTTGGGATTTTAGGGTTTTTAAGAAATTGATTGATTTGAATTGTTAGAATAATCTTATTTTAGGAGATGAAAATGTATTCAAATCAAACACATCAAAGTTTTTTTATAAAAGTACTAGCTGGCCGACCCTAGCCTTATACAATAGGAATAAAATATAGATTGAAAATAGTTTCAGTATAAAATTTCAACTTTTAAATAAGAATAACATTTATGTAAATAATTTTGAGAAAAAAGTGGGCGTGCACCTAAGGTAAAAATTAAAAAAATTAGGGGTATTCACGACCTTGTACAACAAGCCTAGTAAAATTGTAAGACTTTATTTGTTTACAATAGATCGTGAACGTACTTCTCTTCACAAACAAATATCAACTGACAGTAAGAATGACATTTGGTGAGCTATCAAACACACAAGCACAAACTTAACTATGGTGTATTTTTCTTTTACAATAGGGTACCTATAGCAAAAGTGTAAAAGTGTAAAATTTTGACATTCAGTATATTTTGTCGTTGTAGTGAAAATAAATGTTTCACTTCTACACTTTTGCAATGATACAAAACCAGTTACATCGGATCGAAAATACCCCTATTGTTAGTTTTTAGAGAACTTAGATACTAATGTGCAGCTTCTTAAGGCAGTGAATAGGTAGAAAATTCAACAAGAAAAGTGGGCGTGGTTGTAGGTGGATTAAAAAAAAAGATAGGTACTAAAGGTGCGTATCCTTGAGAGTAAAATGACTGCGAGCAACTCTCAGGCTGTTCTCCAGATTAAAACTCGCAAGTGATGGATACAGTCATGAAATTAGGTCACAGAGGGGTGGACAACTATCCGAGAGACACTATTGAGAGTTTTGTAGTGAAAGTACTTTCAACTGGACATGCACCCAGAGAGTTAATTACAAAAATTAAGCAAGGATCTTTAATAAATTCCAAAAAACATGTCCGCTTTTAAGGGACATTTAATAAGAAAAAAAGTAGGCGTGACACAAGGTGGGATTTCTAAAGCTCACTTAAAAATGTTCAGGTTTTTAGATTCGATGAATATGTACATTTTAGAATATAAGAAAAATAGACGTGGGCGAAATTTTCCCTAGCTGCTTTTAAATTATCCTCTATCTAGTTTTTTTATCTCTCTGAAAGTTTCACAGAAATCGGTGGTTTCTTATGCTACATTTCCACCTAACGCTTATCTGAGATTTAATAAGATTTACCTGAAATCTTCTTTAAATCTCGAAGAATTACCATACAAATTTAATTCTTAAATCTTGAAGATTATAAATTAATCTTGTTTAATCTTAGGACAAATACTTTTACAAATCAAACTAACCTATTCCTGTATGGCACTGAAGAATTCATTCATGGCTGAATTCAGTTCTTCACAAATGAATAATTCTATCTCACTTCCTCTTCATAAGAAAAAATGAAACACCATTTGCATTTTAAATATGTTCTGTCAAAGTTACCTTATCTTTTTTAAATCTTTTTATGTGGTGGAAACAAAAAGTATATTATTTATTAAATCTGAACTCGGATAAACCTTTGGTGGAAACATAGCATTAGACTAAGTGCGTCCATAGTTTTTGATGTTGGAGTTTTCACTATTCATTTATCTCGATTTATAGATTTTTAACAATTGTTTGACATCCATCAATCTTTTTGTTTCGCTAAGCTATGTCTATTTAAAAAAAACAACAACTCTCTATCACTCCTCATTCGTGAAATCACGGTTAAAAATTTTGGGATAGGTAGGTACTTTTTAATATTTTTATTGAACTTTTATTGAAACTTAATACTTGGCAAATATTAAAATGTGAAAGTTAATTAAATATATATTAAAACTTATTAAAAGGGATCAGATATTACAGTATGTTAATAATACAAAGGTATTATATTATAATACTTTATTTCTTGAAATTTAATTTGTAGATCCTTTTCATGAAAATTAATACAAAATATATTACAAAAATAATAGTAATAAGAGACTTTTTTGTAAGGGTATTTACCTATCTTCTAAGTCCACGCGTCCCGAATCTTTACATACAATTTGTATTAAATTTTGATACATTTTGTATTAAAAATACACGAGTCTCGATTTTTGTAATACAATTTGTATTAAATTTTAATACCTTTGTAATAAAAAGACATGAGTCCCGATCTATTTAATACAATTTGTATTAAATTTCAATACTTTTTGTAAAATACACGCGTCCCGATTCTTGTAATACAATCTGTATTAAATTTTAATACTTTATGTATTAAAAATGTACACGTATGTATATTTAAGTTATTAAATTTTAATACCAAAAGATTATATTTTATTTCATTTGATTAGGTACTTTTTAATCTTTTTGGTATTACAAATAACAATTTTAATACTTATCTTTTAGAATGTAAAACAAAGTTATTAGAAAATTTCTTTAATATTTACGGAATATTAAAAAGTAATATGTATTGAATACGGCTGTAATACAAAGGCTGTATTAAAAAAATACCCCAGAATTTTTAACAGTGTACATTTATGACCGTGCTGCACATTTACCCTTGATAACCGTATTCAAATTTTGATTTTTCAAAAATCCCAGCTTGGTGAGGATTTTAAGTCTGTTGAGACATGATTTTTTATATTAGCTCAGTAATGCAAAGATTTGTAACATTAACCGATCTTACACTCAAAAATTTCAACTTTGTAGATTAAATTACTTTTTTTTTTTTTACAGATCGCCAAAATGCATCGAATCACAACGAGCACTCTAGTGCTTGCCATCATTTTCATCAGTACAACAGTATTTGCCGGAACTTGTGGACCCGCATTTCCCACCGAATGCAGTTGTGGTCATGAAAACTACGAAAGTATGATTCGTTATGTCGTAAATTGCACAAATACTGGCCTCACAAATACAAGCGTATTGGAATTCATGCCTGACGAAGTGGAAATTCTCATTTTCACTGGCAATAACATACCACAGCTGCCGTGGAATGTCTTTGGCAAAATAAATGACTACACATCTTTGACAATTGTTGACATGAGTAACAATCATATTCGCGATATCCAAGGCAAGACCTATCATCATGTTCAAAATATCCAGCGTCTCATATTGAATCATAATAATCTCAGTATAGCCAGGGAAGATGAGAAGCATAACCATCATCATCCCAGAGTTTTTTCCAACTTCATGAATTTGGAGGCTCTACATTTGACAGATGCCTTCGATGACAATTCATCCCCACGTCTAAGTGAAGATCTACATGATATCTTTGTCAATTCTAATTTGGCTAAACTTCAAAAACTTCACTTGGAACAGAATGAAATATCACATTTCAAAGATCGCAAAGTATTCTGCGACCTTCCGAGTTTGCGTGACCTCCATTTGGGTGACAATAATTTGCAAGAAATTAATTTTGACATAAAATGCCTTAAGAATCTTCGATTTCTCGATTTAGAACGTAACAAATTCGAGTATGTCAAGGCCAAGGATTTGATTTTAATCGACGAACTACAAGAACTTCAACAAAGATCCGATCCCACCTTGAAAGTCATCGTCGATTTCAATCTGAATCCCTTCGTTTGCGATTGCAAGATCAGCGTTCTGCATGATTGGATTCTACAGACAGCGGTGAAAGTACGAAATCAAGAAAATCTCATGTGCTTCCGCAATCACACAAAACCGGAACCAATTATGAAAATTCAATATGGCAGGTGTGCCAGTGCCAAGTTGAGAGCTTCAATGACTGGCCACACAATGACACTCATCTTTTTACTAATCGTACTCAGTATGATTCTGATTGCACTTGTGGCGGCATTGATATACGTCAGCAGAGACAGAATTAAATATATGATAACGCCAGTGTTTGACACAGTTTCGAAAAAAGTGCATTATACATCGATCAAGGACGAAGATTGTCCGGAGGTTCATGTCTGAGAATTTGTCCTATACATAATATTATCAACACTAATTAATAATTATAATTATTAAAAAAAAAAACATATTATAAAAAAATGTAAAATTGTAAAACATTAATTTTGCATAAAATTAGAGTAAGAAAGTTTTTAATTTTAAAAAAATCCAAAATTGTATACAATAAGAGTTGTGTTTTGTTTAATATTTTTGTTTGGTAACTTAACATTGTTTTTTTTGCGGAATTGAAAATGGTTTTTGTAGACTTAAATACATACATCTATTATTTAGTTTAAAACGAAAGTCAAAATTTTAAATTTTAAATTATAGATTATTAATCATTTATTTAAGGATATTTTTAACACTTTAAGTGTTTTTAAGACATATCACTTACATTTAATTTAAGCCATTTCGTATTTTAATTTCAATACGGTAACTTTTAAGAAAAAAAAAATAGTTTGTTGAGGCATGTCGGCAGAAATGATTTGAATAGGGTAAAATACTAAACAATTTTTTTTAAAGTTAAATATTCACCTGCCAACCCGAGCTTAGGCTTTGAGCAATAACTTGTATATAAATGCTGGTCTTGATATCTTCTTTAATACTTTGCAAAGAATTTTTAATAAAGACATTTTAAGATTGGCAACACTGTTTCTATTCACAATTAGTTTGACAGCATGAATATAATTTGTGCTCAATATATGGCCTGTTTCGAAAACGTCAAATCGAAGTCAATTTGATCGTCCAATGATCGTCATTATTTTTTGACTTAGATTGCCAGCTCCAGTAACGTCAAAAGCGTCGTTAGACTAAAGTTGTTACGGTAAAATTTACCGCAACAATGACCAGTCTTTGACTGCTTCCTTTTCCTTCTTTTTAATTCAGTTGTGGCTGCAAAATACTGGCGAGGTTGAGGGCAACCATGGTATCATCAACCATTGGTGTACTAAGCCAGGATTTTGCAAAAGCAACACACGCAGGTGTTCGAGTTAATGGTGTTAACCATTAAGTGGGTGGTTCCGAGACTCATGTGTTTATTTAACATGCAGACGGGCGGTCTCATGTAACGAGGAGAAGGCCAGCGGATGAGCTGAAGAGGTAATGAGTCAGGCGGACTCTTACCTACTTTAAAATCAACGAAAACAACATCCTAACTTAAAACTAACTTAATTTTATACTTGTAAACAAAATGGGTCGTTAACGCGTCTTAGTTCCTTAAATCTAAAATTATAAATCTCTAAATATTTAACAAAAAGACTATCGGAATTGAAATTATAGAGTAGGTTTTGAATTGTAAAACATACCTCCCTCCTCTCATCTCGAAAATTGGTTTCAAAAAAAAATTAATTCGTATTTCGAATCACTCGCGAGTATTTTATGTTAACTAGGAAAATGCCTAGCGAAGGCTTCTTCTCGATTTTAATTCTTTTTGATTTTTCTCGAAAATGTAGTTTGTAATAGGTCTGAACTCGGCCATTGAGATTCGGCAAGTTTTGGAAAGGCATCCAACAACTTGTCGAATTTGTGTTTGAGAGAGTGATTCAGCAAGTTTTGGGAAGACACCCAACAACTTGTTGAATTCGTGTATGTGAGAGTGAGAGTAAAGTTTCGTTGAGATTCAACAACGGTGGTTTTCTGGGGAGCGAAAAAGCCTTCCAGGAAGCCGATATACCGTGACCGATGATCACGAAAACGAATGGCTGAATGTACGAGTGTGTGAGTGAATGGAATGGTCGAAGGAGGAATTGGTTGAAGGTTGGAAAGTCACTCTTTGGAGAGCTATCCAAGCAATTAGTTGATTGAAAAATTTTCGAGAAAATTTGAAGAGGAAACAAAAATCGAGAAAAGGTATTGGGAAAAAATTTGAATCGAGAAATTAAAAAAAAAAGGAGATAAGAAAAAGAAAGGTGATTCGAGGTCCGAGGCAGTTTTTCACAGAACAGGATAAATCGAGGTGGTAGAGGAGGAAAAGGAGGAAAAATTTCGAGGAGCTACGACAAAAGATAAGTAGAGTGAAAATTATTTTTATTCCATATTTTGTTTTTTTTTAAGTAATCGAGTGTCAATTCCGGTAGTTTGTTCTATTTCGTTGTGTTAAATAAAAAAGAAGATTTCGACTTGAATCCTAATAATTCGTGGGACACGGTAGTTTTCTTTATTCCGCTTTAACGGCCCATTTTTGTTTCATTGTTCCATTGTTTGCTTCCTTTTGCTAAACGGTTACCTACAACCTATTAAAATTCTTCAATTGTACTTTTTTTTGTTTGAAAAAATTTTGGGTTTTCATCCTGGTTTATCCAAGGTTTCCCAAATAAAAACAACTTAAAATCCCCATCGGGGAATATAAACATTGTGTTTTATTTACTTATACGGTTTCTTGCTTGTTTAAAATTAGTTTTGGAATTTTACTAATTTTTCGAACAAAAATTCCTGGCGCCCACTTTTTATTGCACGTCACTGTACTTGCAATAAAACAATTCATATACTTTGATTACGAAAATCAAAATTATTTTTTATCGTCGTCGAATTTCTTCCACAGAACCCAGCCCAGCTGAGCAGCCGTGGTTGCAGCTTTTTTTTTATCGTGCTGCTGTTTGCACTTTTTCGCGTTTCGCTTTATCGTCTTCTTCGTTGTTTTACCAGCCTATTAGTTGTCAAGTT
Source organism: Dasysyrphus tricinctus (assembly GCA_963921185.1). Taxonomy (NCBI): domain Eukaryota; kingdom Metazoa; phylum Arthropoda; class Insecta; order Diptera; family Syrphidae; genus Dasysyrphus; species Dasysyrphus tricinctus. The sequence continues at coordinate 12,137,929 of OY992533.1, forward strand.
CTTGGTGTGGTGCTCAAGTGCACCTACGTTTTATTTACTTCAATATTACAATAATTAGTTTGATTAATTCGCGGAGTTTAGTTTCGATTGTTTTTTTTAGTAAATAATATTGAAATATCAATAAAATTCCCCAACCCATCCTCAAGAAAAAGTGCAACAATTGGCGCCCAACGTGGGGCCAACCTGTGGAAGAATTTATTTTTTTTATCGTCTCTTTTTGATTGTTTTGGATTGGTGATTGTGTCGTTTACAGTGTTGTTTTTTTTTATCATTCTGTGAACATATAATTCTGCTAATTTATTTTCTTTTATCAGGTGCCTAGGTGAAATAATTTAATTGAATGTGTGGAGGAAAACCCGGAAAAGTTAAATTGGATTTATATAACTTGTATGTATTACAACGTGAAAGAGAGAAGGAGAGAGGGGCATACATATTCAGTGGTTTTCGAAGTGGAAGGCGTGAGACAGATAGTGTTGTGCAAGTATTTTTTTTAATTATTTTTTTTGTTTATTCTATACTTTCATTTTCATTTTAATTTTTTTTGTATGCATGAATTTACACTATATTACCATTTAAATAAGTTTTTTTTATTCAGTTTATTATTCTTTTTCCGATTATTTATTCTTTAATTCAATTTTAATTAAGTCTAAATTCCTAAATCGAGTGTTAATTTGTGCCGACATCTTTTTCTCTCGTGACATTTTTTTTTGTTGTTGATAGTTTTCGTTGACAGTTTTCATTTGAGTGATTTTTATTTTATTTGAGTGCTTTAGTATTTCGAGTGATAGTTTGTTTGAATTTTAATTTGATTTGAATTGAGTGTAGGTGCATTTCATGATTGCCAACTCTCGTTATTTTGTTTGAAATAATTATTTTCGTTTTGAGTTTAGATTTTTGAAATTGAATAAAGTATTTTGAATTTTATTGCAATTAAGGATTATTTTGATACGATTGTAGGGTTGCCGATTTTTTTTTTACTTTTTTGTTTTCATTAATTGAACACGATTACGTGTCTTAAGTTAAATACTTAAGGGAATTTCTATTCTGGTTAACAGAATAAGCTCAAATTAGTACGTGAATTTTTTTTTAACAGAATAAATTAAAATTAGTACGTGATTTTCTTTATCGGTTTGCTCCCTTCTGGTACTTTTAATTAAGGATCGTGTTATATTCGTGGAATACAGGGCTGTTGTTTCTAGGAAAAAAATTTGTATCCTCAGATTTATATACCTACTAGTAGTTGGTGTCTGGTTCACAGAACTACCAAACGAATTATTAATTTGGTTTAAGATTTTATCGGGTTGTATAGAATACATTTCGGCATATTTTAGGCATTACTTTTCACAGTTTTGAGAAAGTTTTTGGTATTATTTTTTTTTTATTTTCAAGATGAATATAGGTCGTTTAGCGCAGGACGAACTGGCCTATGAAATTAAGGTCAGGGGTTTAAAGGTAGGAACCGTTGAGGAAATGCGCAAAGCATTAAGGGCATCGAGATTACTCGCTAAGAGGAACTCGATAGATGTTAGTTTCGCTTATCCTTTTAGTTTTGAGGAAGATAGGGATGCAGTTAAGGCAAAGATGGAAGACATTAGGGCTCTTTTAAAGGATCCACCTAAAAATCCGAAGTCTTCGGAGTATATTAAAATCATGACCAAAATAGAATGGTGTATAGGTAGGTTAGCTAGGACACCGTGTGATGGGGAAGACGAGGAAGGAGAGATTAGCTCAATCAGAAATGATGTTTTATTTTTATTAGGTGATCTCACAGGGGATAGTGAGATCAGCGATAGGGAAGAAGAGTCGCCGAAGAAGAAGACTCCAGCTAGGGCAGAAACCCAACTTAAAGTACCAGTTGGTCGGACTGAAACGGTGAGTCCGCGGTCTCCATCAGCTTCTTCATCAGCTAGGGTTTCTTTAGGGTCTACTTTAGAGACTATAGCTGCACCAAGTCATGGTGACAGTAGTCCTTTAGCAGGAGATATTTCTGTTAGGGTCCCAGAACGTAGGTTAGAGAGGGTTGATGTACCCTATGAACGATTTGTTGTTCAGCAGAGGTGGCCTGAGCGTATAGGAAAGTGGGGGGTGAAATTTACCGGTGACTCGGACGGAGCATCAGTAAATTCTTTCTTGGAGAGGGTGGAGGAACTTCGGTTGGCTAACGATGTTCCAGAAACCCATCTCTTCAAATCCGCTTCTGAGCTTTTATCTGGTAGGGCGCTTATGTGGTTTAGGACGGTTAGGGAAGATATAGGCGATTGGCAAGAGCTCGTGAAGGAACTCAAAGCGGAGTTCCTACCTGCGAATTACGATGATCTTTTGTTGGAAGAGATCAATCGTCGTTCGCAGGGAAAGGATGAGTCCTTTGGAGCGTATTTGGCCACGATGAGGACATTGTTTCGAAGATTGTCGGAACCATTGTCAGAGGGAAGGATGCTTTCTATTTTGAGGAAAAATGTTGACCCTTTCTTCCAACTGCAGATCGCAAGTGCTAAGCCGAAGACGGTTAAGGAACTTGCTGTGTTAGGTAGGGAGTTAGATACCTTGAAGGCCAATGTGGAATCGTTTTCTCCGCCCTCTAGAGGCAAACATTTATTGGAACCGGAGTGTGGATACCGGCCGAGTACGTCAGGACAAAACCGAGTTGCGGTTGTCGACTCGGCTCCAAACAACCCATTCCGACAGGCTGTTAGGTGTTACAACTGTAACAGGGAAGGGCATTTCGCCCATACCTGTTCAGTTGCAAAACGTTGTTTCGGTTGTGGTGCGTTAGGTGTTTATCGTAGGGATTGTAGGCAGTGTTCGGGAAATGGGCAACGGGCTCTTGTGTCAGCAGGACGAGAGACCCGTCGGCGTTAGTAAGGTCGTCTGCTGACGACCAGCTGGATGATAGTGTAAAACTGAGTTTCACTTTAGCGGCAAATGGTAGGGATAGTAGGCCATATTTAGGAGTACAAATTTATGGAATCAAGTTTTTAGGATTGCTTGATTCAGGAGCTTCACGCACCATTGTAGGAGGAGATGGGTGGAAAATTTTAAAAGAGTTAGGACTTAAATTAGGGAAAAATAGTGTTGGGTCAGTAGTGTTAGCAGATGGGGCGGGTGTAGGAGTAGCTGGATCTGTTTCTTTACCAATGGAGGTTGAGAATAGATCCATTTTGATAGAATGTCTGGTGATACCCAGCCTCCCTCACCTGCTGATCTTAGGTGCCGACTTTTGGGCACTCTCGGGCATAGTCCCGGATTTGAGATCAGGTATGTGGAGTTTTTCGAGCCAAGAGATGGTGGCGTCGATATCAGACATGGTAGCAATTAGGGAAAAATCGGATCTGAACGATGAAGAGAATAAAAAGTTAGAATTAGTTTTAGAAGAACTTTTTGAATCAATGACCGAGGGTTTAGGGTGCACCAACTTAGTTGAGCACAAAATTAGGACGTCCGCAGAACCGATCAAGCAGCGATACTATCCAGTATCACCTGCGATCCAAAAACACATCGATCAAGAGCTCCAAGAGATGTTGGAAGCGGGAGTGATCGAAAAATCGAAAAGCCCTTGGGCATCTCCGATTCTTCTGGTAAAAAAAAAGGATGGTAGTTTTCGGTTCTGCGTTGACTATAGGAAACTTAACGAAGTTACTGATAGAGATGCTTATCCACTCCCCTTTATTTCAGCGATTTTGGACAAGCTTCGAAATGCGAAGTTTTTGTCCTCATTAGATATTAAGTCTGCATACTGGCAGATACCCATGGAGGAAGAATCGCGCAAGTATACAGCCTTTACTGTGCCGGGAAGAGGTCTCTATCAATTTTTGAGGATGCCTTTCGGCTTACACAACTCCCCAGCAACTTGGCAAAGGTTCATTGACGATGTTCTAGGCGCCGATCTAGAACCATTTGTCTTTGTATACTTGGATGACATTATCATCGTCACCGATTCTTTTGAGAAACACCTTGAAATTCTCAAAGAAGTTTTTAAAAGATTGAGGGAAGCAGGACTTAAAGTAGGTAGGGAAAAATGTAATTTTTGTAGGCCTTCTTTGAAATTTCTTGGTTATGTAGTAGATAGGAATGGACTTCACGTCGACCCTGAAAAAGTGGAAAGCATGTTGAGGATTCCTGCACCGAAAAATGTGAAGGAAATTAGGAGTTTTGTAGGGACTATTTCTTGGTATCGAAGATTCGTACCAAATTTTGCAATTCTTCTTAGGCCTCTTACCGATCTCTTAAAGAAAGGTAAGAGATTCGAATGGACAAAGGAGTGTGAGGAAAGTTTTAGGAAAGCCAAAGAGTGTTTGGTTACGGCACCGATACTGACTTGTCCGGATTTTTCTCGGCCGTTTGTTGTTCAGACAGACGCGTCCGATTATGGTATCGGGGCCGTACTTTCTCAGGAGTTTGAGGATGGAGAAAAAGCGATTTGCTATCTTAGTCGGTCATTGAATAGGAATGAAAGGAACTACTCTACGACCGAAAAGGAATGCTTGGCGGTTCTTTGGGCGATCGAGAAGTTGCGACCGTATGTCGAAGGTGTTCGATTTACTGTCGTAACTGATCATCACTCATTGGTCTGGCTGAGTAACCTTAAGGATCCGCAGGGTAGATTAGCTCGTTGGGCCATTCGGCTCCAACAATTCGATTTTAAAATCATCCACAGAAAGGGCAAAGAACACGTCGTTCCTGACATGTTGTCGCGAGGAGTTCCAGAGTTGGCTGGAATCTCTGATGCGGATTCGGACCCTTGGGTGATAAAAATGAAATCTCTTGTAGAGAAGAGCCCGCTAGCATACCCAACCTGGAGAGTTGAGAATGGGCGGCTCTATAAACATGTTAGGGTGAACCATGTCGTGGTTCATGAGGAGAGTGAGGGGTGGAAGTTAGTAATAGGGAAAAGTGATAGGTCGCGTATTTTAAGTGAGTGCCATGATAGTCCTTTAGCAGGACACATGGGTGTGAAGAAAACCTTTGCGAGGATAGCAGAAAAGTTTTACTGGCCCAAAATGAGAGGGGATATTACCAAATACGTTAGGAAATGTAAGATTTGCCAACAAGTGAAACCGGTTAACGAGAAACCAGCTGGTCTTATGACCGAAAGAGTAGGGAATTCGAAACCATGGGAGATGGTGTGCGTGGACTTGGTGGGTCCATTGCCGAAGTCTTCTAGGGGTTTCATTTATATTTTGACGGTGGTAGACTACTTCACGAAGTTTCCACTATTGTTCGCTTTGCGGTCCGCAACCGCAAAAGCAGTCTGTAAAGAGTTGGAAGAAAACGTTTTTCTTCTTTTCGGAGTTCCAAAGTGGATCGTCTGTGACAACGGTCCCCAGTTCCGCAGCAAGGAACTGAAAACGCTTAGTGAAGCATACGGGTCACAACTTAGATATACGGCGCATTACCACCCGCAGGCGAATCCTGCGGAGCGCATTAACCAAATTATTAAGACGACGCTCAGAGCGTACGTCTCGGAAAACCATCGGAGTTGGGATTCGCAGCTGGCGAAAGTAGCCTGTGCGATCCGAACTTCACAACATGAAGTCTTAGGCGTTTCGCCATACTATGCGAACTTTGGTAGGAACATGGCAACTAGTGGCCATGATTTAGGAAATAGAATTAACGATAGGGACCAAAATAGCGAGGAAATAAGTAGGCAATTTGAAAAACTTCGTGAGGATATAGCTAGGAAGTTAGAGTCAGCAAGCAGCAAGGCTGCAAAAACTTACAACCTTAGGAGAAGAGACACGCAGTATCAACCTGGCGATCTCGTGTGGAGAAGGAATTTCACGCTGTCCGATGCAGCGAATTACTACGCGGCGAAGTTGGCTACCAAATTTGTGGGGCCTTTTAGTATTGCCAAACGTATGTCACCTTGGACATATTTGCTTAAGGATGATAAGGGAAAAGATCGGGGGACGTGGCACGTTAAGGATTTAAAACCTTATATAGATGGTTGAGTCAAAAGTCCCTTAATCTTTTCTCTCTTTAACTTTCGTTTTTTTTACTACATTTTGATTTTTTGCTAAATACTTTTTCATTACTTTTTTTTTATAACATGTGCCACTTTTTTTTCTTTTTTTTATAGAACTTTTTAATAATTAATTTTTGATGAAAACCCCGATGTTGTGTCGTTTACCTTTTTTTTTAAACCTTTCCTATAGTCGAGCCTTAAGAAATGGTTTGCTTTTTGAAAAGTAAACACATTTCTTGGGAGGTAAGGGTGGGATTTGTTACGGTAAAATTTACCGCAACAATGACCAGTCTTTGACTGCTTCCTTTTCCTTCTTTTTAATTCAGTTGTGGCTGCAAAATACTGGCGAGGTTGAGGGCAACCATGGTATCATCAACCATTGGTGTACTAAGCCAGGATTTTGCAAAAGCAACACACGCAGGTGTTCGAGTTAATGGTGTTAACCATTAAGTGGGTGGTTCCGAGACTCATGTGTTTATTTAACATGCAGACGGGCGGTCTCATGTAACGAGGAGAAGGCCAGCGGATGAGCTGAAGAGGTAATGAGTCAGGCGGACTCTTACCTACTTTAAAATCAACGAAAACAACATCCTAACTTAAAACTAACTTAATTTTATACTTGTAAACAAAATGGGTCGTTAACGCGTCTTAGTTCCTTAAATCTAAAATTATAAATCTCTAAATATTTAACAAAAAGACTATCGGAATTGAAATTATAGAGTAGGTTTTGAATTGTAAAACATACCTCCCTCCTCTCATCTCGAAAATTGGTTTCAAAAAAAAATTAATTCGTATTTCGAATCACTCGCGAGTATTTTATGTTAACTAGGAAAATGCCTAGCGAAGGCTTCTTCTCGATTTTAATTCTTTTTGATTTTTCTCGAAAATGTAGTTTGTAATAGGTCTGAACTCGGCCATTGAGATTCGGCAAGTTTTGGAAAGGCATCCAACAACTTGTCGAATTTGTGTTTGAGAGAGTGATTCAGCAAGTTTTGGGAAGACACCCAACAACTTGTTGAATTCGTGTATGTGAGAGTGAGAGTAAAGTTTCGTTGAGATTCAACAACGGTGGTTTTCTGGGGAGCGAAAAAGCCTTCCAGGAAGCCGATATACCGTGACCGATGATCACGAAAACGAATGGCTGAATGTACGAGTGTGTGAGTGAATGGAATGGTCGAAGGAGGAATTGGTTGAAGGTTGGAAAGTCACTCTTTGGAGAGCTATCCAAGCAATTAGTTGATTGAAAAATTTTCGAGAAAATTTGAAGAGGAAACAAAAATCGAGAAAAGGTATTGGGAAAAAATTTGAATCGAGAAATTAAAAAAAAAAGGAGATAAGAAAAAGAAAGGTGATTCGAGGTCCGAGGCAGTTTTTCACAGAACAGGATAAATCGAGGTGGTAGAGGAGGAAAAGGAGGAAAAATTTCGAGGAGCTACGACAAAAGATAAGTAGAGTGAAAATTATTTTTATTCCATATTTTGTTTTTTTTTAAGTAATCGAGTGTCAATTCCGGTAGTTTGTTCTATTTCGTTGTGTTAAATAAAAAAGAAGATTTCGACTTGAATCCTAATAATTCGTGGGACACGGTAGTTTTCTTTATTCCGCTTTAACGGCCCATTTTTGTTTCATTGTTCCATTGTTTGCTTCCTTTTGCTAAACGGTTACCTACAACCTATTAAAATTCTTCAATTGTACTTTTTTTTGTTTGAAAAAATTTTGGGTTTTCATCCTGGTTTATCCAAGGTTTCCCAAATAAAAACAACTTAAAATCCCCATCGGGGAATATAAACATTGTGTTTTATTTACTTATACGGTTTCTTGCTTGTTTAAAATTAGTTTTGGAATTTTACTAATTTTTCGAACAAAAATTCCTGGCGCCCACTTTTTATTGCACGTCACTGTACTTGCAATAAAACAATTCATATACTTTGATTACGAAAATCAAAATTATTTTTTATCGTCGTCGAATTTCTTCCACAGAACCCAGCCCAGCTGAGCAGCCGTGGTTGCAGCTTTTTTTTTATCGTGCTGCTGTTTGCACTTTTTCGCGTTTCGCTTTATCGTCTTCTTCGTTGTTTTACCAGCCTATTAGTTGTCAAGTTCTTGGTGTGGTGCTCAAGTGCACCTACGTTTTATTTACTTCAATATTACAATAATTAGTTTGATTAATTCGCGGAGTTTAGTTTCGATTGTTTTTTTTAGTAAATAATATTGAAATATCAATAAAATTCCCCAACCCATCCTCAAGAAAAAGTGCAACAAAGTCATAAATTTGCCGTTGCAGATTTTCCGCAAAGATATTCATGAGCGCCACACTACAAAAAATACAATACCTTGGACATTGAAATTGTTTTTTTGTTACTTTCGTTTCCATGCGAAATGTCAAACAAATTAAATGACGATGCTGGAATGTGTTTGAAAAATATTAGCTGGCAACAGCGTGCTGGTTTCTGTGCTGGTTTAATCAGTTTTGCGCATAATTAATTTTTGTTCGATAGCTCATCTTAATTTATTTCCTTTTCTTTAAAAGAAATTTTTGATGTGCTTAGATAGTTGCTCAAACTACCAAAATAAATACATTGTTTGCTCAAAAGAGGTGAACTTATTTTTGTATACAAGGAAGTAGATAATCACCAAGTTTTGTATCTAGCTTGGAAGTTCAATAAAGATTTGTCGTTTAGTCGCTAAAGCTGAAAGCGAAAACATTTTAAAATATTTAGTGATGATTAATTTAGTCAGTTACATTTGAAGTGCTTAGATTTTGCTCAAGCTAACAGAAAATTATTATTTGCTTAAAATAGGTGAATTCATTGGGCTATGCAAAAGAGAATGTTCTATAAAGATTTGCCTTGAAGTTTGTTGAGCTCTAAGCAAAAATATTTTTGTTATTTAATTAATTTATACACTGACATTTAAAGTGCTCAAATTTTTGCTCAAACTTCTAAGAAATGATTCTGTGCTCAAAATAGGTGAATACATTTTTAGTCAGAGACATTTGATGTGCTCAGATTTTGGCGCAAAAGAGGTGAATTAATTTTTCAAAAAAGTACTGTAATAAGCTTTGTATCTATTTTAAAAACTCTCTAAAAAATTTTAGCTTGAAATCACTAGATTTGAAGTGCTCAGATTTTTGCTCAAACAGGTGAACTCATTTTTAGTGCCACTAACTTTGAGCGCAAAACAGATGACTTAATTTTTCAAATAAAAAAGTGCTACCAAGTTTTGTATCTAATTAAATAAATTCCATAAAACAAACTTTGCCATGAAATTTATCGAGCTCTTAACAAAAATATTTGATGTGCTCATATGTGCACTATTTGATGCGCTCAGATTTTTTCTCAAACTATAAAAAAGTGTATTCCTTACTCAAAAAAGGTGAATTCTACTTTCGATACAGTTTTGTATCTAGTTCGGTAGTTCTATAAAGATTGTTCTTTTAATTGGTTGGGCTCTAAACAAAATACATATTGATAAATATTAAATTTTTCTATGACATTTCAAATGCTCGGATTTTTGCTCAAATTCAACAGCAAGTACATATTCTTTGACCAAAAGCAGGCGACTTGAATATTTCTCTATAGAAAAAAAAAAGAAGGACATAGCAACTGTTTGTTTTTAGTTTGGGAGTTCATAAAATATTTGAGTTTAAATCGAGTCTAATGTTAAACGAGAACATTATCAAACATTGTTCACTAATTTGTTTAAAGCACTCAATTCTGCCCAATGCATAGGTAGGTAGTCCTTTATTGCAATTTTATTTTGCTGGCCATGTCTTAATCAACTTGTACTTAAATAAAAATGTTAAAAGTTGAAAAAAAAAACTCCTATTAATTTTTATAACAAAAATAAGAACATGCATGCACAACATGATTGTTCATACCGAAAATAGAAACGATTATTAAAAGGTATGATGTAGTTTTTTTTTAAATAAAAATTATTTTTTTTTTTTTTCAGAATGAGAATATAGGTAAAGCCATACTAGATTTAATTAATTTAACTATTTTGTTTTAATTTTGAAAATTATTTGAGTAAAATAAAATTTAACTGTAAAATAGATATCTGTGATTTAAGTTAATATAATTACATAATTATAAGATTTTTTTCTAACAACAAATAAATTGCTCTAAGTATATTTTAATTTCATTTAAATAAACTAAAAACTAAAATTATTTTAGTAATTTCATCAACTTGTGTTTATTTTAAGTTTTTGTATTTTTCAATAAAAAAAGAATTTTTGTTAACAAATTAGACACAGCTTTGTTTTATTTATATGTACAAATTGAAAAAAAATCACTACAGGGGAAAAAAACTAATAAATCTCTGGAAGTGTGAAATTGTGGGTTTGTTATTTTTATGAAATGACATTTATTAATTATGCTGTCATTAGGCGTAGGTATACCTATTCAAAAAAGTATTAACTAATTTATAATTAAGATATAAAAAACATTCTGAAAATTATTAATAATGACTTCGAATTCGAAAGCATTTGGCAAACTACCAAAAGCTGACACATTTTAATTTAAACGACAACCTAGATTGAAATATCACACATTTTCTCCATTAGTCAATAGCCACTTGTTAAAAATAAAATAGTATTTGTGGCTTAATGTGAGTCTATTAATACAAAACTTAAAGTCAATGTATCGGTATTATGAAATTCTATTAGTAAATAAATCTTCTACTTTATTACTACATATCGTCTATTTACAACAAGACAACCAAATATTCAATAGCATTTGTCTCGAAAGTACTTCGTGCCATGATGGTTAGTGCGTAGGGACTATCATGCTGAAGGTGTGGGTTCGATTCCCAGCCGTGCCACCTAATAACAAAAATGTTTCATCCGAGGTACTGCCTCTTGCGAGGAACTGACAAATCCTCCAAGAGTATACTTGTCTAGAAAAAGTGCTTCTCATTTACTGTCTGAACATAATGCAAGACGGAGCTGGAATATATGTAAAAAATGCTGCAGCCGGAGCTGCAAGAGTTGAACAATTTTTAACTTTTACTGCAGCATTTTTGACATCTTTTCCAGCTGCGTCTTGCATTCTGTTCAGGCAGTTAGCCTTTCGGACTCGGTAAAAAACTGTAGGTCCCCTCTATTCCTGCAAACAACACGTACACAGGAATGGTTGAGAGTTGTAAGTCACTAGGCCCTGGTTCTCAACGAGTTGTTGCGCCACCCAATTTATTTATTTTTTTGTCCCGAAACAACAAATTTAGATTTATGAGTTATGACTGTCTTTCGAGATAAATGGTATTGAAAATTTAGGTTTTCGTGAAAAATAAATAAAAAACGACTGCAGTGCAACAAATAATGCGCTCTTATTTAAAATTAATAAGAGATATCGATGTAACTGAAACTGTTTCTTTCATTTCATAGAAATTTCAATTCTATTAAGAATTTCTGATTGAATCACATATAAAATTAAAATTTTTGAAATCAAAAAGATCTTTTAAGTATCTTTTAGTTTATTGAAGATAAACTTCTAAGTGAAAGTCTCTTGACTCGGCAAATTTAATGCAAACAACTCGAATATGGTACGAAATTTTGCATTCCTTCCGGCCAGCGCACAGTGGGCTCAAAAGCAAATCTAGCGGGTCAAAAATCCAAATCTTTGTAAACCAGTGGTGTGTGTGTCCTAATGTTATTTCAATACCTAAATAGCCTAGCAAGTGCCAAATAAAGAGAAAAGTCATTTCATGGTTATGTGGACAATTAATTAATTTTTCTAAGGCAATTAAGACACAGAAATAATGAAGAAATGATGTCTTAATGCCCGTTTTTGGACTAAATTATGGTTTGAACATAGGTTAAACTATATCAGCTAATATTATGTTGACCTTTGAGATGTTTGCCACTGATAATTTCAAACTTTTTAGCCGAACAATTTGGGCCACTGTCGTCAAATAACCTGTAAGATGTAATGTTTTACTTTTCCCAAACAGGCAAAAACGGGCAGATGAAAAATAAAAATATGTTATCTATATTAATCCTAGAACTCAATTTTGGTTCAATCTTTTTGCACAGATTTGTACAGAAAAAGTTGCAGTCTACAGAATAAATTTTTTCCATTTTTTTCTTACTAATCAAGAAAATGCCAAGGTTCGTTTAGCTAAAACACCGTCAGTCATAAATAAATAAAATTACTAACCTTCTTAAATATAGTCCATTTGGGAATAATAGCAAAAAAGTTCATAACTTATTTGAAACAAATAAGTTTTATACAAAATCCTACCATCATAAATATTGAACGAACAATGGCTGAACGATCTGTCTGCAATTAACGGTATTATTGCTTAAAAAATAAAGTCTTCTGTCAGTGAATTTGACTCTATTCATTGTCTCTGACATGTTTACAATCAACCTATGTACCACCTGCCCAAATATAAAATGCATAGTTTTTGGACTTTTGACCCGCTAAATTCGCTTTTGAGACCACTGTGCAGCGGGTGGCAAGATGATAATTTTAGGATTAAATGAAACATTCTTGAAATAGGTAAATTATTATCTGTTAGTAAAACTTGTTTTTAACAAATAAATTGTAAGGGTACATTAAGTCATATAAAACTGCAAATCAATCAAAGATCCACCTAAGAAATATGAAGAGTGGTCAAGTTGTATTAAAAAAATTGTGTTCCTTTAAAAAAAATTGAGAAATGCTGAAATATGATATGTCAATCTAATTTCAAAGTGTATTTCTCAGTCAGGCTTTAGCAGTTTCACACTAGCTAAACTTTTACGAAATAAAAGTAGGTAAATTATTGTCTTTTGAGACCGGAAAATGAGGAATGTGTATAGGGTTTTTATTATTGAATATGTATGTTTGACCCATAAGAATGCTTTAAACCGAAAATGCAATTAACTTCACTCACGCGTTTCTGAGAGAAGAGTCACACTGAATACTTTTGAATATGTTTGGTATAACTCGGAGTTTAATAGCTCCGGAAAATTAGACTTTAACTTCGAAAAATTCCGGCAAAGACTGAATTTTACCCCCTTTTACTCCCCTAAAAAATTAAGACGTCAAAACGAAGCTCTCCACTAAAATTCAGCTTTGCCGAAATTTTGTTCGTAGTTTTGCCATTTTTTGTCTAATTATTTTAAGCCGAATTTAATAATTTAACTCTCCAAATTTTTTGTTCAAAAGTAAATTTTCTTTCGGAATTGATGGTTTAAAAAAATTTATAAACAAAGTTTAGCAGGAAAAATTAACAAAAACCAACAATTAGGTTTTTCGAACTGGGCTTTCCTTATGTTCGTCAAGTTAGCATTACCATTTCAAAATTTTTAAAATCTGATAACAGGATTATATGTCGTAAATCTGTCATAAATTTATCGTGAAAGAAAAAAATTTGTCGCGTTTATTTTTTAAAAATTAACCTCTGGTAATGCTAACTTGACAGTAAAGTAATGCTAACTTGACAGTCAAGTAAGCACTACCACCCTTCAAAATAGGGTTAAATGAACTCAAAAAAGAAAAAGGAATATGTGAGAATTTGTTGTTAAATTGTCGTTAATACCTATATCGTAAAAAAAAATTGTCCCACTTATTTCAAATCAAGTAAGCACTACTACCCTTCAAAATAGGATAAAATTAACTCAAAAAATGAAAAGGAATATGTGAGAATCTGTCGTAAATTTGTCGTAAATACAGCTGCGGTCAAAATAATAGTAGTACTCCTTAATAAAAAATCAAACTTGAAAAAAAGTTGCTCCCTTAATTTTTAACAAATTAATACCCATGTGATTTTCAAATTGGTGTTTTTAAGCTTTTATTTTCGAAAAAAGAAAAAATTCCAAATATAATATTTTATAAGATATTTTCAAATTTATTGAAGAACTTTTGAAGAACAGCGGTCAAAAAAATAGTAGTGCGCAGATAATACACCTTTAAATATCACAAAAAATCAAATTTAGGGCAAAATTTGTATCATAAGATTTTGTTGAGGGTTTGAACCTTAAACTCACAGTTAGTCGCAAGTCCCTTGTTGGAAAAAACAGCAGCACAACCGCGTTGCATCGAGCTTATCAGGTTTTCACACCTTTCTACGCTTATCGAGCTCCATGAGTGCTGTATAGCTTCCGAAAGGGCTTTATTGTTAGTGTTATGGCAACTAGCAACATATTTATTTGCATCGCACAACAAGTTCTCAATGGGATTTATGTCCGGAGACTGTGCGGCCAGTCCATCACATCAACTCTATTTGCCTGGAATCATTGCTTCGCAAGTTTACTAGTAGGCTTTGTGTCATTGTCTCACTGAAAGACACGTTTCAGTGGGTTTTTCATCTACAGCATAGAGTAGCATTACTTCCTGCATGATCTTAATACAGATTTCCAAATCCATGATACCTTCAATTTGGTGTATTGGAAAAACACCATAGAAGGAAAAACATGCCCGAACCATTATGCTGAGTCCTCCGTGTTTAAGTGTTTTTCTTTGAAACGTGGATTTATTCTGTGTTTCTTGGCCTTACATATTGATGAGGTCAATTTCCACCATATTAAACAATCTTGAACTCGTCTGACCACAGAATATTACTCCGATTTGATGCAGGCCAGTCAAAGTGATTCCTTTGCAAATTTCAATCTTTTTGTTACATTGTTTTTTGTCAACAAACCCCTCCAGGCTGTGGGCGGCTTGAACATGGTCTCGTGACTTTCTACGAACCGTTTTATTGATGGCAATAACATAAAATATGCCTTTAATTTCAGAAGCTGGCGTAACGGGAGTGATTTTTAAATGCCTGATGACTCGTTTCATCAACTTTGGTGGCAAAAGCGGCTTCCACCCGCCATTTTCTGACTTTGGCAGTAAAATAATGACTTTTCTTAACATTGTTGGTTAGCATTAAACTTGGCATTGAACCAGCGCATAAGTTTTGCCTTTCGATATCAGTCTTCTAACTAAGACACGCTATTCTGGTGTTCGGTGTTTGCCTCTGCCCATTGCTGGCAAAATATGACCAATTTTTCAATAAAAACTATGAAGATATTATGGATAAACAAAAACCAACGTTTTCTTAAATGTTTAATTTAAGAAATAAGGGAGAAAAATAATATTTCTTCACATAAACCGTTGCACTACTATTATTTTGACCGACAGAATTCGTAGCTTTGATTAATAACGGTTGCTTATTTGTCATATTACCGTTGCAAATAAAAATGTATGTGTACCTGCTCATTAAGAAAATGTTATTAAGTCAAAATGCAACAGTTTGTTACTATCAGCGCAATATAAAATTGACAAAACTTAAGTTACGCAATTCTTTAACTTGTACTACTATTATTTTGACCGCAACTGTATATCGTAAAAGAAAAAAATTGTCGCACTTATTTCTTAAAAAATAGCCCCTGGTGATGCTAAATTCACAGTCAAATTAGCACTACCACCCCTTAAAATAGGATACAATAAACTCAAAAAATAAAAACGAATATGTACCTAAGAATTTGTCGTAAATATACCGCAAAAAAATTGTCACACTTGTTTTTTTTAAATAACCCCTGGTAATACTAGCTTGACAGTCAAGTTAGCACTGCCACCCCTCGAAATAGGGTTAAATGAACTCCAAATAATGTGAAGGATGTGTCAAAAATTGTCCCTTTTTTTTGTCGCTGGACAATGGTGACAATTTCAAAATTTTGTGATTTTTACTTTTTTAATAACTCATTAAAATAACTTTTTCTAAACTTACCCTTTGAAAATTCCCTATAATAATAATAAATCCAGAACTACCATATGAAAACTTTTCATTCTTAGTGTTTTCGGTACTTTGTCGTTTTCGGTACTTTGTCTTTTTCAGTACTTTCTCTTTTTCGGTACTTTGTCGTTTTCGGTACTTTGTCTTTTTCGGTACTTTGTCGTTTTCGGTACCTACTTTGTCGTTTTCGGTACTTTGTCGTTTTCGGTACTTTGTCGTTTTCGGTACTTTGTCGTTTTCAATACTTTTTCGTTTTCGGTACTTTGTCTTTTTCGGTACTCTGTCGTTTTCAGTACTTTGTCGTTTTCGGAACTTTGTCTTTTTCGGTACTTTGTAATTTTTGGTACTTTGTCGTTTTCGGTACTTTTCGTTCTCGCTACTTTGTCATTTTTGGTACTTTGTCATTTTCGGTACTTTGTCGTTTTCGGTACTTTATCTTTTTCGGTACTTTCTCGTTTTCGGTAGGTACTTTGTCGTTTTCGGTACCTACTTTGTCTTTTTCGATACTTTGTCGTTTTCGGTACTTTGTCGTTTTCGGTTGTTGCTGTCATTTGAGAGCTAAAAATATCAGAATGCTTGAATTTCAGTGTAAAACCGAAAAACTTGTTGAACCTAATGTCGTTTTTCATTGAAATCTGAAAGATTTGATTTTAAAATCAAGAATTGCTGTCTTGAATGAAACATCTGGGCGTACTTTTGAGTAGATTCAATTACACACACAAAACACATACAAATAAAAATCACGTACAATGTCGTACGAAAATAATGCAAAACAAAAAAATACCCAACTGCGATTTGCTGTTTGACAGGTGTTGCATGTATTAGTGAATGCAGATCAAATCTCTCAAACGAGAAAGATCGCATCTTTCTTCTTCAGATCTCATCTTTTTTTGAATACCTAATTCATGAAAAAGTAGAAAAAATGATAGGTAATCTTTTCGCAAAAAGATCAAATCTTTTCAACATAAATTTAAACCAAAAGTAGAGTTTAAACTTGCACGTGAAACTGGTGGCTAGGCATTTTCTAAAATGTATCTTTGATTTAAGCTGGGGCTAATATTTTTAGGGGGGAGGGTGTTTTTTAAGGCAAGAACTTTGAACTTTAAAAAGACAGACAATTTTAGAGGAAATATAACAAAGCAAGGTACTTATCTTCTTCTTCAAAATTCAAATTACTTTTTTCCAAAATATGTAGGTAGGTAGGTATATTTTGTAGTTTAGGTATCTTCTGTTTTCATCGTTTTTTCACTACTTTGAGGTTATATTACAACGCCAAGTATTTTTTTTTATAAATGAACTTTTTTTTCAAAATTCATCTTTCTAATTATTCTCGGACAAATTTCCTGTTAAAATGTACCTATGTATTTAGCATATTATACAATTGTAAGCGTTTATTTTAAAAATATTTAGGGTCAGGTGAAGACTATAACACAATTAAGGTTTTTTCGGAAAGTAGGAGATATATTCGAGATATTTAAACTGAATTTTGAAGAAGAATACTAGTACATACTTTCATAATAATCGTTGTGTCGTGTTTAAACTTCTCTGTATCCAAAACCGTGTAAACCATCAGTCTAATTGTGACCTTAGTCCGGAAAATATGTCACCCGAAAAAATTTTGTTCACCCTTGCGTTTTTTCTTGCGTTCGCATTTTTCGAGGATAATTATCTAAAAGCCTTTTACAAAGTTCTTGTAATTCTGGACGCTGCACGCTGGTTTTCCTACAATCATGAAAAAATAAGCTCGAAATTTTGGTTCGAACGTGGAATATCTAATAATAATGGAACCAAATGTAGCAAAATAAAATAAAATAATGTATGAAAAAGTAGGTACCTATATTTGAACAAATATAAAGAAACAAATGACTTACCCACCAACATGTTGCAGAGAATGCAATCCCGGGATCCCGAATCCCGTGATCCCGGGATCCCGAGCCATCTTTTGATCCCGAAAATCCCGGGATTATAATACTTCAATCCCGGGATTTCCGGGATTGGTGGCTTAAATATTCGCATACAATTTTTCTTCCTGCTTGCATTTAGACTTTCGTATAGGAACAATTTGCCAACAATTTTTATGTAGGTCAAAACTGGTCGTCCCCCTTCGTTAATTTCTTCTTTTCTTTGCGTTACCGTACGACTATTCAATCCATTGACTTCCTATATACCTAATAAGTCAATGATTCTATCGATGTCGGTTTCAGTTGAATTGAATTCAAAAAGTATGAAGAATATTAATTTTATTTTGAAACAACTAAATAAAATATTTTTGTTAAGTAAATACAAAAATATTCCACAAGAAGTAATATTTTTTCTTAAAAAAATGTCAATAAACCTATTATATTTTATGCCGAGTTGAGCTGTAAACCAAAACATGTCAAATTCATATCAGAAAAACTTTTCACGATCAAATTTAATTTTTAAAAAACTGTTATCCTCTCCAAAAAAGAAATACCTAATAGGAACGCACTTTACTAACAAGGAACAGGCACTTTTTTCTAAGCTCACATCTTTAACACATCATTAGCCATTAAAACAGAATGAAAAGCGATTAAGGAAACCCCTTCTTCACAAAGATTGAGGAAAACTTTTCTTGAAACACACATAGGTAATAGGCGCATTTTATTTTACAAAAACAACATGGGATCCTGCTTTTTATCTGGATCTATTTCAATGATCCAAAAATGACTATTGTGAATGTGTCTCAATAGTGCCAAGAAAAGAGGCATCAGACACGCGAAAAATACACAAACATAAGGTGAAAAGAGACGGGTATATAACTAAGATCCTGTCCGTTTTATTTATCATGATCTGATCCGGATCAGATCATGGGGATAATAAAATGCGGCTAATATTATCTTTTAACAAAAACAATAGATTTAAAACAAAACACCTTGACGCTGCTTTCTAATTTTTGCTATATTTTTCGAACGCAAAATTTTTAACAATTGTTTTTTAAAGGACACGAAGACAAGAATGGAGAAGAACGAACCACCAAACCAACAACAACGACGACGGACGACAATGACGACGACGAGACGGTGCACAAAGTACCTACTCTTTACAAAAATAGCACCCAGGTTGATTTGAGCTCGTACAAAAGAAATACACTTTTTCAACATTAAAACCTGCGAATATTTCGAAAAAAATGATCTACAAACATTTAAAAAAAATAATGCAAGCAATTAATACTGAATATTGCAAAATAAAACAAGAAAACAAATATTTCTTACCACTCGATCGCCAAGCAAAGCTACACCAAAATGCATTCACATTCACAACTACTATTTCACAAATTTGTATTGATTTGAACATAGAATTAACACCTATTGAGGAAAACCCTTCTTGTTTGCAGGTAATAACTTCTTCAAAGCCAAATATTTGAAACTAATTTTGAATTTTGAATCACAGACAAGAATTTTAAATTACCGACTTTTTTACACATACACCATATAACGGAACCAGCAATGGCGACGACGACAACTGAGCTCTGCACAAAGAGACTCCTCAGACCGATTTGACTTTGTATAATAAATACACTTTATTATATAAAAACTTTAGAACTATTGCGTAAAAATAATCCACAAACACTTTTAAACAATTATTGGAAATAATTTAGACCTAATATTGCCAAATAAAACAAGAAAATTAATATTTTTTCCCGACGATCGCGGAGACAAGCCGAACCGCTCACTCACTTTTTTAACATTCACAATGGTAAATCACAGTAATCATAATCGGAATTACTTTGGTTTCAGGTTGAAAGTTGAAACAGAGATATGATGGCTGAGTGTCAATTCGCAGATATGTATGGATGTGTAATACCTACGGCGAATTCGTGGGTAGTTACTTTTTACACAATTGCAAATTTTGTTGTTGTATGTACAACATACATACATTGCCACAGAAATATTTTTAATGTTGTAAGAGAATTTTGAAATAAATAAATTTAGAAAAATCGAGTGAAATACATAGAAATGCTATTTCACGTGACTGACCCGTGCTGAAAAGGGAAAATAATATACTAACTGACCAATGATTGCTTGTTTTTAAATGAATAAAAACATATTTGACAAATTTAATTTAGATGAACGCATTTTTACTTTCGGTTGGCAATCTTTGTTTTTTTCACACATTAATAGGTCCACGACGTCCAATCTTTTACTTTGTTCACAAACTACTGAACTTTGAAAAGCAAGGATAAAATTCTCTCAATAAAAAAAAAACGAATTTACGCAAACGCAGAAATCGAAAATTTAGTATTCCGTACTAACTGAATGACCATTGTGTTAGATTGTTTTCACTACACATTATGACAGTTCAGTGGCAAAATCGGTGTGGTAAAAAGGGAGGGGGCTAGTCAAGAAGAAAATATAAAAAATGTTAGTGAGCACAGTACACATATCTAAGGTATTATCTTGCGCATGTGGTCCGAAATGAGAACTGTCAAAGAAATTCAAGATGGCAGCCTTACGTGACCTCTTCCACTGTATTACAACAACAACGAAAAAAACAAACACAAAAGGATAATTTAAATAACACTAAAAAAATGTTAATAAACACTAAAAAGCTTGAAATAATTGTATTTGTATTTAAATAAGTAACAAATGAACACATAACACACAACAAATTTTGATGTTTAACTAGTCGGGGTCACGTAGAGTAGCCATTTTTCACTGATTTTGATGGATGCGCAGAACTGAACAAAAATGAAAACGCTAATGATATTACCTTCAATATGTGTACTGTGGTTAGTGAGTACTCACGTTTCATAACCAAAATGGTCCATTTCGTTCCATTTTGTTCATTTTAGCTTTTTCAACAGAAAGGTTCGTATTGAATTTAGAATATGCCAAATAAAACGAAAATATTTGCATGTGTTTATATTTTTTAATGACCAATCACGAACTCAAACCAAAACGAACTTGCAATTATATATGTAATTTATGAACTGAATTGGATTGGATGTAAGTGGCTCAAACAAACGACCCTATGTGCACAATTGTGCTGAACACTACGCCACACGCACAACACCGATCGACACACCGACACCAAAATCAAAAAAATTTTGTTTTTCGGACACAAATATGGTGTGTATGGATGGACCGCTAGAGGTTGAGACATGAAACAGAGATTACACTGTGTAGGGGTTACTTATTTCTCCTATTAGCTATACTTAAAGAGCTTTAAAAGTTTATTATGTATTTATGTACCTACATACCTACATAATATGTATATCACATTGAGAGAAAAATTATTTTCTAAATTCGAGAAGAATGCTCAGAATTTAACAACGACGCGATTCAATGTATATTCATACAAGAAGTGCCGAAAAAGCTTTCACCGAATTCGCCGTGTTAGATCAGTGAGCACGTTCATACACACATATACACAAATCAGGACATATTCACAGATGTTTTTGAGCTTTTGCTTGGCATACTCTAGCTTTGTCTATACTTTGTCCAACAACAATAATTGTCAGTACATGGCTTATGAGCGAGCTTTTCTCAAAGCAGTGGTGCCTGTGCATACCATCACAACACTAAAATAATAAATCTGCCACTGAAAAAGATAATAACCCACTGACTAAAATACAGGAATTGTTGTTGTTATTCTTTGAAAAATTTCGTACGCTTGTCTTTCAATGCCGAAGGCATATTCTGATAGTATAATCGCTTTCACTTCTACCTACGCTGTGTGAAATAGAACAAAAAAATCACATTCCAACAGAGTTCATTTTGCCAAGTCGAAACAATACAATAGAGCTTTTTAAATGATTTCTATGAAAGAACTTTCGGTTATGAAGCGTTTGAAAACAAAAGTTATAAAGGTGAGAGCCAAAAGTATTGTCATTTTGATTGTCTCCTTTTTATTTGTTTGTTTTTTCAGTTACATAAAATTTGTTGGATTTAAGTCTTTTAGAAGAAAATATTTATATGCGCTAAGTTATCATATTCATTTGAAAAGTGTAGTATGGTGAGTGAAAAAAGACAATGGGCTCTGTTTTTAATATGTTTTAATTGATGGTATCCTTGACATTCCTATGCACATTACTCTTCGATTTGCGGTATGAAAACCCTGTGAGCTTTAGCTTGAGACAGATTTATGCAAGCCAATGCAAACAGACTGAACTGAGAATTCCCTATCTTCCCTGTACTGACAATTTTTGTTAGTGTTGGACAGAGTATACCAACAGCTTATACAATAACTATGATATGGCCACATAGGAGCTATATGTCATATGTGCTGTGTGCGTGATGCTGTGAATATACCTCACATTCATTTTTTCATGTTTCAACCTGCACCAGTTCAATTTGTGAACTGGAGTGCGTTTTTGGTCCTTAAGTTATATTTTTTGACGCTGGCTCTCCTACTCTCTGATCTGAATTGCCTAGTTCCTTCACCAGAAGTTTACAAAAAATACGTGTAAAATTTTGCCTTGAACGCCGTGCAAGACCATCTTAAATTTAATACTTATGTATAATATAAAACTAAATCAATTATAACGAATATTAAATCAAAAATTTAAAAACAAAAAATGACTTACCTAGCAAAACATATAATGCTCATTAAGTACGGTCAAAATTTAGAAAACTTAACTTTCTCCAGAAAGTAGAGGAACGTGCTTTATTGATGGCAAACAGTACAGGAAATTTTCGTTAGTCTTAAACTCACACTTAGTTCGTACATTTTAAACAAAATTAACATTGATTGAGGAAATGTTCCTTAAAAAACATCCTTTTACAAGGAATTTCGTAAAAAAAAAAGCACTTAGAAACTGATACCAGCATTTAAGATTCCACGACATTTTTTGCCAACGCGTTGTAACTGAATAAAACAAACGACCACTAGTGACGACGGCTAAAGAAAAGAACTAATAGATATTTAATTTCGTCAAAAAAATTTAACTGTTCGAAGTTAAAACTTGGTATAAAAATGATTTACCAGCTCTTGAACAATTATTCAAAATTTTAAGGACCGAATATTTTCAAATAAAACTAGAAAATTAATAATTTTTACTAACCGATCGCGCACCTACGCAAAACCAAATCGAACTGAGTTCATTATAATGCATAGACTGAATTGGTTAGGTTTCACGCTGAAACATGAACAAATTAAATGTGTATGGGTATTAAGTGCAGAACTTGGTTGCTGAAGTATTTGATTTTTACAGTTGCATATTATATATGTACATATTAGTTACATTCAGGGAAATATTTTTCCAAATTCAAAATAAAATTAACTTACACAGACAAACTAGTTACGAATGCATGTTCAGAACCATACAAGTGCCGAGAAACCTTTCATCGAATTCGCCGTGCTAGATCAGCACGCACACACACAGCACACATATTCTTTGTTTCATGTTTCAACCTGCAACAGTTCTATTTGTAAAATCTATTGAGTGCGGTTTGGTTTAACTTTGCTCCGTGATCGGTTAATACAAAATATTCAGTTTGTTTTAATATTTGATATTTCTAAATGTTCATGTGAATAATTTCAATAAAAACTTTAGAAAATTTTGATTTGGAAAAAGTGTTTATCTATTTTTTTACGAAATAAATTTTGCCCGTTTCATTTACTACTTTTGAACAAAAACTTTAATTTGCAACTCCCGTGTATTAAAACTATAGTAAAATTTAAAATTCAATTTTGCGTTGTTTGTTTCGAAAAAGTGAAATTTTGCCCGAAAAAAGTGTTTTTTTTTTAAAGAATTGTGTTTAGTGTAAAAGCTTAAGAAGAAGTTTAAATATCTAATTGTGTCTTTGCCCCTCTAAAGTGAAAAGTGCGTTTAAATTTTAAAATCTGCCTACATAAGATGTAATGTTTGTAAGTGAATTCCGTTGCAGTTTTCTACAGAGGGCAGCATTTCAATTGCAATATTTTGGTAAGTCGTTTATTTTTTATTTTAATTAATTATATTCATTATTTATTTTACATCTCGAGATGTATTTACATATATGTATATTCATATAAGCTGGATTTATACGAATACAAGTGCCGTTAGAGAAGTGTAAGTGAGGTATTAAATAATGAACAAGGAATTGATGACATGTTCTTATTATCACTACTAGGTGTCGTTAAAATAGCTTCAAAGCCAACATTTATTCCACCATCCACGATCTACATCTGACATTTGTGTTTCTGTTCTGCTCTAGGCAAAAGGCGGTGCACCTGTGAAAAATGAAAAGTTTGTTTTGTTTTGTATTTGTTATCAACTAAGCAGGTTGTAATTTCTCATTTGTGTGCAGTACCTATATTGTGTGTATATTTGTTTATAAACATTTTCATATAATTATAAACAAATTATTCAAAATTTAAACAATAAAAACCTGTCCAGGAAACCTGATACAACAAAATATTTTGGAATTTACCCAAAGGAGCCAAGCGCAGGTGAGGTTGAAAATGTTCAATGCAAAAATTAATTATCCCCTTCCTTGCTTCATGGGTCTGGTGGTTTCATTCAAACAAAACGCATCTTTATCAGTCATTTAAATGCAAAATGCTTTTATGCTGCTGCAAACTAAATTTCTCAAGTACTGCCGCTGAGGGCGAAAAACAGGATGGAGATGAATGCCTTTTCGTGACCTAATAATGGAAAAATGAAGAATAACCAGAACGAATTCTGTCTCTGTGGCTCACAACAAGAAAAACTTCTTGCAGATACGCACATTCTAGAGCCTCAAGCAAACTGGTTTAAAATTCATTACTAGCTATGGATGACGACAACGAAAACGACTACAACTATGATAGTTACAAATCTACGCGATCACAGTTCCCATTAGCATTTCCATTTCCATTAGAGAGCGTGCCTACCTCACGCTTTGTGTTGTCTGTTGTGATTGCAACTTGCGAAGTTGGGAGTTGTGACGCGTCGTCGTATTCTCTCCTCTTTGTAGCTATTAAATTTCCAATTTCAGTTCCCATTTCACCTGTGGGTTCGGCTAGCTAAGTAGAGGTCTTGATTTCATTTCAATCTTGAAAATCAGTTTTCAGTTTGCAAGAAGTTATTCAAGTGCCAAGCCAACGATAATTCTCCGAGATATAGTCGTGAGCGTGACCATAGAATTATTGTGAATTCGAGCCTCATATGCCGATTGAAAGCTAATTTTTGGTCTTTCCTTTGCCAGACTACCCAATTGGAAGTAATAAACGTGAGTGACCCAAAGCCCAATAAAAAAATCAAAAGGTATTTTAGCAAATTCCTTACTTTACGAGTTGTGAGAATTATTTTATTATAATAATAGAAGTTAAACGACGACGACGGTAGTGGTAGTTTTCTTGTTGTACAGTGGCTCCATAAGTTAAGTGAAGGCAATCGTGATGGTTATTGATTTTACTGTTCATTCATTCCTTGGTTATATGTATATTAAAACCGGTTGAGTGATTTAATTAATTAAACATTTAAATTTTGTATTTGATAGAACTTACACTGCGGCTCATTTGAATAACGATTGGATAAATTTTTTGTATTTTTCGGTAATTTCGCAATTATTTTTATTTTGATGAATCTATAAATCTACCACGAAATCCCAAAAGATTGAATTGAATTTTAAAATATTCCATACCGACTGGACGATCAATGAAAGTCCTTTGTAAGGATTGTATTTATGAAAAAAAAAATCCTGATTATACAGCCCCGAAGGCAACTGCATCTCATTTTTTCTTCAGATGGAGACAGCTGTGTTTTATCAGTAGTGACCATCTTCATTGAGATTTCTTATCAAATTACTTGCCTGTCAATGCTTTTTCTGAAAATTAATTTTAAGATAAGACGGTTGTAAGACTTTTGGAACAATTATTCACTGACTATATATGCAGACCTGACAACCGTGTGTACTTAGCCTTAGGTTCTAATAGCAATCAACCCAAAAGCCTTTTAACTTTCAACTTTCGTAAACCAATTCAACTTTTTAATTGATCGTCGGTTTCAACATCATCGGCAAAACTCTGTTTTTCCTTATTTTTGATTTTAACTTTTAAAAGTGATGAAGGCTGGGACATTTTTTATATTCTAAATTTTCGGTTTTCTGCATTTGGGCAATTCCATGAAAAAGTGGACATGAAGATAGAAAAACGGAAAATTTATCTCCTCTCCTGTATGTTGTTTGGTAGTTTTAAAATTAGAATTGCAAAATATTCTACAGGTGACAAACATATGGCTGAGTATAAAATGAAATTATAAAAGGCTTAGCCCTACATTTTTAAATTGAAAAAGTGATATAACTTTAGTTACCGACTTGTAACGTGAGTTGCCATGTATTTAATTAAATTTGTATAAAATATTTTCAGTAATTCAAAGTTTCTGTACACATAGTTATAAACAGGATGTTATATTCTTGTATCTAATTCAACAAACCAGTTAAGCTTCATTTGTTTGTTTAATTTTAAGAAAATTTGTAAAGTACTGCCACAAAACCCGTGTCCGAAAATTGTATCGATACTTACCAACATGTTTCAGTATTTTTTACAAGAAGGAATTTAAAATAAATAAATACATTTAGTTGCGCAACAGCTCGTGGATAACTAGGGTCTAGTGACTTACAACTCTCAATATTCCTGTGTGCGTATAGTTGGCAAGAATGTATGGGACCTAAATTTTTTGCAGAGTCCCAACGGTTAGATAAGAAGCACTTATTCATGACAAGTATACTCTTGGAGGATTTGTCAGTTCCTCGCAAGAGGCAGTACAGGAATTGTACATTTGATGAAAATTGAATCATTTTGGCTTAACCTGATTCTAGAAAGAGCAACAATTTTAAGCTGTTCAAGTTGGTTCTTAGCTGGACACACATTTAGCACATTTCTAAACTCCCCCACTTTATATTCAAAACTTGAAATTTATGTTAACAAATATTGATATATACAGCTGCGGTCAAAATAATAGTAGTACTCCTTAATAAAAAATCAAACTTGAAAAAAAGTTGATCCCTTAATTTTTAACAAATTAATACCCATGTGATTTTCAAATTGGAGTTTTTAAGCTTTTATTTTCGAAAAAAGAAAAAATTCCCAATATAATATTTTATAAGATATTTTCAAATTTATTGAAGAACTTTTGAAAAACAGCGGTCAAAAAAATAGTAGTGCCCCGATAATACACCTTTAAATATCACAAAAAATCAAATTTAGGGCAAATTTTTTATCATAAGATTTAGTTGAGGGTTTGATCCTTAAACTCACAGTTAGTCGCAAGTCCCTTGTTGGAACAAAAACAGCAGCACAACCGCGTTGCATCGAGTTTATCAGGTTTCCACACCTTTCTACGCTTATCGAGCTCCATGAGTGCTGTATCGCTTCCCAAAGGGCTTTATTGTTAGTTGGATGGCAACTAGCAACATATTTACTAGCATCGCACAACAAGTTCTCAATGGGATTTAAGTCCGGAGACTGTGCGGCCAGTCCATCACATCAACTCTATCTGCCTGGAATCATTGCTTCGCAAGTTTACTAGTAGGCTTTGGGTCATTGTCTCACTGAAAGACACGTTTCAGTGGGTTTTTCATCTTCAGCATAGAGTAGCATTACTTCCTGCATGATCTTAATACAGATTTCCAAATCCATGATACCTTCAATTTGCTGTATTGGAAAAACACCACAGAAGGAAAAACATGCCCGAACCATTATGCTGAGTCCTCCGTGTTTAAGTGTTTTTGCTTTGAAACGTGGATTATATTCTGTGTTTTTTGGCCTTCTTACATATTGATGTAGTCAATTTCTACCATATAAAACAATCTTGAACTCGTCTGACCACAGAATATTACTCCGATTTGTTGCAGGCCAGTCAAAGTGGTTCCTTTGCGAATTTCAATCTTTTTGTTACATTGTTTTTTGTCAACAATTGTACCCCTCCAGGCTGCCTGATGACTCGTTTCATCAACTTTGGTGGCAAAAGCGGCTTCCGCCCGCCATTTTCTGACTTTGGCAGTTAAATAATGACTTTTCTTACCATTGTTGGTGAGCATTCAACTTGGCATTGAACCAGCGCAGTTGGAAAATATTACCCGATAAAAACAGCAATTATTTGTAGACAAGAGTGCTTTGAAGCTTTGGGACTAAGCTTGTGCGATTCAGATTTGATGGTAACTAATATGCTGGGAACAAACAAATATGAACCATGATCCAAAATACGCAATCAATTATGATAATATGGAAGTAAAAAAAAGGCAATAAGAAAGTGGTTCCATACCAAAAATTGAAATAAAAATTCTCTACACGGGTATTGTTGTGGGCAATATGTATAATGTCAGTTTCCGAAGACAATTTGACAGTTGTGTGGCGATCAAGAACTTTTAACTAATTACGTGCGCGCCACTGTATGTGTAGGTCCCCAACTAAACTTCTTTTTTTCTACTTCGGCGTCTAGTCATACGTTATGCAAATTAAATTAAAGTTGATTTGTCATTTTCGAGGAGTCAGAGATCTTCTTTCATTAAAGAAGACTTCATAGCTCACCTGTTTGACTTATCAACTAAGTAACTCCCACACACATATGTACATACAAAATTTCCGTGAGTCACTGTAGTTATTAAAATAAATGATTGCCCTCACTACTTTCATATGTATACTGTATTAAGTTTAACTTGAATTTTAACGGCATTCCAACGTTAATCATACACTTTTTTGTTGTAGCCTCAGTAAGCAAAGTTTCAATTTGTTTAATTCAAATTACCACCACTACGTCGCGATTTATTCTTGTTCTTCATTTGATTTATTTTCTTTTTTTGATCGTGTTTACCTCACCTGAGTACTATAAGCATGAATTCTACCACACGATGGGAGTGGTATAGATATACATACATAGTAGTCGAAAAGGTTTATTTTTCAGTTACTACTCAGCGAAGCATTCCAAAAAAAAAACTCCTATGTTGACTTCGACTGTGCGGGAGGGCAGGTTAGCTTTTGTGTCTCATTTTCAAATGAAGGTCTAACGGCCTTTTTAGTGATTGTTATACTTTTTGCTTCATTTTTTGAACTAACTGTTCAGGTTTGTGGATAGAGGGTCAACGAAGCGTTTATGAAAACTTAAACCCGGTTTAAAGTTGGCATCTTGATAGATCCTAGATTTCAAGTCTCTTGTTGGCGTCATTAATAAACAGAAAGTGTGTTTTTATTAATAGTGATGACGATGAAAAGGCTGTAAAATGTGTATTTTTACTTTCGTTTTCTAATTGCACCGCTTGGTCTTGTTTGTGTTTTTTGTTTTTGTAAGAATGTTGGCAAACTGCAAATAGCAAACAGGTTCTTTTAATGTAAAAACAAAAAATCGTGTTCAGATTAATTCAAGAATTTAATACAAAATGAGTCTAACGATACGTTGTGATCTCATGGGTTATGAGAAAGTATGATGTTTATTCATATAAAATGGCTTAAATCATGTGACGTATCATACAACCCGGTTCTTTGAAAACAATTAACACTTCAAATGAAAAACTAAATATCTTTTTGATTGGTTAGGGTGTTCCAAGCGAGACTAATATTTGAATTTGGGAAATAGAAAAGATTTATTTTTTTAATTTTATTATAGCAAATGACAACCTCCTGTTTTTGGTACCTTAGTTCTACGCTGCAAATTCAAATGGATTAGCGGCCGATCCTCCCCATACGTGATGGATTTTGGATCGGCGGTGTGGGTCCATTAGGTTCATTACCTTTATCGTGGGAAGCTTTTCAGATATTTTTAAATTGGATGTTCTTGTTAACGGCACAACCAATTTTGAACAATTTATTCTTTTCAAAGAATCGTATGTTCTTATTATGTATATACTATACATACATTATGTATGTACATTAAAGTGGTCCTTAAAAAGTTCATTGTTTTGTTGTAAATGATCCCTAATTTTTTCCAAAAAAAAAAATCATGTAAAATTTTAGGTCATTATTTTACCGTCAACCCGGCCATTGACGAAAAAAGTTTAATATAGGAAAACAAATGTAGAATTCATTGAATTTTAAAACCAACCCTAAACTATTTTTTAAATGACAGTCGATCCTAATAAGTAAACCCACATTAAGGTCCAATTATACCGATCAGTAAAACGCATCAGTAAACATTTTGTGTTGAATAAATTAATGTGTTATAATATTATTTTTAATTTATTAACCGAAAAATAAATAGGCTATATCGTGTAATAAGTGACGACGACCATCAATCGATAAGAGCATCGTTACTTTTTTTATCATATACACTGAATTACAAAAAAAGTGGCGCACTTTGAAATTTTGCAATATTTTTAGGAGATTTAAAAAATCGCTTTTTTTAATACAGATTTGTTTATTAACATTAAAATAAGTACTTCATTTGAAAAAAAAACATTAAAATAAGTCCTTCATTTAAAAAAAAATTAAAAAATAAAACTATCAAAATGATTACAACTTATCAAAAATTAGGACTGCGCCACTTTTTTTTGTAACTCAGTGTATTTCATTTATTTTTTGAAAAACAAAACTATTCCCAAACACAACGTGATTAAAATATAAAACAAGTAGCCAGTTTATATTGCTGAGATCTCAGAGGACTCAGAGGAATCAGATATGTATATGTATAAATACGATTCCTCACAAAAATTCCTCAGTACTCCCCTTTTTTTAATTTGTTTATATAAAATACTCGAGATAATTGTTTATTCAATTTTAGGTCTAATCCTTTATTTTGGGTTTCTGTGATTTTTAGTCCAAACTTGTGTCAAATTTTTTTTTATATGAACTTTGGACTAAAATGCGCAGATATGCACAGAAAATCACAAAAATTCAAAGTAAAGGAACAGACCTTATTTTTTCGCAGTAAATTACATTAGAAGAAAAGAAAAAGAGAGTTGTTTTGACTTGTATGTGAGGAATCCTGTTTATATTTATTCTCCTGCTCTATCAAAGAACGGAGGAAAATTGCCGAGCGCTCAAGAAATTTAAACTGGCTGAATTGATATCTATTGTTGTTTTATTTGTTTTTTTCTGCTTTTTTACCTCATATTTTTAAGAAAATTAAAACGATGAGAAATTGACCCTCCTAAAAAAAAAATCGTTACTCCCCCACCACTCTCCCCGTGGTGGGGGAGAGCTCGATAAATACGGCACCGCAAAATAACAAATTTTTGTAGAGGGGCTAAAAATTGAATTAAATTAAACAAGTGGTCTATCTCACTCCGTTAAGGCGGGAGGGCCAATTTTTTAAAAAACGGCAATACTTTAAAACAAAAACTTTAGTTTTTTTGAAAGCCAGAAACTTGTTCTTTATTTATTTATTATCACAGGTACAATGCAAATAAATTTACATCGTCCGGAACACATAAAGCCGGGGATCTAAGCCCATAAGTGGCTGATTTAAAATAATTACAATAATAAGAACTTGTATAATAGAGTATTATTATGTTATAGGGTTATGGTTGATGTAATTTAGGAATTAGTATTAATAAACAAATTTAGAGTTGTTTAATTTTATATTTGGTTTATTTTGTGTTTGTTTAAAAGTGGAAAAAGATGTGATGCGTCTGGAGGTTTGGTTGTATCGAGTAGAATTTGTAATGGTGGAATGTTGTAATTGAAGTGACTTCTAGTTAAAGGGCAGGATTGCCGTACATGTTGGATGTTAAGAGTTTCCTGGCAAAAGGTGCAAGTAGGAGGATTTTCTCTTTTGAATAGATACATTTTGTTGAACAATGCATGTCCGAGCCTCATTGGAGAAAGTTGTACGGATTGTATACGGTTGAACGATTCATGATAAGTGACTCGCCCTAATGTAGTCTTGTGCTTTCTCAAAAACGAAGTAGAGTTCTTCCATTGGGTTTCATTTGCTTGGCTGATATCGTTTAGGACTAAATTGAGCATTGATGATGGGAAAGGTGGTATGCTGAATTCCAAAGGCATTTTGTTAGCTTTACGAGCTGCGGCGTCTGCTTTTTCATTACCCAAGTTTCCGACGTGGGCAGGGGACCATATAAGGTGTATTCTAGGATAGTTGGACCGGATGATGGAACGTAGTAAATGAATGATCGGTTTGTTGTTGTTGGCCACACTTTTCTTTTTGTTTTAAACGTGTTAGTGTTAATAGCTTAAAAAAGAATACTTTCAAATTTTTCAAAACAAAAAAAATCCTGTTTTTTTATTCAAAATTGTAAAAAAGCCGTCAAAATTGTCAAATCTCTTTCTGATTCGATCAGATTAGGTCTAAAAATAGTTCCTTACACAATTTTTTTTTAAATACTAGCACTAAACATTTTTCAATGTTTTAGACCATCTTCTTTAAATTTGGTACAAATCAGTATTAGTCATTTGTATTGTTTTTTTATTTTTTATGAAATTATACATTCAGGCACTTTTTTTAGGACATTTGAAACATAAAGTTGACTCAGTTCCTGACTTCGATGGAAAATTTGTAAAATTTTGAAATTTGGGACCATGTTCTGAACTAAATTGTGAAACCCCTGTTTGAAGTAGAAAAAACTATGCAGTACCAATGAATTCAGCATCCCCAAATAACAAAGTGTACCAAATTTCATTAATTGGAATTGGTGTGGGAAATGATTTTTGTCGCTAAAATTCAACAAACGGACCACTGTGTGCCGTATTTAACGTACTCGTGCCCCCACCCCCTTTCAATACGATTTTATCTTTCTACGCGCTATATCGTTTGACCTCCTTTTTCCCTTATAGTATTTCTATTGTTTAATCTTACTTAAATTTTTATTTATAGTCAATTTTTCATTGTCAAACGCAAATATATAAAACTCAAGACAAGAAAACTGGTATTTCCATTGAATGACAATTTAATTAATACTATACGCAAAAAAAAATTGTTTTGAGAACCATTCCATAGTAGGCTGCGTGTAACTACTGTAAACTTGTTTGTAGATAGGCCTTGGTGATTGTGAATTAATTGGAATTGGTTTTGCACAATTTACTCAAACACAGATGTCTCTGTATTCATTTAAAAGAAATCAGCTGCTTCTGAAATCTGAATATTCAAGAAATGTCAAAAAGTGGCTAAAAAAAGTGACATAACCAAGTAGTGTTTCTGTTTATTTCCGAAATCCAAATATCAAATAGAATTCTTTATTAAATAATTAAGTTTAAAAAATGTCCAAGTACAACGATCTTATTAAACTTGGTACACAATATGCCCGTCGAATGAACTATTTGTCAAATAGAATATTTGGTGAAGTAGCCCGCACAACAAATGATAAATCAATGAAAGTTGTTCGAATGTACAGCGAAGAACCCATTCACATGCGTGATTACGTCAAGAATTGGTATCCCCGGCATGTGGAGACCCATCTCCTGATGAAACAACTCAGATGGTATGGCCTTTTCCGTGATGAGCACCAAGACTTCAAAGAGGAAATGAAACGATTGCGACGACTACGAGGCAAAGCCCCACCAAAGAAAGGTGAAGGCAAACGTGCTTCTAAAAAGTAAAAAAATAAATAAAATCTCGCAGAAAATTGTTGTTTTATTTGAATTTACTTCTTTATGAGCATATCTTTGGGTTCCCCCACAAACGTTGCATGAGAAAATTCCAAATGGTTATTTATTTTTCTTTTCTGTAATGGTTATCGCCTTTTCAGTTTCCAATAAACTGGATTGTTGAGACAGTAGTTCGTTTGATGTTTTCATAGGCAAGAATATTTATTTTTTTTTTATTTATTTTAGAATTCTTTAGTAATTGGGACTAAAATCGTAATTCTTAGGAAATCATGGACATTTTAGTTACTCGAAATTTATTTTTTAATTTTTAGGAAGGTGTATATGAGCGTGAACAGTAGGAAGGAGCGTGAAATTTGTTGAAATAAAATGCTATTATAGTAGTGCTTAAATAAGAGCATCGTGTCGTATTTATAATCTCTATTGTTTCATATTTAGTCTTTACAAAATTTGTTCAAACAAAAGAAAAGAAAACCTTTCTGTCCCAAAGAATTGGTTTAAATTCTGTCAAAAGTGACAATTTTCTTTAATCCACTGGGTTTTTTTTATTATTAATTTGATTCTTACCTTCTGTTCTTCCCTCTTGTTTGTCTCGGGTTAAATCTGTAATGAGTTTTTCACAGGCTCTGGTTAAATGGAGCTAATCAACGGATACTTTCTGTATAGCGATTTCGATAACTAACAACTGAAACTATGGATTCATTGTCCAAAATTGAGGTGAACAAGCATATTCGCTGATTTACCAGTCACAATAATCATTGATTAAAGAAGATTAGCTGAGAACAAACTGTCCTTCGATCTGAACAGATTTCTCAGCTAAAAAATAGAAATAAAAGCCTTTAAAAAGTCCCGCTCAAAACTTTAAAAAATATTTTTTTCTCTTGTATTCATATCTCTACTAAAAAACATCAACATTCACTACCCCGCCGACGCCACTTTATTTTCTCTTTTGACTGAGAATACATTCTTTAAGCCTCTATCATCGCCATGGTTTGGCGTCATCCACATCACCACTGAGCTGACCAACAATACATTTTCTAACGATATCCAAGTCAGCCATGCTACTGCCAGAGTTGCAGAGTCTTACTTTTAGTTTACTTCTTGTCTCTTTGCAGTGTGGACTTGGCTTGAAAAACTAAAGAATTAACAGGGACAAGTACTTAACTTGTCTACATATTGTTTTTTTTTTTATTGTCTTAATTGAAAATAAAAATTGCAACTCTTTCGTGCGTCATCCATCAGCGTCGTCGCCGACCATTCTGGTTCTATACAATTTCACTGTCTCGCGCTTCGGCAAGGCAATTAACCAACATTTAACACTCATACATACAAATGTAATCATTTTTATTTAAAACAATATATTTTATAGTTGTTTTTATTCTTCATTAACCAAATATGAATTCCAGGTCAAATTAGATTGCTGCCGTTCGTGTGCAACATTGTGCAGACAACCGGAAGCGTTTGTGTTTTAGTGTGCTGAATGTGGTTGCAAAACTAAAAGAATTTAACGACCCATTAAAAATAAACAACAACAACAACAAAAAATGCCTCAAACAGTGTCATCAATCAACGATCAACTGACCAAGCTAATCGATTGTCAGGATTTGGGTGATATAACCCCCGAGCTATGTGATTTCTCATTGGAAGAACAAAATGCCGTGAGTGAAGCCCAAGGCGTTCAGCCATCAGCTGCTTCTGATTTCGTTCCGGTACTGGGGAAATCAGTGACCTACATTGTGACAGTGGTCATGATCAATGATGAAGATGAAGTTCTGATGATACAGGAGGCCAAACAGTCGTGCGCCGGAAAGTGGTATCTACCGGCTGGTCGAATGGAAACCGGTGAAACTATCAGCGAAGCTGCAATGAGAGAAGTCTTTGAAGAAACTGGACTGAAATGTGAGATGACAACTTTGATTGGCGTCGAAACTGCTGGTGGATCGTGGGTAAGATTTCTACTGACCGGTCGAGTATTGAGTGGGAATTTGAAGACACCCGATCAAGCCGACCAGGAATCTCTGCAAGCCCAATGGTTCGCTGATATCAGTGAATTGACTCTGCGTGCAAATGATATTTTGAATCTTATAAAAATGACAAGAACCTATAAGGCCCGTGCGCAATCCCCGGCGCTTTGGCACTCAGAAATGATGCCGATCAATTACGCACACCATAAGAACTACTTGCGAATCGTGGCAGTGATTCGTAAACGGGCAACAAACACCCTTAATGTTTTGGTTAGTGAAAGAAACGTCCACCATTTGCCCACGGTTGAAATGCATCCAGCCCGGAGTCTCCATTCGACACTGCGGAAATTCATGATCGAGTTGTTTGGAGCTGAGCTTCCTCAACATCGTCCCCATGGACTTTTGACTGTGGAACATTCTCCCGCTGTATATCCTCATACAACCGATGGTATTTGCTTGACATTGCTGGTCGTGTTCCGTCCTCCGCTGGAAGAAGTGGCTGTCATTGGCAAGGCCGTCTGGCAGGAGATGAGCAAAGAACTAGAGGATAAGTTTGGACAAATGGTGGGTAGTAACCATTCTACGCTACCACTTAATGTTATAAGATAAGCTACAATGCTTTAAGTGTATACCTAGAAGCATTTTCTTTTCGAATATCCACGGAGTTGCTGCCTCAAAATATAAAAAATGAGTGACTTTTTTTCTTTGTAAATATTGACAATATGCGTTTGTTCTATTAATATTCAGTCTTTCTTTGTAATATGTAGGTGTAAATT
This sequence comes from Dasysyrphus tricinctus, assembly GCA_963921185.1. Lineage (NCBI taxonomy): Eukaryota > Metazoa > Arthropoda > Insecta > Diptera > Syrphidae > Dasysyrphus > Dasysyrphus tricinctus. The sequence continues at coordinate 12,173,754 of OY992533.1, forward strand.
TAATCATTTGATTCACTTGGATAGATGAAGCCATGAAAACCATAGTGACCTGATTCAAAAAGGCAAAACTAATGCATAAGTATTATAGCAAAAATCTGCTTCTTTTCACATTTGTGTGTATGCTTCGTCAATCTATAAACTGGCTTAAAAACTTGCATTAATTTGTTGCCTTTTTAAAGAAAAAAGTGGTTTCTCACCACTCAGTTAAGCCGCTCAGCTTCTCATGACCTCAAATTATGCGCATCAAATGATTTGATCTACACTAGCAGAATATGGTTTGATTATTTTACCTACTGATAATAATTTCCTCATTTATGTCACAAATGTTGTATAAAAATTACAACTTTACTTAATAGGAGTAGCTACTAATATAAAAAATAATGAATCTCTTAATTTTCCTCTCTAGCTTGTTTATTGTTATTGTGGATCGAAAGGTGTATTAATCCACAAAGTATATTCAAATTTTTATTTTTTAAATAATTATTAAAGAAGATTTATTATGTATATGTATTATAATTTTTAAGTATTTACATATCTTTTTTATTCATACTTTATCACCTTTGTATAAAGACCAGGTGTTTAGTGTGAGTTTAATTATTTTTAATAAAATAAAAAAAATAGTTTAAATTTAACTTCGAGGGTTTGACTTGATGTTTTTTTAATCATTTTACTGTGGGAAGTAAGACTACAAAATAGTATTAACTTTCAAAAACAAGATTTTTTTTCTAGAAGGCCCGTTTTCTAGTTGAGGTCCACATTTTCCCATGGAACTGGACATCTTCATTTGATCAATTCAACGGACATAGTTCAAGGTATATTTTCTTTAAGGGGAAAAGAAAATAGGATTTGACAATGAACTCAATCTATTTAGGTAATACACAAATTATTATCTACTCTGTTTCAAAATAAATTGGTTATTATTGTTGCAAACAAACTCAAAAGTTTCAGTTAAGCAAAAAAAGACGTCTGTGAGAATTTGAAGGGAAGTATGGAGTATTGTAAGGCACAATTTGAAAGGAAAATTGGTCCGTTACAAAAAAGGTCTTAAGTAATTTTAATAGAATAAGGTAAGAGTGATAAAAGTTATCATATTATCTTCCATTAATAAAAACTACTAATTTTATGTTAAATAAATGTATGATAATTTTATCGGGCCGAGTTTGATTAGCTGTAACTTTAAAACGGCTGGATTAACGATAAAACATATCAAGACCTTTTTTATAGAGCGTTAAATTTACTACAAAAAAAATGTATGTATGGAGTTAGTTTGAATACTTGTTATTATTAAGGGGCCAGTTATAGCGATCAGGAAAATCCATCAGGATTGCAAACACAAACAGGGGTTTTTTCATGTCTAAACATGATTATGAAGAGCTCAAATCTTCATAGACGCTTTTTCGCTTAACTGAAACTTTTAAGCGTGTTTGCAAGAAAATCAAAACATAAAAATAATTACCTTATTTTATAAGGCGTTTCGTTTACCTTGCATGAAATCGGTACATATTGTCATGAGAGAGTCGTTTTAATTTTCGTTTTAATGTTCGGCTTGTGTGTAGTAGAACGTATTTTCGTTCGGCAAATGCCAACCAACTGTTTGGTGCTGTCATCTTAGACCAATTTTACGAATGACAAGACGAAATTTTTAGTAGACATACAATTAACTTAAAAATGCCACGAATATAAAATTGAAAAATATTCACTTTTTCTCAGTTTTAATTATTTATATTTATGTAAGGTTAAATCTCATGATGAATGAATCATATCTACATATGTACATACATATGTTATGTGTATATTAGGGTGGTCCTTAAATTGGACATTGTCTTGGATAGCCCTCATTCGATTCAAAACATTGAAAAACAATTTCCCTAATTTTTTTCAGATTTTTATTTCACTCCCCTGGTCTCCCTTTTTTCACTTCAAGGTTCAAATAATGGGGTTAGGGTGATACTTATAAAACGCGAAAAAAAATCAGAACTTATAGATTAGATTCAGACGAAAAAAAAATTGTTTGGGAGGGGGTGTCTATTTCCCCCCGTTCAGGCGGGAGGGGTCATTTTCTAATAATTTGACCCAAAATAGAAAAAAATTATTAAAAAACAATGGGACCACTTAAAATGGCATGCTATAGGTTTTTTAAAGCCATGAATCCAATCTCTAATATGTTTTTTAAAACAAGTTTTTATTGTAAATAGTTTCTGAAAAAAATAATTTTCAAACGTAAACAATTATTATTTTTGTTTTTATTTCTAAGCTTAAAAATTATTTTTTCAAAAACTGTTTACAATAAAAGCTTGTTTTAAAAAACATATTAGAGACTAGCATCATGGCTTTAAAAAAAGCTATAGCATGCCATTGTCAGTGGTCCCGTTGTTTTTAAATAATTTATTTCTACTTTGGATCAAATTTGTAGAAAATGACCCCTCCCGCCTGAACGGGGGGATATAGACCCCCCCTTGAATGTGATTTTTTGTTCGTCTGAATCTAATCTATAAGTTCTGATTTTTTTCGCGTGTTATAAGAATCACCCTAACTCCATTATTTGTACCTTGAAGTGAAAAAAGGGAGACCAGGGGGGTGAAATAAAAATCTGAAAAAAATTAGGAAAATTTTGTTTCTCTATTTAGAGTTATTTAATACCTATCCAAGTTGGAATTAAAAAAAAAAAAAACAATATAAGGACCACCCTAGTGTATATATGTACGTTATTGAAAAGGCTCTGCGATGGAAAAGGTATTTAAAGTTTTAATACATGATTCATGAGAAGTTAAAACATTTTATATGGTTTTTTTGTTTATATAAACATTGAAGCATTTATTATATTCTTTGAATAGTTTTCCATTAAATTATATATACTTTGTATTAACGGTTACAAAATCAATTTATTTCTGTCAATTCTTTCAAAAAGAACTGACAATATTAAAGCATATTTTATAATAGGTGCTGTGAGAAGAATTAAAATTGTTTCTCAAAATTTACAATTTATTACTAAAAATAGTTTCAAAAAAATATGTTCTTGGCTTTCTTTGTTTTTGTTTTCGTTTGCTTTTGTAAATTATGCTTAAATAAAAAATTATAAACAAAATGCTGTAACATGGCTAAGTTTTCGTCGATTTGTTGTGTGTAAATATTTTTATTTGGTGTGTTGTTCATATTCAACGACTAGGACCTTAAACTTATGTATGTTTGTATGTATGTATAAGTATCTCGTTGTTAAGCTCAAACTATGGCATATCCTACTTCCATATTGTGTTGAAAAATTCCATAAACGAATCGTAAATCATGAATGTGATACCAACATCGAGACATACACGTCCCAGTCTGGGAACTGTACCCTTATAGAATGCAAATGGTCCTTCTTTCTTCCAAATCTGTACAGCACAATCGACTGTGTTCTTATATTTCGATGCTTCTAGACCTTGCATACGAGTTTTCACCACATCCAAAGGAGTGTTGCCAAATACTGATGCAGCACCAGCAATGGCACCAAATAGACCAACAATTGGTTTAGGAACAGGCTTGCTTCGATCGTCACCCATATACAAATCTTTGAGGCTCTCCACGACAAAGAATCGTATAGCTTGATTTGATCCTTGTTTAAGAATGGTGGGAGTTAGACCCTTGTAGATTCCAGAAAATCCTGCAATTGATTTTTATTTTTTGTGATAAGTTGCATGCCCGCTGGGAACAAAGAACTTACCTTCCTGTTTTATGATCGTAGTAACACCATGACCAAATCCTTTGTATTGTGGTTTGGCACTTCGTTGGTCGTTGATGAACTTAACTTTAATAGTCTCCATTGGAGTCACAGCCAAAATAGCCTCACATACACCCGCTCCCAAACCACATAGTAATTTTCCAGAATTACTTAACTGACCTCTTTCATCGACCATGTTGCCTCGGAAATATTCAAAAGCTCCAAATCTAAACAAAAAAAATTGTTAAAAATTTGCTTTCCAAATAGGTGAATCTTGAAAATACTCATTACCTTGCTGCCGATTTGGGAATACTCCCATATAAAAGAACACTTAGTCCACGGTAAAGGCCCAAGACCCCTCGTTCCTTGACTGTCTTCTTAACACAATCAGCGATACCATTGTAGCGTTTGTTTCCACCTTACAAAAAAAAAACAAACAAAAGTTTTTTATTTTAGAAAGTTCAATTCTAATTCACTGAAATCTTTTGAAGTAGTTTAAGTTTATCAAACTCTTCTGAGATTTTAAGTACTCTGTATAAGTAAATGTTTGATGGTTTTTTGCAATTTGTAAATTGATTGAAGTCGTTGATGTTTAGAATATTTGAGTATTTTTTTTAACAGTCATTTAGAGGTTTGAATTCTTTAAGAATTTTGGAGACTTGAAATCGTTTATATGTATACCTTTGGAGCCTTTTTTAAAGTCGATCAGTTTTTTTGAGTTTTTCATTCGATTGGAAAAAATTATACATAAGTATATATTTTCTAAGTTAAAAAGTCTCCGTAAAAATTGTTAGATTTTTGTTTAATTATTTAATATAGCATAGAACCTTTGTCTTTGTAAGTCTATTAGAGTGTTGCAGTTTTTATTTTTGTCTAATTTTTTGTCTTTGAATTTGAATAACCTTTTTTCCTCTTAGAGCTTGTTTCACAAATGAAGTTAATATACATTTTAGCACTACAGGGTGTTTAAGAATATTTTAGTCGTTTGGAGGATTTAAGTCTTTGAGTCTTCATGACCCGTTTGCTGATAAGGTAGTTCAACTATTTATGATCAAATTTCACCTTCACATAAACTGTCGCATAAGGACTTATTTCGCCTCACCTACATATTTAATTTTTATATTAAGGGTATTCATTCCACAGCGTTAAGTCGTCGTAAACGTGGTAAAGTTTAAACTTCGTAAATCTTTCAAATTTTCAATAAAAATTGTGACAGAATTACGAAGTTTTAAACTTTACAACGTTTACGACGACTTTACGCTGTTGCATGAATACCCATATTATGTTGAGTCTGTAAACGTTTTAAAGTTTTTCATTGTCTTTTAAAATCCTTTATTTTTTTGTGTATTTTACTCTTTTGGAATATTTAAGAATATTTTTTGAGGTTTTTAAATCTTTTTGATTTGTTTTAGTTTCTTGAAGCTTTTTATTTGAGTATTTTATAGTCCCTTTGCTGGTTTTCAGTTCTTTAAGTCTTTTTTGTAGTGTCGTAGTCTTGGAACGCTCAAGTCATTTCTGAATCTTTTTTTTATTATTTTGTTTTTTTTTCATAATTTTCCTACCTTTCTCATCCAATTGCAATTGTGTTTTCACATACTCCGTTGGGAATGTAATACAGATTTCAATTCCTCCAGTTATACCACCAGCTACAATACCCTTCAAACCTTTGGTCTGTCCAGCAGGTGCTGCAGCACCTGAATTCGCCATCCATGGTCGTTGTCCAAAGGGATTAACAAAATTCCGTCTGTCCATTTTCGATTAGTTTTTATTGAGCAAGTTCAACGTACGAAAATTATATGAATATTTTGAAAGATATGAGCTGATATGGAGTGGAATGTCTGAAAAGAAAGTAATTATAAAACACTTAAGCTAAATACCTAAATCAGTTCTTTAATTTTTTTTTTACAATTGAGATAAATAAAAATAAATTGGGTGGCGCAACAGCTCGTGGAGAACCAGGGCCTAGTGACTTACAACTCACAACCATTCCTATGTGCGTGTTGTTGGCAGGAACGGAGGAGACCTACAGTTTTTTGCCTAGTCCGAACAGCTAATTGAGCAGCACTTATTTATGACAAGTATACTCTTGGAGGATTTGTCAGTTCCTCGTAAGAGGCAGCACCTTGGAGAAAACATTTCTGTTTTAAGGTGGCACGGCTGGGAATCGAACGCACACCTTCGGCATGACAGTCCTACACACTAAACATCATGCCACGAGGTACTACACACAATTGTGATAAATTAATATTAATTAAATTTCATCTAATTAAATGGATTCAAATCTTGAAACATTTTTCTTTGTCAATCTAATGAGTTTCTTAAATTATTGATTGTTTATCTCAAGCCAAAGCAAATGACTAAGCTAAATTTCATTATTATTTTGATATTTTGATTTGATCCCCGAACTTGGTGTCAAAAACAAATTGTTTTTTTTTTATATAGATAACCAAACAAGAAACAAATATGTTTACTGTAGATATTTTTTAGCAAGCTGTAAGAAGATTCTATTTCAAAAAATAGATATATGTAGGTAGGTACATCTGGCTTAATACATATATTTTTATATGTACTGTACATATATACTAGGGTGGTCGTTATTAGAGGTTCTTTTTAAGTTTTAATATTTGGATGGGCCTTAATCAGCTCTAAATGAAGAAAAAAAAAATCCCTAATTTGTTCAGATTTTTATTTTCATCCCCTATAGTCGCTGTAGGGGTAAATTAAATTTCCTTTTTTTTTTGGAAATTCGCGTAAAATCTGCCGAAAAATTCAGAGCATGTAGGTGAGAAATAGACAAGAAAAAATCCTAAAGGAGAGGGGTGATATCTCCCCCCGCTTGGACGGGAGGGGCAATTTGGCTTTTTGGAAAGCCAGAAGTCCATTTTAATAGTTGATTATTGAATAAAGTTCTTTGAATAAACAATTTCAGAAAAATCTGTTTTCAAACATATAATTGAAAAATAATAATAATTTGTCTTCAAAATGTTGAGTTTGAATAAATTTTTTGCCAAAACTGTTCACCAAAAAAACTTAATTTAAAAATAAGCCGTAAAAATGGATTTCTAGCTTTCCAAAAAGCTACAAAACATTACTGTCAGCAATGCCGTTGTTTTTTAACAATTTTTTTTTTTTCTATTTTATGCAAATATTTTATTGAATTGCCCTTCTCGTCCAAGCGGGGGGAGATATTACCCTCCTCTTATAGGATTTTTTTTTTCTAGTTCCCTCCTACATGCTCTGAATTTTTTGGAGAGATCTTACGCGAATGGTATGGTAATGGTATGCAAAAGGACAGCGACTATAGGGGATGAAAATAAAAATCTGAAAAAATTAGGGAATTTTTGTTTTTCTTCATTTAGAGCCGATTTGTGCCCATCCGGGATTTTTTAACGACCACCCTAATATAAACATATGCTTTGTTAACATAAGAAAAGTGAGCATGTCAACAGTTTGATCTCAAATCAAAATTAACAAAGCAAATATATGTAGCTTTTTTGAATTTCTTATATTTAATATATGAATCAGATATTTTCTGTAATATCGCCAAGAATAGGCGTAGTTTTATACTTCAGAGACCATATCGTGGGTTCAAAGAGTAAAGGAAAGGTGCGTAGATATCGATGCCGCTTTTTGATGCCGTGACATTAGTTCAAATGTGCCTTATCTTATAAGTTACGACACTTCGAAAATGTAATAAAGGCCTAATTTTATTATTTGGCCTTATATCGTTTTCGTTATCTAAGGAAAATCATGCTTGTCTTGAAGCGTGGATAACCAGTTTTAGAACGTACCAAACACAGTCCTTACCGAGTTTTTTTTGTATTTTCTCTTAAGTTACTAAAAAAAATGCGTATACGACATAGTGACCAGTTACTGTTCAAATGGCTTTTTTATAGATTTGGCTTTGTTTCCCCCGAAATTGTGTCTGCTATAGTGTGTCTTTTGGAATAATTTTCTCTGAACAAAAATCAAATACATGTACATAAGGGTGGCCGTTATAATGTTTTTTTTAGCTCTAAATGAAAAACAAAAAATTCCCTAACTTTTCAGGCTTTTATTCGCGTAAAATCTGCCGAAAAATTCATAGCATGTAGGTAAGAAGCTGACAAGAAAAAAGTCCTAGCGGAGGGGGGTAATATCTCCCAGCGCTTGGAAGGGACGGGCAATTTAATAAAATAATTGCATAAAATAGGAAAAAAATAATTTAAAAACAACCGCAACAGTTGCAGTAATGTTTCGTAGCTTTTTGGAAAGCCAGAAGTCTATTTTAATAGTTGATTATTAAATAAAGTTCTTTGAATGAACGATTTCAGCAAAATCTGTTTTCAAACTTATAATTTAAAAAAAAATAATAATAATAATTTTTCTTCAAAATGTTGAGTTTGCCAAAACTGTTCATCAAAAAAACTTAATTTAAAAACAAGCCGTAAGAATAGACTTCTGGCTTTCCAAAAAGCTACAAAACATTACTGTAAGGACTATGGGGGATGAAAATAAAAATCTGAAAAAGTTAGGAATTTTTTTTTTCTTCATTTAGAGCCGATTTGGGCCCATCCGGGATAACATTTTTTTTAACGACCACCCTAATGTACATGCATGAAAAATGTATGTCTGTTCGCTTTCTTCCCAAAACTAGTGTTTTAGCCCAAAGCTCTGTCAAACTTCATATGTAAAAATAAAATAAACGAATAGACTTTTTACTATTAAAACATTGCCAGTAAATTTTACTCAAGATTATTCCAAATTTTAAGGAAATATTATTAAATATTTTTTTCTTCGATGCCTTGTCTTGTTAATCTTTGTTTTCTTCATTTTACTCATTTGTAGATAATTTGTTGTTGTTATTTTTACTGGCCACACGTAATATAAACAAATGAATGAAAACACATTTTGCACTTGATGCACATAATTTGTAGGTATCTTTTTTTTCTTGACAGATGTTTTCCTCAATTTATATTGCGTTAATAGCTACAAAGATATGATGCTCGCCTACAAATGGATTTTAATTACATCTCTGTGTGAAAATTTGCCTGTAATAAAAATTGTTTTAATATCCAGATAAATGAGAGCCCGGAAGTTTTAAATAGACTTATTAAGAAGATCGATAAAAAATGGATCAATTTTTTAATTTCGACAAGAAATAAAAATAAGAATTAGTATTTAAACTCTTGTTAAGTAAAGACAATTATAAAATTAAAGGCAGAAAGTTGATTGTTCTAACAATTTGATTATTTTTTTCTTTCGTATCTAAAACATACGAGTATACTATAGATTTAGAAGACCAAAACATTTTTTTTTTCATTTAAGATCAAAAGTAAGGTGGAGTGTATAACTTATGCACATAAATGAACATGACTGCTCGTATATGTACCTACAAATGTTTGTGTATCTTCATACATACGTTTACATAATAAAAACTTCTACTACCCAATGACGTTAATAAAACTAAAACATTAAAACCAAACAGTATTCTGCGGATATATATAAAATTATTAATAAATTTTGAACAGCGCGAATTTTTGTATGTACATTTTTGTAGTAAAATACAAATAGTTTACGGAACTTATAATAATAATTCTGATTTCTACTCGAAATTCATTTTTAAAAAGTGGGGAATAATATGAACTTTAAGAAACAAGCTTTTACGCAGATTCATCACCAAAAGTATACCGTGGGTTTCCGATTAACATACATTGCACATATATGTACATATGTAATGTATGTATGCATGTTTGTACATATGTAGGTATTTAATATGGTTTTCTAAAAGAAAAAAAACATTTATTTTTGATTTGAAACTGCCAAAAGCATTCCATTGAGCAAACAAATTGATTTATTTGCTGATTTATACCCTAAACAACTTTACTTTTGGCTACAAAAATGCATTTTTAGATCGCTCAGATCTATCAACACCTAGAACATACATAATAGGCATTATTTTGGCAGGACTTTTCATATACATACATACATATGTATCGCACCTTTATATGATATTCCGACCGCTGTCCATTAGGCCATACTTTTTCTGATACAGTAAATTTTAAATGGACTATACATAGCTTTTGAGAGCATGACAACGGATCACCATGTTTTTGTCCGTCATTTGTATGAAAAACAGAAAATTGCAATGCGCCACCTCTAAATATCAATATAAAGAGCTCAAATTCTACGAGGATTTATATTTTTAGAGCCTTTACTGAAATTTTGAGACCAATCATAAAAAATCAATATGTCGTTTTTTTTGGCACAGTGTAATTTTTCTTTTTTAATAACAGACACGAACAAACTTACACCGTTCAATTTTAAATCGTGTGCCATTCGTCGAGAAACAAATAATTTTTTTAATTGAAATCTGAATTTACCTATGGAATACCAAATAAGAAAAGTTTCTGTACAGGAATGGCAAAACTCGAAAATGCAAATACTCGCGAATGCCGAAATTCCATTTGGCATTCGGGGTTTTGGGATTCGAGTTTTTGCCCTTTCTGGTTTTAAGCTTTCGTCTAAAAACTAATATAGGCATATTAAATACCAAAACACAAATTAATACTTTATTACATAAATTTTGGAGAAAAAATAAGTAGTTTGTTTTAATTTTGCTCTTCAAAATTTCGTGTTAGAAATTTAACATTCATGAAATAACTTGATTTGGTGGTTAAACAAAAGAAATGGCTTTAAAAAAAGAATAAAATTAGAAGTGTTGTTGTTTATATTTGGTATACAATGTCAATAATTCAGAAATGAAACCTTTTGCATAAATGTGGGCAAAGCAGACCTTTCTCACGTACGATTTTTTCTCTTAAAATATACCCGGCAATCATTTTCAACACTACCTTTTATTGATTAGATTGGACACACCCTTATAAAACAAATTTGTAAATAAGAAAATTCATTGATGCATGCATTTTAGTTTCTCATATCCGTGGTGCACTGTATTATTATTATTATTATTGTTTGTGGAGTGAAAAGTCTGTTAAAAAGACAGGGTATGTATCAAAATCAAAACGTATTGACGTACGCATGTATGTAGATATGTATGAAGGTATATCTAGAGGTAGTTTCATGCTAATACCTCAAAACCAGGCTATTTAAAATTTTGCGCCATCTAATTTTGTTTAAATTGAATTGAACCGATTTTCTGAGTGTAAAATATGACTGTATGTCTATCGCCTTGATGTTTTTATTTGATGTCGATTAAAACTGTGTCAAATACCTACAAACAAATTTGTATATATGCATCAACACTTATTTCGTAGTTATCACACTTTTTTTGCATTTCTATATCTCGCTTGCAAAATTAATATAAAAACAAAATTAATTTCTGTTGAAATTTCCTAAGTATATTCAGTCCATAGTCCATAATGCTTGATATCTTCTTGTTTTAAATTAAAATAATATTTATGATTTTACTATCAATCACATCTAGAGTCAAAAACATATTTAATAAAAAGTTGATTACATAAACTAAAATAATTGGTAGGTATATAAAAAACAAAAACAATTTCTCTCCCTATATAGTGGTTCGATTATTATTTTTTGAAGGGAATAGCGATAGCCGATAGGAAATCTCAGAATTTTGTCGAACCACATCAAAGTTATGATTCGCAATCTCAAAACCACTTTAACAAAATCGTGAAACCACCATCAGTTAGCTGTCACTACCACACCACCGTCATCCATGTTACACCTCCACCACACCGCACTTTGGACGCATCAGTATTTTCAATTCAAATCAAATACCGGCCTATTGCTTGCTGATTTAACTGCTTCGGTAGAATGAACTTTATGCACCCTTGAAGCTTGCACACTGACAAAATGAAAGGTGTAGTTATCCCCACCTCGTCATTTAACACTTTGTCAATTTCTATTTTAACAACCACTTAGCATTGATTTCTTATTTAAAAAAAATGAAACATTTAAAGCATTTTAATTACTAAACAATAACAGCGAAAATTGCTTACAAGAAAAATCGTATGATGCCGGTGTGCCAAGTAATGCCACGACCACGATATAGCGAACAACCAAAAACATAAAATGAGGATTGAATGCGGAGCTAATAATTCCAACTGTTGAGGGGATCGAACGAAGGCACGGCGGGCAACACAACGTACGAGGCGGTTCAATCTCCAGCAGAAGCGATCATTTACTGGATACTATAGTGTTAGGCAAACGCGGGTGGACCGATGTTGAACGCGGTGTCCAGCAAACAGTGCTTTTGACGTTCGGGTTGGGGCTTGGGGCAAGCATTTCGGAACTTTTTTTTTGTTCCACTATAAGTAGCATGATTGTTAAAGCTCCACGATCTAGAGAAAAATGAGAGAATCTGAGTAGGAATACTTTTTCTGTACATGTTAAGTTAAGTCACCAACACCATAGCCGATGAAAAGTGTTGCTGTGCTAAGGTTTGTAGTAGTTTTCTTAGGGAGAAAGTGAGAGATTTTAACCGTGTTTACTTGCGATTCCGTTGGGCGATTTTCTGTGGAAAACACATGTTTTTAAATTTGTTCTGCGTAAAAAAAAAATATTCGGTTTTAAAATACAGTTTCTACCCTCCACAAAATGCTTTTAATAAACCAATTCCTTTAGTTTTCAATACTGATCCTTGTACTCTAATCGAAAAAAAGTAAGTATACGCCATGAGTTCCAGTCGGGCATTTATTTATTTGTAGCTTAAAAGAATAGCCATGTGTCAATTGGATTAAAATTTCGATTTACAATTTTATCCCTGAATTGAATTTGATACTCCCACGTACTTATACACTCCCGTTCATTTGAATAGGTACACAATTTTCGAGTGCGATTAACCGTTTTAACTCCGAACTAAGGTGACCAAATGATTTTTTGTAAATGGCATTAGAGAAAGCATCCAATTTAGGAGAGAATACGAAAATGCACAATCTTAACCCTACCGTCACTACACGTTTTACTATCATTTCTTTAAATTGATGTGGAAATCGTAGCCCTTTTTTTCGTTCATTTGAATAGCTACACCGCCTTTATCATCACTTTTGATTTGAACAAGTCGTGGGTCAGACTTTTTAAGGCTGTTTTTGTGTTTAATATCATGGTTTCTTCAATATGACACAAACAAAATTTAAAAAAAAAATGGCGACTGTGTGGAGGAAAAGCTCTTGGCGCGGTTGGACTAACGGGACATCAAATTTCGGAAAAAATTAACATGGTTGAAAAGATTATTATGAGAACTTTATTTTATTATAAAGCCTTTAAGCTCTAAACCATAGGTTTCGGGAGTTATTTAGCTTTCTCTGAAGCTAGTCCAGTTAAAAATTGGCCCAGAGTGTGATGATCCGGAGCAGCCTCCCTCTTAAAACTAAATCCATCCATACTAATCTGAATAACTTTCGAAACCCATGGTTTAGAACATAATGGCCATATAATAAAATGAAGTTCTCACTATAACCTTTTCAACGATGTACAACACATTATACTGTTGTGACTTGGTAAACCGGCTTCCAATGCAGAATTGCATTATTTTTTTATAATGCGTGTCTGTCAAATATCTCTCAAACGACACACCTTTCAACTAAACATTCTTGGAAGAAAATAAAGAACTCGCAATAACCTTTTCAATGAAGTATGACACATTGCTGTTGAGTTGGCAGACCAGCGCCCAATGCAGCATTGCATTATTGTTTTATTCGCCTTTTTTAATGCCAAATATCTCTTGAACCCCATGGTCTACAGCTTAACGGTCATATACAAAAATAAAGTACATGCTATTACCTTTCCAACGATGCACGACACGTTGATGTTGAGAAGGAAGACAATGTCCAAATGCGGAGTTGCATTGTTGTTCTTTTCGGTGCTTTGAAAAGCTGAATATCTCGCGAGCCTCATGGTTAAGAGCTTAACAGCTATATAATGAAATGATGTCCTAACAATAACCTTTCCAAAAATGTATAACACAATTGTGTTGAGCATATGGGCCAATTTACCCATTCTCCTTTATAAATAATTAGCATTGAAGACTCCAGGGCAACAAGACCATTTGGAGTCGTTTTTTTTTAAGTTTAGAGATTTGTATACAATTTGAATGTTACTGAAAGAATAAGTAAGAGTGAACAAGATGTAAGAATAAAAATAAACAAGAATTATAGTATTTACATATGTACATAATAGGTTTAAATGTAAAAGAAGAGTAATTAAATGCATACCTACATTTAAATATCACAAAATGTATGATGGAGTTCGAATTCCAAGCGTTTTTTCTTATGTTGGCTCAGTCAGTAAAGAGCTTCTTCTTTGGTATGCGTCCAAAGATGCTAGCCTTAAGCAATCTTTTTTTAACATAATCAAGAGATGGTCAACTCTCTGTTTTGCCAAACACCACTGCTCTAATTTCTATCGCAAATTTTTTTTGCGTTGCCGAACAAAATGCCAATATTCTCATTGAGAAGTTAACCTTGCTTTTGGCTCGCATGGCACCTTTTCTAAAGCTAGATTGTTCTTAAAATATTGAACAGCATTAAATACTATCGTTTAAGAGCATTTTTATATTTCAGATATTTGGACGTATGATTTTCCATCTGCATGAGTCTTGACAAATGAGGCGCCGCGCTTTTACGTTGCAGGATTAATTTTTATCACTGAGCAAAACTCGTGAAACTGCCTATTTTCAATATTTTGAATGCGTAGATCTAAAAACTCTAACCTACAGCTTTTTAAGCCGCTTGAATTTTGAAAACAAACATAATTTATAACCCGTTGCTAATTAAGTTCACGATCGACTTTTGCCCATTTAGACGATTTATAAAAATAAAAAATTAAAAATAACGGAACTCTACGTCAATTTATCTTAATTTCTTTTGTTTCATCGTTTAGTTGGTACACCACTTAGTCAGGATAAAAAAAATGGAGAGGTTTACTGCAGAAACACATGAGATACGGAAGATAGAAAAGTGGCTAATTGTTTCTAATTACCTGCGCGCCACTGTATGTCTCGTAGTAATTGGCTCCCAGACCACGTTCGATACATTTTTGCCGATTGATTGAAAATTGAAAATAAAGAAGATATTCTATGGGGCGTACTCTTAATAGTTGCTAAGTGAAAATTTTTATAAAACATATTAGACTAAGAGCACACAGCAGATTTTGGGTGTGAACGATAGCAAAAAAAGAAGTATAGGCGTCGAAAGCTTCATTAAAGACTATTAAAAAAATCAAAGTCTTGCAGTCCACAACAGGGGCCTTTGCGAGAAACAGTGCATCGAAAAAAAAATATGAATGCAACTTCGAGGATAATCGTGTTAGCCGAAATTGGTTTTCACTCCTCCCTTGAGAAGCTCCTCGGATCACATATCATGGAATCTAAGTCCATTTGAGTGTATAGTTCGCTCTACCGAACCGTTTAAAAAATTCAAAATTCTAAGTGAAAAACGGTTTTTTTAAACAGTCTGGCAGGGCGAATTAAACACTCAAATGATCTCAAATTCCGTGATATGGGATCCGCGGAGCTTATCTAGGGAGGGGTGAAAACCAATTTCGGCTAACACGATTTTCCTCGAAGTAGCATTCATATTTTTTTTTCGATGCACTGTTTCTCGCAAAGGCCCCAGTTGTGGACTGCAAGACTTTGATTTTTTTATACTTCTTTTTTTGCTATCGTTCACACCTAAAATCTGCTGTGGGCTCTCGGTCTATATTATTTTGTTGTAGATCTTCATCATAAAAAGGAAATGAAGTAACAGGCAGCTTAGTTGTTTGAAAATTAATAGCTTTTGCGTAAACTCAATTACTATCTACCAAATTTAAATAGAGTTAAAAATAAAAGTGAATTACTAATTATGCAATACTTCCGAAAATTCCGGGTCATCTTCGCCCTTTTCGATTTCACTAATCGGCATGT
Source organism: Dasysyrphus tricinctus (assembly GCA_963921185.1). NCBI lineage: Eukaryota > Metazoa > Arthropoda > Insecta > Diptera > Syrphidae > Dasysyrphus > Dasysyrphus tricinctus. The sequence goes on from OY992533.1 coordinate 12,189,317, forward strand.
TATCACAATCTTTTAACAGTTAATACACATTACGCATAATTTAAATATGCTCAAAATACCGGCTGTTTTGCATCCAGTTTTTCGAACAGGCCTTCGTCCATTGGCAAGGTATCGTAAGTCTCAGGACAGCTTGGTGGTTGATGCGTAGTGATTACCTCCACACCATCTTTAGATGCCTTCCAACTCATTTTCAGTATATTCTTCGTTTCCAAGCTATTGTTGGACTTGAAAATACAACCTAAAGAATGTTGCTTAGCTGCAGCCTCAGTACAAGGTTAGGACGCCAAATGGCTTGGATGTTTTTTGTTGGAATATTTACACCTCAGTTTGTTCAATGAAAATTAATAAAGACCAACAAAACGATCGCGATGATCAGCATCAGTGATTGCAACAACATCTGTCATTCGGGATCTTAGCCATTCGGGATTTTATCCATTAGGGATTTCGTCCATTCGAAATTTTGTCATTCCAGATTCTAGCATTCGGGATTTTTCGCATTTTCGGAATTTTGGCATTCGGAATTTCTTACCTAACTCAAATATATTTGGGAATTTTTTCATTCAGGCTTTTGTCCTTTCGGGATTTTGGCCATTCGGAACTTTTTTCCCTTCCCGCAGTTGTCACCTTTTATACAACACGAGAGGGCTTAGTGACAAAAGTTCTTAGACAACAAGAAAAGGGTATCAGATGTTTTAAAAAACTACTATTTCCATTGAACCTTGCTTTTCTCACCTCCTTACATTGTTTTGAACTCGAGAATAATACCCTACACTCTTCACACCTTCTCGATTTCTTCAAAAATATTTTGAAAGGAAAACATTCCTCTTGCCCACTTAGTACATTGTAACTACCTATATACAGAGGATACCTTCGCTACTAAAACGTGAAAAGTCAATAACTTTCCTTAAAAAAGAAGAAAATCAAAAATTAAATTTCGTGTAATAAAGAACAAAATTAAAAAAAAAAACGTTTGTGCTATTTTTCAAAAATCGCAGATCTTGGGCTGTTTTTTGATGTCCGTTTTTACATAAACTATAAGTCGTACAAAAAAAATTATGTGAGCATAAAATGTTGGTAACTACATCGTTTTACAAAATCTCACTTTTTAAGCAATGAGGCAAAAATACAAGAAATGGGGAAATGTTTGGAATTTTTTGGCGATTTCTCACATTAAATTTTGTTGGACAATTTCAGATTCATTTTCAGTGACCCCAAAAGCATAAAAGGAGCCACTTAAAATAATTAAACAAGAACTTTTCACTTAAGTCCTTTTTGAAGACAATTTGACTAGACTATCGAGATATAATTGGTGACTTAAAAAAATCAACAAAAAAAGTCTCAAAAATAAAGTCGAAATGGTTGGTTTGAAAAGCTCATACATACATACATATGTACATATGTATGTACATACAACATACATATATCTTAAGCTTTATTTTTCGGATTGTTAAGTCAGCGGACTTAAGAAAAATTACAGAGATCATTTCCCATTTTTAATAAATGATTTAGAAACCGCTATTTTCAACTCTCGTCTCCACCACGAGCGTCAAAAAATCCTGCCAGATAATCAGATTTTGGTTACGCGTTCACCCGCAATATTTTCTGCGGGCTCTTAGACTAATAATTATGTACCTATTTCTATTTCTATTTGCTTGTAGGTGCCAAACATAACTAACCTGCACAATTTTGTACTGAGAAGCAGGAAAACACCTGTTTTATGTTGGCATTTCCCTCAATTCGAAAATGACTAATAGCATTTCTTCTTATGTAACTCTCATTTCCAAAGTAAAATAAAATAAAATCGATACCTTACCTACGACACGCAGGGTGTTTGTTTAGTAATCCTCATCCTTACTCATCACCACCCCTCACCAAAATAAAAAAAAAATCTGTCCAAAACATATCGTATGACATCAGCACACCTTCTTCGTCCTTTCATTGCCCTCAAATGATTGTTTGCCAGGCAGGAAGCAAATGAAACACGAGGTTCTTTTTACCATTGTCTACAAACACAATGCCGGTTAAAAACTTTCACTTTTAGAAAGGTAGCCTTTGCCACCTCTTTTATAGGTTTTAAGGACTCTTCAATGAAATAAATCAATAAAGTGAGTTCTCAATAGAATTTCTATATTCTTAGGCAGAATGTAGATAAGAAGCCACTTTGAATTGTTGAATATACATGAGCACTTGAAAGGCTACAACTATTAAGTCAAGCTGTCTACTCACCTTTGATTTGGCACATTTAATTAATAAAATTCATAGATACTCGATAATTTTTTTTGTCTGTCCAGTGACTATAAGAATTGTCTCAAGCTATTGAAAAATGTGAGACATTTTATATTCCTGTTTACTGCGACACGCTCTTTGATTCGTAGTGTACATGCATATAACAATGATTTGATGATTCACTGACACGAAATATCCTTATTGTAGACATAAAAAGAATACTCTATACTCTTTAAAACAAAAAATTAAAAAATTAAAACAGGTTAATGTTCTTTAGCTTTGCAGGTACACATAAAAATGTATGTAAGCATTCACCGGCTTTTTTACTTTAAAATCAATAAAGAAAAATAATCACGCTATCTAAACTTATTTGGAAACCGGCAAAACAACGACTAAATTTTCAGGGTTTACCTTGTGTTTTTTCAACCCAATTTTTTTCAGTGACTTTTGTGGGGAGTGTGACAAAATGCAAATGAGTTATTCTTATTTTTTTGAATGAGCTTTTATTACAACGCATGTGCTGCACTTACATATGCTTTTTTCTTTTGTCTTGACTTTTTATTTACATATTTGCATTGTATTATGTTGGAAAATATGACGGTTTATATTCTGACTTTAATAGGTTCTACTTGGATTAACAAAAATTCAAATTATACTAAGTAGTGAATGGGAAAAAGTAAAAGCAGGTGGGTACCTACTGAAATTAATTCATTCGCTCCACCAAAACAGAAGAATTTAATTTTTAATTTTTTTTTTTTTCAAAATCATAATACTGAGACTAGTTTGCCTTAAAGGTTTGTGAAGACTTTGTTTTGATGTCATCAATACCTTAAAAACGAGGTTCTTTCAGCGCTGACCCTTATTTCAGATATAAGAACTAGCCCGGTCGTAGGTTGCGCGGAGACAAACTCTGAATTTTTGCACAAAGTTGTATGTGCTGGCGCATTGGAACAAATTTTGTTGCATGTTCAATTTGCATGTTGTATCTTCAATTTGTCCGTCAAAAATGCATGGCATGACCCAGTTAACGTTGCATTTTCGAAGATCGCTAAGGATACTTAAACGCATTGCACTCAGAAAATGGTGTCAGAATATACGAGATATGTATGTTTGTAGGTATGAACGATACTAAAACATTGATTTGATTTTTAGTGATGTAACTTGACTCGAAATAACGTCTTTTTTCGAATCGGTATCGCCGGTATTTTTCTATTCTTAAAAACGATGTGTAAATTCACAAACGCATCGTTGCAGCAATGATGCACAATCATTTCCGCCAAATATTCATAAATGCATCAAACTCGCATCACTTTTTGCATAACATGTTCATTATTGCAAACTTGCATCAAGTGATGCGCAAACTTCAAACAAATTAGAATCAAGAAAATTCTTGATGCGTTGTTGCTGATGCATTTGCATCAGCATCAGCTGCGTTGCGCATCAGCATCGCAAAAAAGCAGTGATGCGGAAACATTTGACGTTTATGAATTTACACGATTGTTCGAAGCCGGTTGAAATTGAGAGATATCCCAGTCCGCCGTGTGTGGTAGAGGAATTGAAGCGAGTTAGAAATTCATATCAAATTCCATCATCAATTCACTAATTTTTAATGGAGTTTAGTTCACATTTGCACCTACAAGAGCTAAGGAATTCTTACGATTAAAAAGTTAAAAAGAAGTTTTTAGGTTACTAGTTAGTTTTTGTTATTTACGCACAAGAATTGTTGCGACTTCCCGATCTATAAAGTCACGTACCTATGCTGTCGTGTTTAAAAGAAAAAACGTATCTGTATTTTGGCATTTTGAGATAAAGGCGTTTTTTTTTTGTGTTTGCCCCTATCTGTTTTGTCTTGTTGATTAATGTTTTTCTGTCGTTTCTGCTCGTATGTACAAGTGAATTATTTTGTTTTTAATTATTTGTCAGATCTACAAATGCTTGTAGATCTGACAAATAAATTTGTATCCTTGAAAAAATTGCTTAACGTCAATTTTTCCTTAATAATAGATAGAACTCACGGAACGTAATTTTTCTTAAGAGTTAAGAACCATTACGAAAGCAAATTAGGACTTTATTTTTAAATAATAAAATAGTTAACATATCGAAGATGTCAGAACTGGTCTCAACTCAAAACAGCCAAAAAGTCAGATACGTTTTTTGGTCTTGACACGGCAGTATGTTGAATTGAGATTAAACTTTTTTCTTAAAAAGTATTAATAATATAATTCTTACAGAAATTCTCAAACAAAGAAAACAAGCTTTATACTGCATTCAGAGTATTTACTTTAATTATTTTTTTATTCAATTTTCACACTAAACTATTTCACATAGCAAAAAATAAAAAATAAAATATTTCTTCACTTTGTTTTCTCTTTTTTTTCTTTTGTATTTCATTTTCTTTTCTCTATCTATAAATGCATATTTTAATTTGTGTTCATTTTAAACTTTAGAGCATTGGTCAGAGGTCTATACTTTTTTTTTTATTTGTGCAATTGAACAGATTTTTTGTTTTACCATTGAAAAAAAAAAGAAAAAAAAATTACAAAAATCTGGAATATTCTTGAATTTTTACAAAATGTCTTAACCAATTTTGTTGCAAAAATCAAAAGTAGAAATCTCTAAGACATTAAATTACGTTTTTTTTCGTATTGAACACATGACATTTTTCTTCTCGTTTCTTTTGTTAGTTTTTACTTGCTGTTGGTTTTAAATAATTTATTTAAATGTTATTCTTTGTTTTCAGTCAATTTCCATTTTTCTTTAGAAAATATTCTATATGGTAAATAATATAATAATTAATAATATAAACGAAAGTAACGATCTACGCTTAGTGATGTTAGTTAAAGTGTTAACTATTTTTGTTTTTCTTTTCTTTTTTATATATATTTTGATTTAGTCCAGTTTCTTCAGCTAGTTGGTGTTGATGATGTTGTTGATATTTTCAACTATAATGGACGGTCTTTGATGATTTTTTGATATTTTAAACAGCTTTGTAAGTTCGAACGCACTTGATGTCTCCAATGGTCATGGTTGCCACCAAACTATCTGGAGAGAATTCACGAACGATGGTTGTTGGTTTGTCTCCCTTTTCCTCCTGGGTAAGGGTATTGCCATCTAATGTGACAACGCTGGTGACTTTACGTCCATCGAGGGTTTCGTAGTCAAAATCCTCTCCCAATGTGAATGAGAATGTTGATGTCTTGAAGGTTGAGGTTGTGGTGAAGGTGTATTTGTCACCGTCCTTCTTCAATTCAACGGTTGGTGAAACACTGTTTCCCATCTTGCGGTAAACCATCCCAACACCTGAAATTAAGGAAAAAAAAAATATATTAGGGTGTTTCCATCATTACGTGTGTGACAGCGAGACTCCATAATTATTAGTCACATACATAGGTACTATTCCCAATTTATAAATTCAATTTCCAATTATGTATATTTGAATTACATATTATTCTTTAATATAACCTAGATACAATCATTTTATTGAAATTCAATGCCCTACCATCAATATGGTTCATCTGAAAATAATGTTATCGAAAATCATGTCAAATTCATATTCGTACAGAGTTTTTTATTCGCGTAATCAAGGAACCGTAAATAAAAATTTCAAATGCATTTTTGTGGTTTAAACAATTTCTTTTTCTGGTAGTTCATTTAAGATTATAAAAAAAAAGAAGAAAAAGATAACAAAATTGGAAGAAAACTGTGCGATACATCGTTGAACCACGAAAAATTGTTGTTACGTATCATAACGATGGTAAGACCTAGATGGTAGACCAAGATCTAAAGTTAAAAGGTTTAAAATTGAAAATCAAATTGAAAATTAGTCGAGAAACACCACCCGCGAAATGTTCAACACTATTGATAAACATGCCTCATGCGTAAAACAAAGAAAATCCCCGAACTAATGAGCCGAAACTTGTAGAAAAGTTGTGTCATGAACTTAGCAGGCCGTTTCGCATAAAAACGCTGAGAAACTGCATACGAGAGCATATGGTTTTAACAGTAGAGTTGCCCAGAGAAAATCGTTCATAAGTGCTGTAAACAGGGTTAAACGCCTTTATTTTGCACAAAAAAGCATCAATCCAATGATTTTGACTTTTGGAAAAAGGAATTTTGGTTCACCTGTATAGATTTCTTTTTTCCGAAAGATAAAATTATTGAACTGATGCTCTGTTAAGATAATTTCAGACCTACGGTACGAATATGAATTTGATTGACTGTATCATTCTTTTGCAAATATGAAACACTTTTTCTAGATGTTAATAAGTTTTTCTCACAGAATGTGGATGTATTTCTCACTTCAATGAGACTTTATCCATTTTCTTTTAGAGTAGGGAAAACTTTCTCCTAAAGCCAATTAAATTCGCATTTAGAGTAAATTTTCTTAAAATATGTCCCTACATCATGAATTCCATATGTATCTAGAAGCAACTAAACTAAAAATGAGTTGAAAAACAGAAAGAATGCCAACCCGTTACGGGTGGACATAGACTAGGTTTTTTTTAATACGGGCTCATTAATTTTAAATTCTTGACATTTTGTCTGATAGTAGATCATAGCTTTCTCCTTTTTTCCCCAAATTATCAGTTTTATAAAAATATAGTTTTTTTTCTAGCAATGAAACATGTAATTATTTTTGTAACACTAACTATTTTGGGGTAACACTAACCACTTTATGAAGCAACTGCCCAAAAACTCAGTGTGCTAACTATTGAATAACTAAATTACAGAAAAACGTGCTTAGAGTTCTAATAAGGAAAAATAACCACCGGTTCTCAAATTAAGACAGTTAATGATTTAAAATATGGTTTTGAGCTTCTGATAACAAAAAAATACTTTTGGAGGCCTATTCTGCTAAGTGGTTTCAACTGTGAAATAATCGGCAATAAAAAAAATGAATACATAATTTCATTTTTAATGAAACAAACAATCTTTTAAAATCGTCTAACGGTATTTTTTTCAATTGGAAGTCGTATTTTATGAATTTTCGTATAGGGTCGGTTTTTTATGAAACCACCCATTAGTTAACTGTTTGTCAATGAGTGGTTAACCAAAAATATCAGAACAAAATAATAAAAAAGATGATCCCTCGCTTAAGAGCACCAATCAATCATCTTTAGATAAAGCTATCTATTTTATTCTTTGTGGTTATCGTCGAGATATGTACCTACATAATATTTTTACTGCATAAATTAGTTAAATGGTCTTTGCACTTACGATTAGCTTAGATTACGACCGCCTAAATTGAAACATGTGACTTACATATATGTATGCATTTTGAAGTCCTTTCCAATTTTCTTTAGAAAATTTGGAAGACATACATACAAAATAAGCAGTGACTTACCAAACAAGTAGTTAAGTAAAAATGTTTCTGTTAAAGGCGAAATTTGTTTACAACTAATTTTGTGACCTCACACACCTCTTTTCACCTAGTTAAAGCCAACCAAAATAAATATTAATAAAAACAACTAACTCATAGAGTTAACTAAAATTAATTAAAGTTTTTTGGTTACATAAAAAAACACATTATGGCGGCAATTTACCATTTCAACGGTGAAAATATTCGCCCCGATTACAGAATCTGACGAATGAGCTGCGGAGGGAATCAGACTCAATTTTGACATTTTTACTATGAGCCAAATGTCAAATTTGAATCAGATTCCCTCCGTAGCTCATTCGTCGTCGGATTCTGTAATCGGGGTTCTGTTCCATTCCTATAGAATTTGGAAAATTTGGAGTAGCAGGAGTGGAAAAGAAGTAGTCCAAACATCTAATCGAACACGACATAAGAAATTATTAAGTGGTTACACTCATAGCATAATTTTCATGCAATAAATTTGAACTGAAAGATCAAATGGCATCTTCTGTGTTGTATGCTTATTTACGTTGAATCAATTATCGTATCTTCTAGTAGTATATATGCTTGCATATTCCTTATACCGCAACCACAAACTTCCTCAAATGAAATTGGCAGTTCCATTCATTGACTTCTTCAAATTACCAAATAAAAAAACATATAAATTGACATGCAGTGTACTGTGCTTATGCTACATGCAAACCTAAAAACTTGACACCAAAGATAACTTTAAAGCAGATATTGTTCATATGGCTTGCTTGTATTTTTACAAAGAAAAAGAATAAATGTATGTACATGTGTATATTACAACCGGAATAAAAGCCCTATTAGATAATTGTATTGGTTGTAGTCGGATCTATGCTACGAACTCACGAAAAAAACACCTTTATAGTGAAATTCATAGGTATTTCACTTACTGAGTTAAGATTTTTTTCCAAAGCCCCGACGGAACCCAATAATATGATGATTTAGCGTTGTATATCCACGTTATGTAATTATTTGCGTTTCAAAATTTGCTGGCTATACTTTGCTGAAAAAAAACCTTTTAAAGTCACAATTTTTAAATTCGTTTCAAATGAATCCATCCTGGTTCGACTGTATTAAAACTCTTTCATAGTTGTATACACTTCATGTTTCCATCTTCATTAAAGAACCATCTTTAGGACGTTTTGTACTTTGCCATGCATCTGTTTCGGATTTCTGGTGAAATAAAAAAAAAAAACACCCACAAGAAAACTAATAGAGATGTACTGAAGAAGCTTTTGACATCTTTGCGTTCAGATCAAAACCTCATCGGGGCAAAGAATATGAAGTTTTTATCATCATGAGTTTTATGAACTTCCGCTCTTCTGCGGAGCTCAGATAATATTACTGAAGTTATGTACTTGACAATGAAGAATTTTTTTTCTTTTAAGGATTCCGAAATTTGTTTGGTAAATAAAAAATTTCTCAAGTCTTATTACATATTGCTTCCTTCTGTGTTGTTATCGACAAATAGAACACTAACAAGAAATGTATAGCTGCGAAAAAGTTCTCCACCGCAATGAGATCATGAATTTTTCACCAGGTTTTCGATCTTTCCATATCCGAACCTAAGAATATATTGGTATTTTCTAACCCTCAAGCTGACAATTGAAGTCAGCAAAATATAAAATGATGCTAGTGATAAGCCAAATCAAACCTTATAAATTCTGCATTTCTAAATAATATTGACTACTTTATAATCTTTAATATCTCTAAAAGCATCGTTATTGGCCTCGAAAACATTTCTTTTCATTTGTCACCAATATAACTGGCAAAATCATCCATATCGCTCACACACTTAATTTACTGTTTTAATTAGACTAATCTAATCAAACGAAAGCCCTCAATAAACTTTTATAAGAAAATGCAATAAACCAATTAAATTGATTATTCAAGAGCCAGAGCTAAAGTCCAGTCATCGGATAGAAAATAATTCTGTCCACATTAACTTAAATCTATTGATTTACACATTGTTCGTGTTATTTGCCGTTATATGCATACAAATGTATGTATACTTAAGTGGAGAAAATAGCATCGTTGCTGGAAGACATGGCAACTATACACAATAAGAACTGATATCAAATAAAAACCCACTTATCTTTAGGTGTCGGTCGGTCAGTTGACTGTGTGGCGAATTATATTATACTGTATGTGCATTCTGAAAAAACTTCTTATAATAAATTGTGACTTATTTGCTTATTGCGATGATAAGAATTATATTGTTTTCAAAAAATAAAAACAAATTGTCATCGCATGTGTTATCTAATCATTTTAGGGGCAAAAATCATCATAATTTACCTTTGTTGCATTGTATGTGCTATTGTTATTTTGTTGGGAAAGAGTATCCGGTTTAGCACCACACAGCCACCGCAAAACAGTGCGGTTCGGCTGAATAAACGCACATGAATTTGCTCTGAGTTCTAAAAAACTTTAATTGATTCAGCTGCACAGTTCAATAAAATTTCTAAATCAAACGAAGAATAAGAAAAAAATACTTCCGATATCAAAAGGCCACCTACTCAGCCAATACTCAAGAGATATAATTGACTAGATCCGGCTGATGATTGTTGCTGCCCTCTTCATTCACCATGGTTTTTGAATTCTCGTCGCCAAAGCAATTTAATTAGTTTTTTTTTCTGGTATTGAAAAAAAAAAAATAATTTGTACTTATATTTTTTGAATGAATGTTTAATAAAAGATCTGTTCTTTGGGATGAATGAAATATAGAGGGCGAAGGTTTCCTTGCTTAATTGAGTTTAATTTATGCTCAGAGAAGAATATGAACAAGGAGCTGAGATTCAATTAAGTGACAAAAAAGAAAAAAAGCACGCAGGGAAAAGTAACAGTAACTGAAATAAATCTCAGGGCATTCAAATTTGACCTTAATTGGCTACCAGAAATTATTGTTCTCCTGGGTCATGTGAAATTTGAACTTAAAACATACATACATATGTATGTATTTAATTATGTTCACTATAGAATATACATACATTAATGATGAATACTCGAATACTTGAACTAGATATGAAACCATAATGCCGTTACACGGGCCTCCAGGCATTATTGCCAGCAACCGGTTCAGCCATGGGATAACGACTGATTGCAAATTTCACACGCGACGGATAGGACCTCCTCCAGCATTCACAGCTACTGCTCCCATCTCAGATGACGTATTACAACAAACCAACTGAAATATCCCAAGCCTTGCCTGTATGTTAAATTAGCACGTGCCTTAAGTACTCCATACACGATTCAACTGGCTGTCAATTCCGTCGTCAACTAAATTGATGTTTCGCCACACACAACATAAAAATAGTTGAAATACTACTGCTTCAACTGTTTAAACTCAGAACACAGACAACAATGATTCCGTTCAAACGTTCAAAGTGAGTACGTGAGTTTTGAAGTGAGGTTAACCTGCATATCGACCTCCTTGTAAATTTGGCGTAGAGTTAAAATGCCTTTGGTTTAACAGTAAATCAAATGATTTGCCTACACACAGCTCAATAAAGTTGAAAATTTTCACATCAATTTGAAAATCTTTTGATTTTCTTCCAACTCAATCGACAACCTTCAAACTAATCAAATGACATGCGCTCTCGCTCTAAATGGATAATTTCTTCTCATTCATGTCTTCTACACAATCAACTGATACCTATATCATTCTAAGGACCCGTTGTACAAACGTGGTTCAAATTTTGATCTGTGGTTCAAATATTTTTAGTGGCTAATTTCGGTGCAACTACTGAGGTTCAAGGATAGTTCAAGTATATTTAAAGTAGCCATAATTTAATGCCTGAACTATCGTTGAACCTCAGTTCATTCTCCGAAGTCGGTGAGTTAAAATCGCTGAACCACGAGTTAAATATTTGTACAACTGGCCCTAAATATGTGTGTATGCATGTAAGTATGTGTAATATGTGTATTCGCTTTATAAAGGTAGAACTATAATAGTCGGAAGGGCACTGAAGCTAATGTCAAAAACCAACGAAAAGTAGCTTTCCGTACCGAAAAAAGGGGAACACACCCATAATGTAACTATCATTTTTCTCTTTTTGGCATTCCTATTTCACCAAATGTCAGTTTTACTTAAGTGAGGTGCGCTCGGGAGCGCACCTCACTTCCGTAACCAAAGTTGAACGAAACTTGACGAAACGCTCCACTTCGCAATTATAGTCGCGTCAAATGCTTTCCGTGTATTCGTTTGTTTTCTTCCGACCACTTAAGTGCCCCTCCGAGCATTATAGTTCTAGCTTAACTCGATATCAAGAAGTATACCTTCCATGTATATAAATGTATTCTCATTTCTCTGGCGTTTTAGTTTTTTTTAGTTTTAAGGTATTAGTAGGACTTTGTATTTCATCATTTTTTTGTTGCAACCATAAGCCAGCTATGAATAAAAAAATAAATTGGGCGGCGCAACAGCTCTTGGAGAACCAGGGCCTAGTGACTTACAACTCTCAACCATTCTTGTGTGCGTGTTGTTGGCAGAAATGGAGGGGACCTACAGTTTTTTGCCGAGTCCGAACGGCTTGGAGGATTTGTCAATTCCTCACAAGAGGCATTACCTCGGATAAAACATTTCTGTTTTTAGGTGGCACGGCTGGGAATCGAACCCACACCTTCGGCATGACAGTCCTACGCACTAATTATACGAAATAAAATGAACAATAAATAGGCATGCTCAGTTTTGCTGTCAAATCACTGAGGAACAAAATATTGGATCTGCTTGCTCATTTTTTGACGGTGGAAAATTAGCTTAGGGTTCAATAGTACCCTAGCTCCAATTAAAAATATTTGGGTTTCCACCTCGACTAGTCACTCGGGTTTTTTCCATCTCCATATGCTTTAGCAGGTGCAATGTACGAACTCTTTCTGTGTACTTTTCGCCAATTCGTTCATGTTGTTAACCTTTACTATACACATTTTGTGAAATAAGCCGGTTCATTTAAAACGAACTCTTTCTCTATACGTCAATTCATTCATGTTGTTAACCTTTACTATAAACATTTTTTGAGATTAGCCGGTTCATTTAAAACAATTAAGTCTCACCAAAGCATACAAATACAACATTTCTTCAAAAGTAAACAAAATGTCACGTAAGTGAATTATATTGCCAATTTGAATCATCTCAAGGTCTCTTTGACAAAAAAAACCCTTTGATGGGCACTTAAACTCATTAGCATTCATCACACATAATCTCGAACTCAAGCATTGAATAAACAATTCTATTAATTTCCGTTTTATATTTTTCTTTAGAAAAATATCACGTTTCTATTTGCATCAAGTAGGTACCTACTTTTGAATAAATAAATCCATATTGTTTAAATTGCACCTGATTAAAGTATGATTTATAGAAAATGTATCAATTGAGGAAAATCAAAATTAAATTTGCTATTTTTTGATATGTTTATCAATTTTAAAGATTCTATTTTGTAGATTTGTCTTTCTCATTCAAATAAATATGCAAATATTGAAAATGGATGTGTGTTAAGTAGGTATATAATATTTTAGAATTTCAGGGAGATTAGGAGGTTAATTCCCGGCCTGTGAAGTTGTGATAAAAAAAATATAACTTTGTAGTAATATTTTGTAATGTTAAATGTTATATAGAACATCTGTTATGATTCATTCTGAGCCCATTCACGGTCAATTGGCATTATGGCCATAAGCATTTTTATTTTACTTCACCTCATGATGGTTTATGTATAACGATACAATAAAAAACAAAATTAAAACTTACGTTTTTTGTTACACAATAAATATTTTTTTGTAAGCAAAACAAAGCAAATAAATAAATAAACAGTAAATGGTAATTTTACTGCCTCATAATGTCTTCTTCATTGATTCATTTCATTTGAAATAAACAAATAACACTTAAATAGATTACCATACGAGTACAATCTAATCGAATTCGATATTTATTTGTTTCTACATATATTATTAATTATTTTCTAGGAATTCTTTATCATATAACATTATGTCTCTAACAAGATCCAACACTATAATTTATTCATCGGACTGTCAGGTTATTTGTTACTCTTGCAAACATCAACTTCAGTTGAGCCTTCTGTAAATTGATATTTTGTGTCAGCTTTCGTGACAAGAAAAAAACATTTGATAACCCAAATAAAGGCTTAAGCCCTGTCATCTATCTCTTATGTATCATTATGCAACAAACTTTGTTATATAAAATATCTGCATTTAATGCCAGTTTGATATAGCAACAAATAATTTAAGAAATAAAATTTTAAATTTCACTTTGCGTACTCATTTTTGGAAAATTGAATATTGTATTGAATAAATTTGTTACTTTGATAAATCAAGATGATTTCTTGAAATATGTACTTAAATATTTAATTTAATACTAAAGTAATAAAGCGCCATAAATACCTACATGATGTGTGCAGTATTTTTCATCGTAGGTATCAATTAAAAAAGGATAAGTGTTGATGAACCAATATATGTATGGGCGTTCAGAACAATAATGATAATGAATGAATTAATGAATTCGTAATATGATTTCCACAGGTCCTCATTAAGAGCCGTTTGCTCATACGAAACTTAAATATTTAACGCCTTTATTCTACTTTTTCTTCAGCATTAACTGTCACAAAATCCTTATGTTGAACTTAAATATTTAAGTTTCGTATGAACAAATGGCCCTAAATGGCACAAGTTAACAAGAATTTGCAGATTCACAATTTCAATATTGAAAACTCAAACTATGTACGTATAGATTTACCAGTTGCAATAAAATCATAAATAAATAAATAAATAAATTGGGTGGCGCAACAGCTCGTGGAGAACCAGAGCCTGGTGACTTACAACTCTCAACCATTCCTGTGTGCGAGTTTTGTTGGAAGGAATGGAGGGGACCTACGGTTTTTTGCCGAGTCCGAACGGCTAAATGACAAGTACACTCTTGGAGGATTTGCCAGTTCCTCGCAGAGGCAGTACCTCGGATAAAACATTTCTGTTTTTAGGTGGCACGGCTGGGAATCGAACCCACACCTTCGGCATGACAGTCCTACGGACTAACCAACCATCATACCACAAGGTACTAGGTACAATAAAATAAAATCATTTGCTGCGAGAAAATTATAAATAACTTTTTAAAGCCGTGTTTTTGAAATTAAAGGCACATTTGAAACAAAATTATTCAAAAATTTAGAAGATTTTGCTAGGGACTCTTTTTACTAATAAATCGCATTCCCACTTAGTACTCAATTCAAAACTCAGTGGGACACCATACCTAATTGGAGAAAACATGTTTCAGTTAAGCGATGGGGGCGTTCAATAGTAGTTTCACTGATGCTGATTTGAAAAAGTTCAAAATGTTCATTTAAGTCGAATATTTTGTTCAATAAACTGTGGACTTACTTGTCGCCAAAATAATTGCATTTAGTTTTTGACAGTTTTTCACGCCTAGGAAAAGAAGTATTTTTTTTTTCTACTAAAACTACACTTCGCATGGATGTACATATAAACCAGGCTTTAAAGTATAATTTCTATGAAAAATGCTCAAAAATTCACCGTTATAAATTTCTTGTTTCATAGCTGATTTTTTTTTTTTTGTTAAACACAACAATTTGGTTAATTCCGTATTGTTGTTGTATTTAACATGCTAGGTATTTTTTTAAGGGAAGATAAAAATGCACTAAAAACAAAGCATTTAAAGCCTATTACAAGATTTATCACATTACAAAAAAAAACAATTGCTTAGGTTTACGATATATTCTCAACTCCTAGGTAAATCCTGAATAGGTATTTAATTGCAAAACTGAGGAATGGTGTTTATCTGACAAGGCAGAAACCTCTCAGATCTCATAAATATAAACTTATCATAGGTATGTCTCTGTAAAACACCCACCCTACCTTGTTGTTATTTTTTGGATACAAATGCTCAATTAGGTACCTTCCTTCCAGTAGATCAAATTAATAAAAAAAAGCTATGGTAGACCAGAGTTTCTGTGCTATACCTATAATTTGTTAGTCTCTGTGAGATCTCAAAAATTCGGAGGAGTTACTTACCTACAAATGTAGGTACATAATGCTGATTGCTTTTTTTTATTTAAAAATATTTAAAATGTTAACTTGATGTCTATAAGCAAGTAGACCCGTATGACCCTATCAACAATTTTTTTTAAAGCTGCATGTTGCGGTTTTATAACTATAATTATATTCACCGAGGCTAGATGCATTTTTGCTGGATTTAATTTATCTGCAAAGTGATAGTGAGTGTTGAGTGACCCAATTGAATGAAGGCACGAAGGTGGAAAATATTAACAAAAAATAGATCCATATACCTACCTAATATGTATTTTAAAAAAGCTTTAAAGCTTATATGTTATATCTGCTGATGATGACTAAACCGGTTCTCATTTAACCTACCTAACTACGTACATACCAAAAAATCTAAATTACTAATCGTACATAACCACTACAGTCAAAGCGAGCATGTGCAATTCCAATTCGCCAATGCCGGTCAACGGGCCGGCAACGGATTTTTCCTGTTGCGAGAAACTTCAGCAATGAATAAATGGGTTGGTTACATTCCCTAGCTTGGATTTGGATCTGGTTCTGGAAGATGAAAATGAACCTGATACCGACTGCACCGAATAAATAATGAAGATGATAAAGAAGACTGAAGAACCACGTTCACTATTTTTATTTTGGTGGCGCATTTTGTGTCGCAATAAAATATTAAGATCATCGTATGGCTACTATCCAATCTTTGAATCTATCCATCAAGCAACAATAGCACAGCCACTTAACTATTGTTCGCATTCCTCGAAATGATGGGGAAGGCGGTATAATGCACAAACACCCCCTTCATCCTTTTTAAGGAGATAAAATGAAAGACCGCCAATTAACACTAATTTAAACGAATTTATATTAATTTAATCGGGAAAAGAGCATGCAAATTACAAAACACCGGAACCGGCTCATTGATTTTTTTCTCGACAGATTCACATTCTTTTTCTTTTGCAGATGGACCACATTTTATATGAAAAATTCATTTGAACTTACCAAGTTCCTTCATGTATTCATCGAAGTTCTCGCTGTTTTCCAATTTGTATTTCTTTCCTTCCCAGACGGCCATTATTTTAAAATTTTATTTAAAATTGGATTTTCACTCGACAAAAAATGTGGAATACTTTGAAGAAGAACTCTCGAATTGAAAGACAGAGAAACGACACTCAACGAACGAGGTTTGACAACCGAATGAACGTCAAACGGCGTTGGGTGGTGGATTTTATACCAGTCGGACAAAAACAGGGAAGTTATAACGCGATGGAATATTGTGGATGGAGCATGATCAGGCGCAGGCCAGGGGCCAGGCATGGGGGAATCAATCATCATCCGATGGAATTTCTTTTTAGTATTATGATGACGATGAGAAAGTTCTTTATAGAGTTTAGTAGTGTTCTATGGGGTGCCAAGAGGGGCAAATCAGAGGATGGTCTAATTGGGCGTCTGTGTGAATATTGCTGGTTATATTTAAAAGCGCATATTCCATAGTTGGGTTGATATAAAATTTATCAATCACACGCAACGTCTAACATCGTCATAGTGGGCAGTGTCACAGGGAGGTGTGTGTCGTTGAATTAGAATTTTTTTAAATTGATTTAAATTGATTGTTAGGGGTCGAATTATTATTATCATTACATTACCTGTATACCTATATGAAATTATTGTCAAATGATTCCCACAGACGGAGTTTGTTTATATATGCATATTTTTTGAAAAATTAAAGTTAAATAAAAGAAAAGCTTAAATTTTAATTTATTTAAAATTGTAAAGAATTTTAAAAATATCAACGCATGACATCGCATGTGAGGATGTATGAATATTCACCGAACAAAGTTTGTGATTCATTCACAATAATACGATATTTATTGAAAATGCACAGACTTAGGAATTCTTTTATAATCTCATTTTAACTCATTAGATAATCGGCGTGAACTAATATTTATGTAGGTCCAATGACCTTGGTAGGTTTGGTGATATTTTTATTGGTTTAAATTATAATGCATTTATTTCAATGTAGAAAGGAGAATATTATTATATGTATATATTTATTGCTCTGGTCTAGTTAATGATACGAGTGTTGTATGATAATAAATATAAATCATATTAAGTGATGCTTGGAGGTCTTGGGTACGCATTTATGAGAGCTATAATAATCTATTTCTTTCTTTTTTCTCAATTTTACGAAAGAATTTATTATTTTTGTGATATGCATTTGTGAGATTAAATTGGTTTTGTGTATGCTGATGATGATCTGTATACACTGTATACAACAGAGAACAATAAAGGTGAAGCTTTATATACATGCCAGCTGTGATAGTGTAGTGTATAAGGGATCTTTTGCTTTCTATATTTTGAAAAGAAAAACAATAAAAAAAAAGAATTGATGGGGTGTGTATTTCGAAATAAATCTTAAACTTTTTTAAAAATAAGTAGTTTCATACTAAGGTTATTCATTCAACAGCGTAAACTCGTCGTAAACATCGTAAAGTTTTAAACTTTGTAAATCTGTCAAATTTTCCATACAAATTGTGACAGAATTACGAAGTTTAAAAGTTTACAACGTTTACGACGACTTTACGCTGTTGTATGAATACCCTTACTATAGGGTGATTTTTTAGCTGGTTTGGTTTTGGCAACACTGGTTTTGACAGCTGACGTGTGTTTAGTACCTTGTGTCACTGTCAAACAGCTTCAGTTTGGTTTGCAATTTAACCATAGATCGTCTTACAAATGAACAACGCTTGCAAATTATTGAATTTTACTATCAAAATTCGTGCTCGGTTCGAAATGTTCATCGCGCGCTGCTTCCATTTTATGGTCGGCATTCTCGACCTTCTGAGCAGTCTATTCGGAAGATTGTGACCAAATTTCGCACCAAGTTTACTTTGTTGGACATTAAACCACCAACAGCTACCAATGCATCCCGAAAAAGCCACTGTTTGGTGCGGTTTATGGGCCGGCGGCATTATTGGGCCATATTTCTTCAAAGATGATGCGAATCGCAGCGTTACTGTCAATGGTGAACGCTACCGAGTGATGATAACAAACTTTTTTTTGCCCGAAATGGAAGTTCTTGACTTGCATGATATGTGGTTTCAACAAGACGGTGCCACATGCCACACAGCACGCGAAACAATGGCGCAATTGCGAGGCGAGTTTGGTGAACAGTTAATTTCACGTTTCGGGCCGGTCAATTGGCCGCCTAGATCGTGCGATTTGACACCATTAGATTATTTTTTGTGGGGGTATGTCAAGGCTAATGTCTATAGGGACAAGCCCGCTTCGATTGACGCACTGGAAGCCAACATCCATGCATTCATTCGTGAGATACCGGCCGATATGTGTGAAAGAGTATGCCAAAATTGGACTCAGCGGATGGGCTACCTGAGACGCAGCCGCGGTCAACATTTGCATGAAATTATCTTTAAACATTAAATTGCAAGGTTCAAACTATCGATTCAAATAAATATTTCATTCATTTTTTCGAATTTTTTGTGTTTTTTTTTTTTTTTTAAGTTCTAAACCTCTTAAAAAATCACCCGTTATAATGGTGTATTTTATTGTAAAAAAAATGAAAGTATGAAATAAATTCAAGCAACAAAATATAGCTTACTAATTTCATAAGGTTTCACAGAAAGAATGTAGTTCATAACACAAATACCTTGAGAATGGGTACATTCCATATTCTCTCCTTCTTTATTTAACCCTCAACTAGTTTCTTTTTTTTCTTGACGAAATCATCCAGCAACCAGCAGGGATATCTCATATCCCAACACGACCCAAATGATTAGAAATTAAGGCAACTTTCATGTCTCTATTAGTTCAGATGTAAAAATATTGCTTTCCAACTAAGGCAACTTTATTGGAAAGCTGGCTGGAAAGTAAGTCGGGAAAAAATCTCTTTTAATATTCATGGTATAAAAATACAATGTATGTTTTATACTTGTATATGACATGATGGGTCGCCATATTTTGTTTTGTGTATCGTTATAACGAGTGTTCCACAACACATTACTTTAAAAAATAAATTATTTAAGCCGGCCGTTCACGCGGAGACGGCCGTAAGAACTGGTCTGAATGGACCTCTTGTGTACTGAAGTTCGTTGAAAATCTCTGCGAGCCATGCAGCCGTCCCTACGACTAGCTCACGTTAATGCCTAGCTTTACTGTTTTACTTTTAATTTAACAATACATAACTTCAAAACATAAATTATTTATCTTTTTCCTTTGATTTTTAACAAGAGATCATTCACTCGCAATGACGTTAAATACAACAACAATTTGGTATAGCTCCGTATTGTTGTTGTATTTGACATGCTACTTTTTTCAAGCGATGATAAAAATGCACTAAAGACTTGCAAACAGAGGCTCGCTGTTTTGTGATTTGAGCATTGCGAACTTCAATACCGTTCTAACCCGAGTTTAAAGTCTCTTGAGTTGTGAAGTTATTGACCATATGATGTTCGAAGTATAAAGACCCAAGGCGAAATAATAATATGAAAGATACACAATGCTAAACAACAACAAAAAATTGTATTTGCTATGGTAAGATTTCGCTTGGTTTGGGAGAGCCTATAAATGACCCCAACATTTGTCGTAACTAGTCACCACCCTTAATGACAAAGGTTCGTCATTAAACGGAATTCAACATTCAAAAATTCATGAGGTGTGGGGTGAAATAAAAGGTGTTTTTATTGAAGCTGGATCCGAAACTGTGCGGAATACCTGAGTAGTCTAAGAATAAACAACAAAAAGACAAAAATAATGCTCACAGGCCGCTCCACACAGCAGCGTATTGTTGTAGAGGAGACGCCAGTGGAAGAAGTCGAATAGCTTAACTACCTTGGAAGTATCGTTTCTCCAAATGGCGAAACGGATCTGGACGTAAAAAGTAGAATAAGGCTCGTTCTGCCTTCGGTATTCTGTCCCCAATTTGAAAATCCAGTCAAATCTCCTTTCGCACTAAGCTGATATTCTTCGAACCTAATGTCAAATCCGTGCTGTGATATGTATTGAATTCAGTTGAAATTTGGCACAAAGTAAAAGAATGAAGTGATGAAAAAGGCAACACTTTTTACTTGCGTTATGGGTACTATAGGGCAAGTTTTGGATTCGTGCAAACAAAAATTTCGAGATAACAATCAAACATGACTTAAGTTGGGTCTTGTGTGTAAGTGGAAATCCACACAAGTGCAGTGCATGCTGCGCATTTTACATCAATTTATATTGAATAATTTTGAATGAACAACAACAACTTGTGTGTGTTACCACCAATATATATAGGCTGGAGTTATAGCTATTTCACGAGAGCCACCTCTATCATCAGACTCCTTTAGTAGTGCTTAGTCTGGTTATGCTCGTATTAATTGAAAAACTCTTTGCCGTCATATGGGAGCGAACCATGAACCTTGCGATTCAGAGGCCGATGCACTACACACCGCGCCACTGAAGCCACATGGTTAGCTCTATCCCAATGCAGGTTTCGTTGTTTATCAAATTGCAATAACAGCCACTAGCATTTTTATTAACACACACAAGCTTGCTATTGTTCAGTCGGTTTCTTTCTTTTTTCCCCATTCGCCGATTCGTATGCCAACAACTCGGTGGTCATACAAGGGGGGAATGACGTTACGATGATAGCGAACACGCTAAAAGTGGGTGGCACGATTAGGAGGGTTTACATGGACCAACATGCTCGACAACATGGGAGTTGTCGAGCCATGCTCGATCATTTAAACGCGAAAACAACAGCTGGACCAACATGCTCGACGGATTTCAAAATTTTTTGAAAACTTGCTGGCTCGTCCAACCAGCCAACTTGTGTAAACAGATGCTCGACAACATCGGTATTTGTTTTTGCATTATTTAGCCACGGTGACGGGAAAAAATGGAACAGTAATAAATAATGAGTTCTGGAGACAGTTTTTCGGATTTTAAGAGACTATACCAGAGGTTTGGGAAATAAAAAGTGAAATTTATAAAAAAAAAAATTCAAACCATACTGCGTGCGTTTGTTGCGAAAAATGAAAAATAATGATGCTCGACAACATCAGTATCCATTTAAACGCAAAGTTGGGTGTACAGTTATTTTTCCCATCGAGCCATGTTGTCGAGCATGTTGGTCTATGTAAACCCCCTATTCTGTCTGTCTGTCTGTAAATTATTTTTCTCATAAGCAGAAGTGAGGTTACATAAACTGTCTAAATGTCAGTACCGTGGATGTCAGTACCGTTGCATTTAAATATTTTTTGAACTGTTATTAAATATAATTAAATAATTCCTTGCAATAATATGTATTTTTTTAATCAATTCTCTTTATAAAAACGGTAGCAATACCTCAGACCAGCCAAACAAAAATGATTTCATGCAATAAAAACTAAGTAATAACCCAGCACACAGAAAAGGGTTGCCATTCAGAAGAACAGACTTCAAAAACGAAAAAGAACATTTTTTAAAGAAAAAATGGACAGTAGAAATGTCAAGAGGTCAAAACATATACGACAATCAAGAATCTCAACAAAAATATGGTCAAAAAGAGAGAGAATAAATTAAAAATTAAAAAAAGATAAAAGAGTGTCATTATCGTCTATTCCAGTTTCAGTACATTTTTCACCATATTTTATGTTTTTTAAAAGTTGTAGCAAAATGCTTGTACTGATTTGATACTCTGACTAAATGAAGCCAGAAAAGCAAAACAAAAATTGTTTTCAAGAAGTTTTAATTTTTGAAAATTTTCTAAAAAAAAGAATCACAGTTGGCGGAGAATCACCCATATTCGATCGAATATTTTTTTTTTATTTGTATATTCTTATTCAACACTGGGCCGCTTGTAGGCCAAAATCGTAATTTTAAAAGGATATTCTGATTGACCAGCTACTTTCAGGACTAATTGTTTTATTGTTGCGTACCGTAAGGAATCAATTTATTCGCGAGTACAAACTTTAACGGATGATATTGTAGTTAAATTTTTAAAATAACGTGACATTTAAAATTACAAGGATTTTTTGTTTTGACAGCAAAATTTAATTTTCAAATTTAGCCAGTTTATATTTCTGAGATCCCAGAGGGCTCAGAGGACTCTGAAATAAAAACACGATTCCTCACAAAAATTCCTCACTTTTCCCCTTAAAAACTGAGACTGAAATTTTTTGGATTCGCATGCTCAATGATATTTTGTCGCAGTAAATAACATAAGAAGAAAATAAAAAGAGAGTTGTTTTGACTTCTATTCGAGGAATCCTGGGGGGTCATTCCGTAATTTTTAAAACGATAATCGTCAAAACGATTATCTTTAACGAAATCGTCTATAATTTGCTTCACGTAACTCAATCACTATCGTCTCGTCTATCGTTTTTTTTTCGGAATGAACGAAATGAATTTGAAAATTAGAGTTTGCTGTCAAAACTAAAAATCTTTGTCGTTTTATTTGAAATGTCACGTTATTTTAAAAATATAATTGCAATATCATCCGGTAAAGTTTGTATTTGTGAATAAATTGATTCTTACGATACGCAACAATATAGCAAAAAGTCGTGAAAGCAGCTGGTTCATCAGAGTGTAACTATACGTGAAAAAGACGTCTCGCCACGCGTCTGCAGACAATTATCGTCTTATGATCGCATGGATGATCGATTAGTTTGGTATAAATGGTCAAATTTTGATCACTGGACAAATACTTCTTAATTATTCGATTATTGGGTAAGTATGAAATAACCCATAAATAAGATTTTTTCTGAAAATTCAAACCATGAACTGATATGTATTTACATATGCGGTAATTATTCAATAATTGTTTTGTTTTCATATTATTTAAAAAACAATGGTTAAAAATCAACGAAAAAGCATTTATCGCTCTTAAAACGCTCAAATAATTACCAGACGATACCTCTTTACCTATCGTCTAAGTTCTATCGTTTCGACGATAGCATTTTGACGATTATTGACTTACGTAAAGCAAATACAGTCGACTCCGCTTAATTGGAACACGATAATTGCAGAATATTTGTATCAATTAAGCGGAGTTTTCAATTAACCGAACTTCGGATAACTGAAATTTGTTTCAAATAAGCGGAATTCCGTCAAAATATATAAAAAAATGTCATCGAACAAAAAATATATTATATTTATTTTGGGCTATTTTCCACAACATTGGTCAATATTTTTTAAGGTTACGTATCCTCCAGGGACGGATTGACAAGAAATTAGTTTTTGACATTCCAAAATCCGAGGGGTGTGCTCGATTCAAGATTTAGTGGCAGCGTTCAATAAGTTTCAATTATGCGAAGTTGAATAAGTGCAAAATTAGCATTTGAGACGAAAATATTTGTTTCAATTATGCGAAGTTTTCATATAACCGGAGTTCAGTTATGCGGAGTAGTTTGTGTGAAAAATGCTCAAAAAAGCTCCGTTATAAATTTCTTGTTTCAGATAAGCGAGGCTTTCAGTTAAACGGAGTGCAGTTAAGCGAGATTGACTGTAGTTCATCGCCAAAACGAGATCGCCCAGACGATAGTCATTTTCAAAGTTACGTAGAGCAAGGCTACCGTCTAAACGATATCGTCTGGCGATAATCGAAATACGGAATGACCCCGCTGTTTATATTTTATTCTCTGAATCTGTCAAAGAACGGAGGAAAAATACTGAGCACTCAAGAAATAAATTCAAAAAAATAAACGATAGACGAGACGTTAAAGATAATCGTTTTGACGATTATCGTTTTAAAAATGAATGACCCTCCAGAATGACCCCCCAGATCTCAAAAACGACAATTTGCGAGTTATGTATGTCACTAACTGAGAAGAGAGACGATTCTTTGGAATGTACATATACCAAACAATAAATTGTTTCCCTTAAAGTAACTACACAAAAAAATAACCATTTAGGTGTCATTTGCAAGCGTTTATTTTTCAAATGAATATTTAAAGTATATTTTCTTACAGCGTTTTAAATTCATTATCAATATCATCACATTCAGACTCACTCTCAGATTGCTCTTCTTCCACAGTGTCTTCACGTATCGCTTCTTCCTCCAATCCCTCCATCCCCAAAGGCTCAACTTTTGTTGCTTCTTCAACTGAGAAGGACCCTTCCACAGAGTCTAAATCACAAAAAGACGGTTCTGAATCATCAATTGGCAAAGGTATGGGGTGTTGAGGCAATATTGAATAATCAAAAGCTGCCATATTTTGTGAGATCCATACGGATGGTTTTTCATTCAAATCAACTCGGGATGTTTCTTCAAATTCTTCAGCATCTATCATTTTCTCCTCTTCTTCGTTGTCGTCTTCTTCCCCAAGTTTACGAGCATTATCAAGTTTTCTTTCGCAAACTTTAAGTCCCTTGGTTTTAAATAACGACTCAGATCTATAGTATCCATGAAGGATATGCTTATCATCAAAACTAAAAACTCCCGGTCCTTGGGGATATTTATAATCCCAAGAACCATGGAATATGCATTTTGGGTACTGAACAACACAAGGACCAACGCGTATGCCATTTTTCCACGTGCCTTCAAAATATACTCCCTGATCCTTCCATTTGTATATTCCCACACCATGCCGCTGGCCCTTATACCAAGCCCCAGAGTATGTATCACCATTGGCATAAGTATAGGTTCCTTGTCCATGCTTTTTATTTTTATGCCAATTACCTTCATAGACAGTACCATCCGGGTATATAAATTTTCCAAAACCACTTTTTATTCCTGTATTTAAAATTTTGGTTTAACTTTCAAAAATATTGTAGTAGGTTTCATATAATTACCACATCGGTAGTAACCAAGATATCTGGCCCCATTTTTGAACATATACAAACCATGTCCGTGTCTTATTCCCTTTCGATATGATCCATCATATTGATCTCCATTTGGAAGAATAGCCCAACCTTTTCCGTGACGCTCACCTAGGGAATTACGTTCTCCCAAATATTCCTAAGGAATATATTTTTTTTTAAATCAAGTCTTTCTAAATTTTGTACTGAAGCTTATATACCCCAACATGTTCTGGCTCCAATTGAGGCTCCTCTTCCAAAATCTCATCGATATTGTCTTCAAATTCATTCATTATTTTTGTTGCTAGGGAAATGATGATTTTTGATATTGTGTTAACAAATTTGAAATGAAAAGTGTATAGTCTGCTATTGTAGGCACAAATCTTTAATTTTACAGTACACGAAAACGCTATTATTTGACTGGGGTTATTTAATAATGATTTTTCACTTCATAGCCTATTCACCACTTAAGTAAGTACCTAAGCATCAAGTACTATTCTTGAGCAGTAATAAATTAAAACAACTCATTTACTAGGCTATATGGGTATATTTTATTATTAAGTGAACAACTTTTCTATGCCTTATACAAAATAAAATAAACTTTGATTTCATTGCTTATATTAGTGTGTGTAAAATTATATTGCTATATAATATATTTATTTATTTTTGCTGCATATATGTATATATTTATCTATGCTTGATAGAGCTCTTGGTATAATATTAATATTTTTTTTTTTTTTTAAATAAGTTTGAATAGAGTAATATATTGGTATGTTTGGACAACATTTCTATGATATTTTTCTTTATAATATTGTATGTATAAGATTTTATTATCTTAAATGAAATAAAATATTCTGAGCATTTTGCATGCTATGCTGTAAATAAGGCTTTAAATGGCTCTTATTTATTTTTGTTTCTTACTAAGCAAGCAGTTTATGTTGCTTTTAAGCGTCTAGAAATTATTTTTCTACGTCAACACTGCATTGGATAATTTCTAATAATCTACTACATTATGTATCTATTTATATTTTTGCATCTACTAAACAATTATTTAATGTTATATTGGTAATATATTTTTATATCTTCTAAAATGCCATGTCATAAATCAGATTTTTTTTAAATTCAACATTTTTTATTCGCCCGTGTGTCAGTTAAAGAGCCGTGTTTTTAGTGCATTTTTATCTCCACTTGAAAAGAGTAGCATGTTGATGTTATACAACTGTATTTAATCTGATACTTTTTTAAGCGAAGATAAAAATGCACTAAAAAATAAGGCTTAGATTAAGTCTTATACCTGCTTGAATTAATTTAAAGTTAACAGCTATTGATGTCCTTAGAAAATCTATCAAACAAATACAAGACACTTTTGTCAAAATGATCAAACAAACTATGACGAGAGTAGAAACTTGTACTCTAGGATGACCAGCTGTAAAAGATGACCTAAGATTATAAAAAAAAATGAAAAGGGGACTGATGGAAAGTCTCCTAGTACTGGATGTCTTCTTTTTCATTTTGACAAATATTTCAACATTTAAGTGAACGATTCAATATTTGACACACGGCCTAATGGATTTGAGTCATCGCCAAAGCAAATCAATAAAGTTATTCTTAGAAAACGTTTTAGCATCGTTTCTTTTAAACACACATCCGGAGTTAACTGGTTAATATTGTAAAGTTCACTTGTCAAAACTTCATTCTCTTCTGAAAATGGTCCGGGAATTTCCTTAGCTTGTTTCATTAGTAAAATTTCAATTTCATCAGATCCAATAGATTTTTTAGCCGCGGATGGGTTGGTTTCTAATTGTTTTTGAAATTCAGATCGATAGTATTCATTTATCATATTGATCATTCCTTTGGAATACCAATACATAACTCCCATCAGGAGCATTCCCTGCATAAACGGTCCAACCATGTTTTGGTTTTTGTTTTGATCTTATGTTGATTTCAAAAATTAAGATGTAAATTTGGAGTGTTTAGAGATTTTTGTAGAAATACCATTCTTCAAACATTTTATAGAGTTCTTTCATGCTCGGCCATGCCATGGTTAAAATAATGACAATTGAGTTGGCGACAACAAACAGCTTCATCATTTCGGTCGCTAAAGAAAAAATAAGTTAAAATAAAATAACATTACGTTTATACCAGTTAAAATATAGCTCAAATGGAAATGAGATATTCATTTTCATAAAGAATAGCTTAATTAATTTAATTTCAAAATACATACAAGCTATGGAATTTGGCGCTTTTAAATTTCACGATAACGTTTTCTTATGGTTATTTAGTGTTTTTCCAATTCCTGTTTCACACTTCAAAATTGGGTAGTTCCCAACTTTTCCGTTCTATTCGACGAAAAGCAAAACATTTTTTTTTTTCCTATGTGTGGAATAACTAATTTTTTTAAGTGAAGCATAGATCAGATAACTAGTTTTGAATGTATGCATATAAAATTCTATTCAACATAAAATAAAACAATGACCTTTTACTGTATATGTATGTGAAAATTTATGATCTAAGAATTTTCGTCGGCAGAAATATCAGCTTTGCGAAATTTCGCCAATATTTCTCACTGTTTCGATATATTTGTAAACCGATTTCACTCAAACTACATGTCTAGAAAATAACAAATAATTAAATTTGAAACGAACGGGTTAATAATTTTAAGGGCTGAAGTTTAAAAAAACGCTATAGGTATGCATTTTCGATTCAAAATAGCTTTTTATGGCCTTTAGTCCTATAAATTGGCGTTTCGTTCAGCTTACTCACTTGAACTCATCAGTGACATAGTGAGGGCTTTGTCATACGCAATTTATATTAAGTTCAGTTCAACTTACATGAATTTTTCAACGAAAATCCACTGTAAACTATATCCAACAAGATTAGAATTCCTAATCATTAAGCTGGAAGAAGGTATGCATTTTCGTTTCCATTTTGGGCTGAAGTTTTGATAATTATATTCATAATGATTTCTGAAGTAGAAATATTTATTTTCATTGAAAATTTTTCTTCACTTGCACACAGACCAAAAATGGATATTCCCTCAAAAAAAATTAACTCACCCTCAGGCGACCGAATGTAATCTCCAAAACCAGAATTCAAATCCTTATCATCGTCCTCAATAATCGGCTTTTCCTTTTCCTTAATTGTTGGTTCCTTGCGATAATTTTTTGTAGTCGAAGATGATTTGGGAATATTTTTATGGTATGGTACATTTAATGAAGACTTATTACTTCCAAACCCTGTTGATGAAGATATTTTTTTGGGCTTGGATTTCATTTCAAGTGTCTACATCCTTAAAGTAGAACTTGTTAGTTAAAAAAGAAGATTTTTTTTTTCTCTTAAATATTAAAGAATAAATTAATGTTCAATCTTAAAAAAAGTAGAAAGACCGGTCTATTCGATGACTAGAGCTCAACTGACTACCCTGATATTATTTTAACTATTTCAATGAAATATATATTTTGTCATCGTTAACAAGACTTACAGCTTTTAAGGCTTCTTTGGCTATTGGTTTTCCATGTAATAGAAATCAATCAATAAGTGGGAAAAATTAAGTACGCAAATCGAACACCTTATAGACAGAGATTATAGGTGAATACACTTTCTTAGCGAACACAAAACCTATTTAGGTTAGAAGTAGAACATAGTATAAAAAGAACGGACTTAATAAATACGTTAATTAATAATTATAATGTTGTGCACTTCCAGCCAGCAGTGATAATTGTAATGTGGACAAGGTAGATTCTCAGTGCATAAAAACGTCGTGTAATTTTGACTGCAGGCTGATTGTTGCAGATATTTTTTCTTAGAGATGAAGAGCCGACTGTATTATATTTTAACTTAAGTACCTAGTTCATAAAGTTCGAGATTCTTAAGCCATATACTCCACTCCATACATAAGCTAGAGTTCAATTGGATTAACGGATTTGATAAAAGAATATTAATTTAAGTTTCCGTAGAATTTTTTTTCAAAATGAATGTTTCTACAGGGTGTCCCGAACCTGAGTGGAAGTATCTTAGGGTGTGGTTCCTGGGTATATTCTAATAAAAAAATTGTATGGGGGGAAAGTTGTATCTCCCCTCCCTGAGGCAGGGGAGGCAGTTTCTGAAAATTTGACTTAAAATGCCAAAAAAAACTGGCTGGAAAAACAATCTAGTTTTTGGCGAGGTGCTAGAAATTTTTACATATGTAGATACTAGCAAGGGCCCAGCAAGGGAAACTCTAGAAATTCTCTAGGGCCTCGCCAGTGAAGTAACCTTTTTCCTCGAGACAGCAAAAAAAAAAGTTGTCTTTACTGGGACTCGATCCTGCAATCTTCTGATTGCCAGTCCTATACCTTTTTTTTTTTTTTTTTTTAAATTCATTTTTATTTTTCATTCATCTTAAAACTATCTTAAAGCTAGACAAAAATTCATAAAAACTAGCCTACTTATCAATATCTTACAACTAACTTACTGGCCCCATTCGGGCGCTCTAAGTTAAACTAATAACTTAATGCTAATGCCTTTCGGCCTAAGAACTATCTTAAAACTAGAATCCATGTCGGTTTTATTTTTCACCGAGAAGAATTTATAAAAAAACTCGGTATCATTATCTTTATTTTTTTGTTTTATATAAAACTTACAAACTAAATAAAACTAAATTAAAACTAATTAAAACTAATTATAACTAATTAAAACTAATTAAAACTACTATAAAACTACTTAAAGCTACTTACAAACTACTTACAGACTACTTACAAACTAGAACAGCCACAGCAAGCATTTTCGGGTTTTTATAATTTTTTTTGTGATTTTATTGGTTTTATAATTTTTTTTTTTTTTTTTTTTTTTTTTTTTTTTTTTTTTTTTTTTTTTTTTTTTTGGTGCCACCCTGACTGTCCCTGCTTAAAACTAACTACCTAAACCTATGTAAGTCGGCCATGGCATAGAAAAATGCAGTCAACTTTTAAATATCCGAAGAATCTTCTTGTTCAGGTTTCAACCACCAGAACTGGTTCTCCTGCTTTACCCTATCTCTTCGGTCCCGATCGGACACAGTCCTACTGAACCGAAGGTGCTCCGCTCCGTGTTGTGCGAGGGCGTCTCGGTCATAAAGGAGCCGCCGATCCACAGTTCTACGGCCGACGTGGTAGATTAGCGGAACCGCCGCTCTATCCTGGATCAGCCCTCGACTGTCTAAATAGAGGAATGCATCGGGCGGAATAAAGCCGCTCAGACGCACACTCTCGTAGTAATCGTTTTTAGGGTAATAAGCCCCAAAAATTAAGCTGTTGGTCGAGGACATTGCTCTTGCAATGTGACCTCGAATAAGCTTCAGCAAGAAATTATCTATCCTGTTTATGTTGGCCCCGTTGTATAGAACCAGGTTGGAATAATAATGTTTGTACTCCGACTCTGGTGTTCTGTGTAATCCAAGGCAGCGTCTAAGACACTGCCTCTCAAACACCCGAATCTTTTCCATTTGAGATGGGGCAACGTTGAACCAAACCGGGCACCCATAGGCAATCATCGGCCGTATGAGGGCCATGTAGCAAATCACCTTCACCCTGCTGTCAAGCCGGCTGCTATAAAACAACCGTTTTGTCAGGGCAAAAGCTCCCCTAGCCCTGGACAGAGCAGCATTTATATGTCTGTCGAAATACAAATACTGATCCATCCAGATGCCAAGGTACTTTACTACACTTTTACTCGCCAGTGGCTGTCCATTTGGCCCTACGATCACCAGCTTACGCCAGTTCTTTCTCGTATCCCTTGTGGCTCCATGCAACGGAGTCCTAAACAAGATAGTTTCTGATTTCTGGAAGTTGATTTTCAACTTCCAGTCATCGCAATATTGCTGAATCTTCTCGAAGTCACGCTGCAAAAGAATTCTGATGACCTCGACTTTTGGAGCTGTTCTGTACGCAATTAGATCGTCGGCATAAGCAATTGCCTGAGTTAGACTACTTATCAGATCGCTGGTGTAAATGCTGAATAGAATCGGCGAATTAACCGCTCCCTGCTGAAGTCCATTTTTAATATTAAAGGTTGTGGCAGAAGTCACATTGCCACTCTTGACAACAAACTTTCTACCATTGAGCATATCATAAAGCATATATAACAGTGGTTTACTAATGCCAAGTCTGGTCAGCTTTAGATAAAGACCCTCTAGCCATACGGTGTCGAAGGCCTTCTCCAAATCAACCAGACAGGCACCCGTACACTGCTTTTTAGATTTGTTCCATTGGATATCAGAAACGAGTTTAGACGCGGCATGAATGGTGTCATGTCCCGCCTTAAAACCGAACTGATTATCCGGTATGATATTATTGTCCTCTGCCCACTTTGACAAAGCTCTATTGATAACTTTTTCGAATACCTTGCTGATACTCGGAAGAAGACTTATCGACCGGAGATTCGCCGGATTGGAGTTGTCCTTTCCCTTTTTCGGGAGAGGATGCACCACAGCTGTCTTCCAACGCACTGGATAATATGCATTATTCAGTGCGTTGTTAAACAGTGTGGTATAAATGTCTACTGCTTCCTGTGGTAAATGTCGAAGTACAACGTTGGATATGCCATCGACTCCTGCTGACTTCTTCTTCTTTAATGAGTCGAAAATGAGCTGAAGCTCCACCTTCGTAATTAACAGGGAACTGGGCCCATTTCGCTCGGCGATTATGGCGTTTGCCAAATGATCTTCATTGAACCCGGTGAAACCGAGGTTCTCTGATCGCCATTGCGTTATGTCATTCCGAAGGTAGAAGTGGTGGAGCAAGGCTCTGTTTTCCAGGTCATGGTTCGGGCGAATGCATGCATTCACCTTGTACACTTGCTGGAAAGCAGCCCCCACAGCCTCCACTTTCTCCTGCGGATCTTCGACAATAAAGAGGTCATCGTCCAAGACGGCGTCCTCTGGATCAATTCCTGCTGTCAGAAGTACGTCTCTGTTATCTGTCGTTCTCTGGAGCTTAAGACACGGAAGGTCGTTCTGATCATTCCTTCTAAATATTTTGTTAATTTGGGGAAACATACTCGGGTCGCTAGAATTAACAGCCCGAATTTTGTTATCCCAATACAAATTAATCGACAACCGATAATTTTCCTTAATAAGCTGGTTGATGTTCTTGATCGAAGACTTCAATGTCCTAATCTCCAGATCGTTTGGGTCAGTAAACCGTCGGTACAAGCGTTTGAGTCTTGTCAGCAGTCCACTTTTTTGTCTGTGTAATGCGTCAATGGTCGCATTCCGGTACATGTCAGTTGCGTCCCGTTGTTTGTACTTTGGTATCGTTCTGTCCATTGTTCGTTTGATTGTCTCGTCCATTTGTTCAAGATATTGGTCTATTTCGTTATTTGTCAAATTCCTGTCATTTGGTGGGGATATATTATTCGAACTGATTTCGCTCGATAAGGCGTTGGTAAAGCGTGGCCAGCGCACCTTACTGTAATTGTAAGTATGCACA
Source organism: Dasysyrphus tricinctus (assembly GCA_963921185.1). NCBI lineage: Eukaryota > Metazoa > Arthropoda > Insecta > Diptera > Syrphidae > Dasysyrphus > Dasysyrphus tricinctus. Next base: position 12,222,173 of record OY992533.1, read on the forward strand.
GGCACATACTCATCCAACTCCACGAGCTCGTTCGGAAGCTGTATTACGGTGGCGAGTCCGCAGTGGTCACTGTCGTACTCGATCGTTCGTAAACAGTTTCTTGGTCTTTGACCCACAGTGTCCGTAATTGTCAGTCTTGAGTCTATTAGCAATAGATCCAGATAGGCACCGCTTCTTGGAAACGATGGCCGATCCGTAGCCAGCAGGTCGACACCATATTCAGTGTTATATCGACTCATCCAATTAAAAAGATGAATACCTCTTGGATTCTGTATTTGATTTCCCCAATCTAGGTGTTTGGCATTCAAATCACCGGCCATGAGAAAGTAATTTTCTTCCAAGCTCAAGCGTAGACATTCGAAAAGTTTTTCAAGCTCTGTCATAAAATCAGTTGGCTGAGGTGATTCCGGTGCATAAGCCGCAATCACATACATTCGTTTCCCCTGTTGGAGAGGAATGCACACGACACACGCCTCTAACAGCCGAAATCTACGCAGATCACTGTTATATATAACTTTATGATTAATGCCTTTTCGTATGAAGATTGCGACGCCCCCCCCTTGAGTGGAGTTGGGTCGATCTCTTCTAACGATATTGTAATTGTTGTTAGTCAACTTATGTTTCTGGTTCAGCTTAGTTTCGCTGGCCATAAACACATCTGGACTCTGGTCTTTCAACAATTGGAAAAGATTAGCTCTACGTTCGGTCCTAATCAGTGAATTTACATTCACAGCAAGGATCCTAAGAGGCCTCTCCGACAGCGCGCCTTTAACCTCTAATTTGCGTTAAGCTAGGCAAAACAGAGTAGATATAGTCCACCCTATTCGCCTGCTCCCTTATCTCTTTCTGAAGTCCTGTCAACTGACCTTGAATTGCCAGCAACATGCTTCTTATTTCGGCCTGAGCGTCCGGAGCCCTAGGCACGAGGGCCGGTTGGGCTACCTTAGCTGCAGGCTGTACCGTGCTTCCCCTTCCTGCCGCCATTTGGGCGTAGGAGATCTGGGGATTGACGGGTGTTGTTGTAGGAGCACGCGTTGATGGGCGTACCACTACCGCTGTCTGCCTAGCTGCTTTATTAGTACGAATTTGCTGAAAGGCTGAGCAACCCCGATAATTAGCAGGGTGCCCCTCCTTTCCGCAAAGTGCACATTTAAGCTGGGTCATATCATCGACCCTTTCCTCACCGAGTTTACACTCCCCCTTAATGTGGTTCTCACCACACTTCACGCAGCGTGACTGCATTTCGCAGTTTGCTGCAGCGTGGCCGAACCTTTGGCAGCGCATGCATTGAAGCATGTCGCCGCGTCTCTTTAATTTATCCCAAGTTACAACCTGGTAGTTGAGGACGGAGATACTCCTCAAACTATCCAGTTTGCTGCTGGGCGAAAGTTGAACCAGGAAGAACGGCAAAGACCGCTTCTCCCGTCTGGCTCTGACTGTGGTAAACGGCTTGACCCCGATAAACTCGAGATCGCCGCTCGCTTTTTCACGGAGCTCCTTATAGAGCACCTCTGGTTCCGTGCAGGAGTCTATGCCCTTCAAGAGGACCGTTTGACATTTATCCACTTTGGGGGTAAAACTGAAGAACTCAGTCGTGGATTGTTTTAGCAAATCTTTTATAATTTTGTGCTGCGCCACTGTGGTGCAGTGGATAGCATGCCTATCGTTGCTTAAGCGTTTAATATAAAAATTTTGGCCTATGGCCGACTTACACAGTTCAATGGTATCCTTTAACTCCATCTTATAAGTATTGATGGGTGGCACCTTTTCCTTCTTGTTGTTTGTGGGCTGTGGCTGCTGCTGATGTTCGCTCTGCTGCTTCGCCTGCTGTTGTTTCTGCTGCTGCTGGTTCTGCTGCTGTTGTTTTTGTCGCTGGTTGGTCTGCTGCTGCTGCTGCTTATTTTGTTGCTTATTTTCATGGTTCTGTTGTTGTTGCTTATGTTTTTGTTGCTGCTGTGACTGTTCGTTTTGCAGCTGTTGTTGTGGCTGCTTCTGTTGTGGCAGCTGTTCTTGTTGCTGCTGTTCTAGTGGGTTTCGTTGTTGCTGCTGTGAAGCCACTTGATTATGCGCCCCTTGCTGTGGCGCCTGCTCTCCTTTCCTCTGCTCGCGCTCCTGTTTTTCTTTCTCGCGACGAGCTTCTTGCTTAGCTTTTAGTTTTTCTATCAGGGGCGTGAGCATGGCATTGAGACGTTCCATCTCCCCCTGTATAGCACCGATCTTTTCATTGATGGCCTGCTCCTCTGCTATTTCTTGTGCCTCGCATTCTTCCTCGGAGGACGCCTCTGGTGAGGTTAAGTCAACAAACAGGTTGTTGTTGCTTTCACCTGTGGTATACAAACCCTCGCCACCTTCGGACATGTATTCAATGTCGTCATCGGATGGCGAGGTGTTTAGCTGTCGTTGGATCTTTGCTGCTGCTGTAGTTTTTGCTGTGCGCGCCGTCTCCTTCACCCCGGCTGGCAGCTGGGCTGAGGTGATGGTGGAGCGGCGCTTGACGAGGTTCGGCGCACAGCTAATCCTCTTCCTCCTCTTGTTCTTGGTGTCGGCTGTTGGTGCCGTTGATGCATTTGCCGTTGTTGCTACGGCATTCGACGACGGTATGGCTGGTGGTGCCATCGCCTTCTTTGATGTTGTTGGTGCTGGTGCACTTGCTGTTGCTAAGGCTGGTGGTGGTGCCATAGCTTGCTTGCTTGTTGTTGTTGTTGTTGGGACACCTTTCGATGCCCCTGCCGTTTTCTTGCTTTCCATTAGCCGCTTATCCCTCTCGATGATGTTTTCCACCTCTCGATTATGGAAAAAAGCGGCCAAAAATTTACTGCCCGACTGGGACTCGAACCCACTACCTTCGGATTCTCGGTCCGCCACCTCTACCACTGAGCTGTAGTCGCTATTGAAAATAGCTTGGTTTAAATTAAACTTGATTAGATCACACCGAATATACTAGTTGAATAAACTGGGAAGCCGAAAACGTCTACACACTTCCACAGTACGAGATCGACTGAGTCCTATACCTTAACTACTGAGCTATTTCGCAATACAGTTGTGCAATGTTGCAAATCAAAAACTATATACTTAAATTTTTCTTACTATTGTATGATGGGTATGAAAATTTTGTTTTTGTCATGTATGGGGTATTTGTGATGGGATAACAAGACATATCCATCAAGTTTTTACTAGCGAGAGCCTCGCGAGTATTTGACAAGTTTGCCTTGTCTAGATTTTCCCTAGCGAAGCCTTTCCAGTGCCTCGATTAAACTTGACAAAAACTTGCCATTTTTCCAGGCGGGATTAAAAATCAACGAAAACACATCTAATAATGTGCATGTGTCAAAGCTAATACTCTATTCTTGCATTTGGTTTTTAAATCAAGTTGTTTAAGCGAATAGTTTTTGAGAAATTAAATTTCAAAGTCAAATTTGATTAAAAAAAACTGTGATTTTTTTTTCTTAAGTCGATATTTTTCAAAATTTTACGTAATTAAATTAAGTGCTATTTTTTTGTTCAATATTCAATGCCCTCATTTATTTTTAGTCCATTACCGAAAACCAAATGTAAAAATCTATCTTATGCTGTTTTCCATTGGACGTCCGGAAGCGTCCAGAATCGTCCGGAACGCTTCTGAAACCGTTTCATTGGCACAAAAAACACTCTTCTGACGATTCTGAGGAGAGAAAATTGATTCTTGATTTGAATTCAGAAGACACTCAGAAGCACTAATACATTCAAACTCAAACGTCAAAACAAAGTGCAGTGCAACTTCATATTTTTTTAACATTCCATTTCAATTAATTGTGCACTCGAAAACAAAGAATTTAATATAATTTAATAAACAAATCAAGAAAAACAAGACGACAAATTATAATTTGTAAGCTAGAGGTAGATTCACTATTGTTTTCAATTTCACTTTTTGTGCGCCAGCAAAATGTTTCTATTTGTTGATTTACCAATATAGGGACAAAACTTCAGAATTGAGTAAAAGTATCAAGAACTGTTCCATTGGATTCAGAATGAGTGTCTTCTTGAGTGAAACCAATGGAAAACGACATTAGTTTTTGAGAAATTAATGCTGTTTTCCATTGGTTTCACTCAAGAAGACACTCATTCTGAATCCAATGGAACAGTGCTTGTTACTTCTACTCAATTCTGAAGTTTTGTCTCTATATTGGTGAATCATTAAATAGAAACTTTTTGCTGGCACACAAAAAGTGAAATTGAAACAATAGTGAATCTACCCCTAACTTACAAAATATAATTTTTGTTTTGGGTTTTCTTAATTTGTTTATTAAATAATATTAAATTCTTTGCTTTGAAGTGCACAATTAATTTAAATGGAAAATTTAAAAAATATGAAGTTGCACAGCAGTTTGTTTTGACGTTTGAGTTTGAATGTATTAGTGCTTCTGAGTGTCTTCTGAATTCAAATCAAGAATCAATTTTCTCCTCAGAATCGTCAGAAGAGTATTTTTTGTGCCAATGAAACTGTTTCAGAAGCGGTCCGGACGATTCTGGACGCTTCCGGACGTCCAATGGAAAACAGCATAAGAAAAAACGAAAGGTACTTTTACCAAAAAAGCCCGAAAAAAGGGTTAAATTATGGATAATTCATGAATAAATTAATTTTTTCGGGCTGTTTGGGGAAAAGTATCTTTTGTTTTTTTCTTAATTTCTCAAAAACTAAAAAAGATTTTTACATTTAGTTTTCGGTAATGGATTACAAAATAATGAGGGCAATGAATATTGAACACAAAAATAGCATTTAATTACGTAAAATTTTGAAAAATATCGGCTTAAGAAAAAAAATCACAGTTTTTTTAAAACAAATTTGACTTTGAAATTTAATTTCTCAAAAACTATTCGCTTAAGCAAATTGATTTAAAAACCAAATGCAAGAATAGAGTATTAGATTTCAAACAAAATATAGCACATAATTAGATGTGGTTTCGTTGATTTTTAATGTGTTTTTTTGGAATTTTAAGTCAAATTTTCATAAACTGCCCCCCTGCCTCAGGGAGGGGAGATACAACAATCTTTTTCTTAGAATATACCCAGGAACCATACCCTAAGATACTTCCACTCAGGTGCGGGACACCCTGTATCTTTGTCCTTTATTCTTGTATTTCTCGTTATTGGCTAGACCAAATGTATTGCAATATTTCAAGTACTCGAAAAGAAATAGTAGACCAATAGATAAACTGCATCTTCAATCATTACCCACCTGGAAAAATAATATAGTTTTTAACGGGGCACTCGAAAGTTTTACAATTACCCTAATTAATAAGGCTCTATCAAGGGTAACTTTTCTTAGGGCCTCAACAGTTAAGCAACCTTTTTCCTCGAGACAAAAAAAAGTTGTCTTCGACCCTGTGATATTCTGGTTGCCAGTTCAATACGTTATCCACCTGTAAAATGGCAAGTTTTTGTCAAGTTTAATCAAGGCCCTGGAAAGGCTTTGGTAAGGGAAATCTAGATAAGAAAAACATGTCAAATACTCGTGAGGCCCTCGGTTATAAAAACTTGTGAATCTTGTGATATAAGGCTTTGGTAGGGGAAATCTAGACAAGGAAAACTTGTCAAATACTCGTGAAGCCCTCGCTAGCAAAATCTATAGTTACCCTTGTTAGGGTCAATGTAAAACTTTCTAGTGCCCCGTTAAAAAATAGATTGTTTTTCCACGTGGGTAACTACTAAGCTATTTCGCAATACAGTTCTTTCTATTGTATGATGGGTATAAAATATTATTTTATTTTTGTCATGGGATACCATATAGACCTTATCCGACAAGTTTTTCCTAGCGAGGGCCTCACCAATATTTGACAAGTTTTCCTTGTCTGGATCTTCCCTACCAAAGCCTTTCCATAGCCTAATCCGACAAGTTTTTACTAGCAAGGGCCTCACTAGTATTTGACAAGTTTTGATTAAACTTGATAGACGGAGAGCCCACAGCAGATTTCAGGTGTGAGTGATATCAAAAAAAAAAAAAATATAGGTGTCGAAAGCTTAATTAAAGGCTATTCAAAAAATCAAAGTCTTGCAGTCCACAACTGGGGCCTTTTCCATTAAACAGTGCTTAAAAAAAATATGAATGCAACTTCGACCGTTTAAAAAAATTCAAAATTCTAAGTGAAAAACGGTTTTTTTAAACAGTCTGGCAGAGCGAATTTAGCACTCAAATGATCTCCGATTCCGTGATATGGGGTTCGTGGACCTTATCTAGAGAGGGAAAACCAATTTCGGCTAACACGATTATCTTCGAAATTGCATTCATACTTTTTTTTCGATTCACTGTTTAATCACAAAAGCCCCAGTTGAGGACTGCAAGACTTTGATTTTTTTTAATAGCCTTTAATGAAGCTTTCAACGCCTGTACTTCTTTTTTTGCTATCACTGCTGTGGGCTCTTAGCATTTCAATTGATAACGAACATTTAGAAATAATTTCAGACGTTAAATACCTGGGTATTGTTATAGACAATAAACTTACATTTAGTAAGCATTTTGACTATATAGAGAAGAAAATATCTAAAAAGACAAATTTACTAAGAAGAATTCGGAAAAATATTTCAACTCTTAGTGCAATTAACATTTTCAATGCGATAATAAAACCACACTTCGAATACTGTCCCTCAATTCTGTTTTTGTGTAATCAAGAAATGATCAATAGACTTCAACTTCTCCAAAATAAAGCAATGAGAACAATTTTAAAGTGCAATATTTTTACCCCTATTTGTTATATGTTAGAAATGTTAAGGTGGCTTAACGTTAAACATAGAATTTTGATGAATGTTTTATTGTTCGTCTTTAAAATAAAAAATAATCTGATGCCTGCTTATTTATCTCGTTTACTGAACTATGTCGGTAATGTTCAACCTTTTTCTTTAAGAAACAACCAGGATTTCCGCCTTCCATTGGCGCGAACAAGTGCAGCCCCAAACAGTCTATTTTACAAAGGACTTCGAATTTTCAACACTTTGCCAAATGAACTTAAAACGGAAACCAACTACAACAGCTTCAAGCGACAGATTGTGAATTTTGTTAAGCTTCAAAATTAATTTTACAAAATTATTTGTTATTTATTTTTTATATAAAATACCTACATAAATTATTTATTTATTATTAAATTAATTCTTTATCGTTAAATTATTAATTTGTTATTAAATTTATATCTTGTTCCTTCTAACACGTATCTAACAAAAAGAATGTACACATCTTAAACTTTGTAAGTAAATAGTTGAAAGTCTAAATAAACAAACATACATACTACATACATAAGAACTTGTAATTTTTCCAGGTGGGTAGCCACTTTATGGCCTTGGACAACAAGAGCAAGTTTTGTAATCCAATAGTGCTAATTGAACCAAACCAACCCTTGTGTCCTTTACTCACTGCTTTATGTGTCTCCTCATAATCTTAATCGTCAGGAGAGCACTTGTACACCTAATTATACAAAAAGGGCAGATTCGGAAATTTAACAACTGCTGTTCGTGATACAGAAATCGTATACTTTCTTGCTAAATTGTCGCGTCTACAGTCCACAAATAAGATTTGGGGATTACAGATCTCTTTTAGTGGGTGCAGCAGTAGCTTGCTCTATGTTGACACTGTTCATCAGCAATTAAATGTCTACTCATTCTCTTACTTGCTAACTAAAGGTGGCGCTACAGTCCGGGGTGGACCAGGGCCTCAACCAACAAGCTTCTTCCAGCCAGCTCGGTTTCTAGCTAGCTGTCTCCAGTTTCGCACGCCAAGTTGGTTGAGGTCCTCTTCCACTTGCGTGCGCCACCTTTTACGCTGTCGACCTCTCCTGCGCTGTCCTACGGGGTTGGATTTAAAGACTTTCCGGGCCGGAACATTGATGTTCATTCGCTCTTGGTGATCCAGCCATCTCAGTCGTTGGCTTTTCACTTTTGTGGCTAGGTCGGTGTCGCTGTACAGCCCGCACAGTTCTTTGTTTTATCTTCTTCTCAATTCCCCATCTATGCAGACGTGACCAAAAATCATCCGGAGAATTATTCTCTCAAAACAGCCCAACGCGTTCTCATCCACCGTTAACAGTGTCCATGCCTCTGTATCATACATCAAGACCGGTATAATAAGGGACAGTTTAGTTGCTCGAGAGAGGGCTTTGCTTCTCAATTGCTTTTTTAACCCAAAATAACAGCGATTGGAAAGAGTAATTTTTGGTTTGATCTCAGCACTGGTATCGTTCGCTGAGTTTATAGCGGATCCAAGATAGACAAAGTCTCTGATCACCTCTATAGTGACGTTCTATCCGAGACGTCGGTTTTGGGTGTCCTTTCTTGTTGACAGTATATATTTCGTTTTGCTTTCATTCACCGTTAACCCCATCTTCTTTGATTCTTTCTCAATACTCACGAAAGCACCACTAAAATCTCGCTTTGTTCGTCCGATTATGTCAATTTCGTCAGCGTAGGCGAGTAATTGGACAGACTTTCGAAAGATTGTGCCTCTAGTGTTGACGTGAGAGTTTTGCACTATTCTTTCAAGAACGTTGTTGAAGAAGTCACATGACAGCGCGTCGCCTTGCCTAAAACCTTTTTTGACATCAAAGGTGTCGGTGAGGTCTTTGCCGACTTTGATGGAGCAGCGTGCATTCTCCATCGTCATCCTGCACAAACGGACGAATTTGGCAGGGATGCCAAAACTATACATTGCTCTAGGTATACAGCTCGTTTCTATATCGTCGGTTCAAAGGTAAAACTCACTAAGTGCAGAAAAAAATGTTCAAGAAAATGAGAATGAAATGCATTTTTTAATCCAAAAGGTCTCATTTTGCACGGTTATTATAGGGACATTAAAAGGTATGCCCGGGAACTTTATTTAAAAGTTTTCGAAACGTGAATTTTCAGCTTAAAAAAGTATGTTTCAATTAAATTTCCTCCAAAAGTGTAATATGTTAGTTAGTGAGTTTTACCTTTTAACCGACGATATATGCGGCCTTGAAATCGACAAGGATGTGGTGGGTATTGATTTGAAACTCCTGGATTTTTTCCAAGATCTGCCGTAGTGCGAATATTTGGTCGATGGTGCACTTCCCTGGCCTAAAGCCACACTGACATGGATCTATCAGGTTGTTGACGATGGCTTCAGGCGTTCACAAAGTACGGCAGAGAAGATCTTGTAGGCGATATCAAGAAGACTGATTCCTCTGTAGTTAAAGGTAATATCATTAGCGTTTTCATTTTTGTTCAGTTCTGCGCATCCATCAAAATCAGTGGAAAATGGCGAATCCCGTGACCCCCACTCGTTAAACATCAAAATTTGTTGTGTGTTATGTGTTATTTGTTACTTATTTATTAGCAAATACAATATGTTTCAAGCTTTTTAGTGTTTATTAGCATTATTTGGTCTTGCAAACATTATTCCTTCCTGGTTTTTAGTGTTATTTTAATTATTCGTTTGTGTTTGTTTTCTTCGTTGTTGCGGACGGGGTCACGTAAGGCTGCCATCTTGAATTTCTTTGACAGTTCTCATTTCGGACAACATACGCAAGATAATACCTTAGATATGTGTACTGTGGGTGCAGTCGGCTCATCATCACCGTTATACAATTTGCAGAAATGATTTTTCCATATCCTCAGCACCGACTGCGATTCTACCACGATGTTCCCCTGATCATCTTTGCAGGCTTCGGTTCGGGCCTTGTAACCCTGGGAGGTTCTTTTTATTTTTTGGTAAAACTTCCGAACTTCATTCCTGCAATGGCATCCCTCTATTTCCTTGATTGCACGCTACTCATGCTCGTTATTTTTCCTTCTTAGAAGCATGGTCCTTCTATGCAGCGCCGCTTTGTATGCCTGTTATTTGGCTGCATGTACTTGTCGGCCCAGCACGTCAGAGTTGGCATCTCTGATGGCTTCCTGGCAATTCTTCCACTTGTTCTCGATACTTGCAGTTGGTGGCATAGGGCTAATTAAGAGGGCGCGAGAGACTCGGTCGGAAAAGGACCTGTCGATTTCTTACGACTGTAGCCATCCGACGTCGAACTTCCTCACAGTATTTCAACGAGGTAGTGGCCCGAGTCAACGTTGACTCCTCGAAACGTTCGGACATCCGAACGGAATCAGGAATTCACCAGGTCTCCTTGTGTATATCGAGATGGGGCAACTGCGTAATAGCTACCCCAACGTTTCGCCCCGCAGCAAAGTCGATTTACCTGAATCCGTTATCGGGGTGGTGTCGTGAAGGCTATATCTTGCGATTGTGCCACCAAAGATGTCCTTTCCTCCCAGGTTGACATTCAAATCACCCAAGACAATTTTAATGTCATATCATAGCTAGCTCATATTTCTTGTCCAGGAGCTCTTAGAACTAGTCCTTGGTGTCGTGTTCTTTCTCCAATGTTGGGGGCATGCGCGCATATGAAGCTAATGTTGCGAATTGAGCCTTGATGCGAATTGTCGTAAAGCGCTCGTTCACATAGTTGAAACTCAAGACTTCTGGCCTAAGTCTGCCTCTAATGCCGAATCCACATCCAAAAAGACGCTGCTCTTGTGGTCGGTAACATTATCCGCAGTAGATGTCGCAGTCTATCAATTTCGTTTGCCCGGCCCATCCCATCGCACTTCTTGGATGGCCGTGATGTCTGCTTTGTAGCAGTCTCGGGCTTCCGCTAAATGTTCGGCTGCGCGTGGTCAATAGAGATATAGAACATTCCACGTTTGTAGTCCTTATTTCGTTTGCTAGGTTCGTCAACAGTAAATTCGTCCGTATCCGAGGCTTGTTGTTGCTTCGCAACTTAGGTCGTTTAAGTGGCTGGGCACGACCCCCAACCTGGAGGACCAGACCCTTTATAATATAACTTCTAGGGTGGGAAGCCGGATTAACCGCTCCTTATAGGCTTGAGCTTCGAATATGTCGTAGTAGCCCGTATAAGGTATTGACTAAGTGGTTCAGCCTGACTGGAACTGGAGACGCTACCGTTGATTCTATCTGGGGACTTTTTCCACTGCCGCCTTGATAAAAGGAGAGGTGCCTTAGAGGGAATACACCTCCCGGCTTCTCTTCAAGACCGTTGATGGCACCGTCGATTCTCTATGCTGAACTCATCCGCCGCACCCCATCCTTCTGATAGGCTAGTCAAAGACTTCAGTCGAATTATACAACAAATCATTTCCGACAGAAGATTATAGTCTTCCTATTTTTGTCTTTTGTTCAACACTCGCGGTTATAAGTTTAGCAAGTCTAGTCCGGATGAACGAGACCAGTATCCGATTGCTGACACTTGGAGGTAAAATAAGCACAATTGACGTGTAGAATTCTTTGCATCACTGTGACTTATCGCATTTGAAATCAAGAAGTTTCTACAAGACTTCACAACTTTATTCCACCTCCAACCTACACTAAGGGATGTCTGCGGGACGCCTAATTTTACATTCCTTCCGCCTTGTCCTTCTTTGATGCTTTTATTGCGTTAAAGATGTATCCTCCACTGATGTGATGCCCTGACAAGCTATTAAGCATTGTGGGCACTTCGATGACCAAGAATGAGAGTTCTAGATTTCGTTTCCCTACACGGCTACGCTAGCCGTATAAAGCTGATTGTTATAGACTAAGAGCCGACTGCAAATTTTGGGAGCAAAGGTATAACCAAAATCGGAGTACGAGGGATTATAGGTACATGTATCGTGATATCAAATACCTAGTCTGACAGATTTTGTTTTCAGCCTTTGGGTGGGGTGGCCGGTTAAAAGATGCTAGATCTTCTGATTTAATTTCAGGGTTATAACCTCTTTAATTCATTTTTTAAAAATTGGATATGATTTCCTGTCATTTTGACTAAGCATAAACACCCGAATCTAGATGGTCCGATTAATGGAACTCAAGATATAACCATTTTACACGTGTGTGAAGTTAGCATAACATTTTTGAGCTAGGCCAATGGGACCATGGCAGGAATTTGCAGTTTTTTTGCATTTTTTATGCATTTCTATTCCGGATTTTGCAGTTCACCAAATAGTGGGTGTAACCGACTGTACTGCTAACTTCACTGTGAAGTTAGCAGTGCCTATGCTTTTCTCAGCAACCGGGCTAGCTAGGAATCTGAAATAAGGCTCTGAATTTGCAGTTTAATTTGCAGTTCCAGAAAAGGAAAAAACCAAATTTCTAAATCCTTACATAAAAAAAAATTCATACTGTACTGCTAACTTCACTGTGAAGTTAGCATAAAAGTCCTTTTCTCAGCAACGGTGATACTTAGAAATTTGCAGTTAGGCTCCAAATTTGCAGTTTAATTTGCAGTTCAAGAAAAATTAATGTCCAAATTTTTAAGTCCAAATTTGAAAAAAAAATCGAATAAATTCATTTTTCACTGTTAACGTCACTGTGAAGTTAGCAGTACATACCCTTTTCTCAGGAACTGAGCAAGCTAGAAAATTGCAGTTTAGGTCCAAATTTGCAGTTTTTCATGCACTTCAAGAAAAAACTAAGTTCAAATTTTTTAGTCCAAATTTGACAAAAAAATCGAAAAATTCACTTTGCATTGTTAACGTCAGTGTGAAGTTAGCAGTACATATCCTTTCCTCAGGAACTGAGCCAGCTAGAAAATTGCAGTTGATTTCCAAATTTGCAGTTTTTTATGAACTTCAAGAAAAAACTAAGTTCAAATTTTTAAGTCCAAATTTGACTAAAAATCGATTAAATTAATTTTTCACTTTTAACATCACTGGCTCAGTTCCTGAGAAAAGGGTATGTACTGCTAACTTCACACTGACGTTAACAGAGTGCAAAGTGATTTTTATTTTTTTTTCAAATTTGGACTTAAAATTTGAACTTAGTTTTTCTTGAAGTGCATGAAAAACTGCAAATTTGGACCTAAACTGCAATTTTCTAGCTGGCTCAGTTCTTGAGAAAAGGGTATGTACTGCTAACTTCACACTGTTGTTTACACTGCAATGTACATTTTTCTAATTTTTTGTCAAATTTTGACTTAAAAATTTGAACTTAGTTTTTTCTTGAAGTGCATACAAAACTGCAAATTTGGACCTTAACTGCAATTTTCTAGCTGGCTCAGTTCCTGGGAAAAGGGTATGTACTGCTAACTTCACAGTGCTGTTAACAGTGAAAAATTAATTTAATCGATTTTTAGTCAAATTTGGACTTAAAAATTTGAACTTAGTTTTTTCTTGAAGTTCATAAAAAACTGCAAATTTGAAAATCAAATGCAATTTTCTAGCTGGCTCAGTTGCTGAGAAAAGGGTATGTACTGCTAACTTCACACTGACGTTAACAGTGCAAAATGAATTTTTCGATTTTAATGCCAAATTTTGACTTCAAAATCTGAACTTAGTTTTTTCGTGAAGTAAATGCAAAACTGCAAATTTGGACCTTAACTGCAATTTTTTACCTAGCACAGTCACTGAGAAAAGGGTATGTACTGCTAACTTCACACTGTTAATTACAGTGCAAAGTAAAATTTTCGATTTTTTTGTCAAATTTGGACGTAAAAATTTGAAATTAGTTTTTTCTTGAAGTGCATGAAAAACTGCAAATTTGGACCTAAACTGCAATTTTCTAGCTGGCTCAGTTCTTGAGAAAAGGGTATGTACTGCTAACTTCACACTGTTGTTTACACTGCAATGTACATTTTTCGAATTTTTGTCAAATTTTGACGTAAAAATTTGAACTTAGTTTTTTCTTGAAGTGCATACAAAACTGCAAATTTGGATCTTAACTGCAATTTTGTAGCTGGCTCAGTTCTTGAGAAAAGGGTATGTACTGCTAACTTCACACTGACGTTAACAGTGCAAATTGAATTTTTCGATTTTAATGCCAAATTTTGACTTCAAAATTTGAACTGCATTTTTTCGTGAAGTAAATGAAAAACTGCAAATTTGGACCCTAACTGGACTTTTCTACCTAGCACAGTTGCTGAGAAAAGGGTATGTACTGCTAACTTCACACTGTTGTTAACAGTGCAAAGTAAAATTTGCGATTTTTTTGTCAAATTTGGACGTGCAAATTTGAATTTAGTTTTTTCTTGAAGTACATGAAAAACTGCAAATTTGGACCTAAACTGCAATTTTCTAGCTTGCTCAGTTCCTGAGAAAAGGGTATGTACTGCTAACTTCACAGTGACGTTAACAGTGAAAAATGAATTTATTCGATTTTTTTTTCAAATTTGGACATTAATTTTTCTTGAACTGCAAATTAAACTGCAAATTTGGAGCCTAACTGCAAATTTCTAAGTATCACCGTTGCTGAGAAAAGGACTTTTATGCTAACTTCACAGTGAAGTTAGCAGTACAGTATGAATTTTTTTTTATGTAAGGATTTAGAAATTTGGTTTTTTCCTTTTCTGGAACTGCAAATTAAACTGCAAATTCAGAGCCTTATTTCAGATTCCTAGCTAGCCCGGTTGCTGAGAAAAGCATAGGCACTGCTAACTTCACAGTGAAGTTAGCAGTACAGTCGATTACACCCACTATTTGGTGAACTGCAAAATCAGGAATAGAAATGCATAAAAACTGCAAAAAAAACTGCAAATTCCTGCCATGGTCCCATTGGTCTAGCTCAAAAATGTTATGCCAACTTCACACACGTCCATTTTACGTGAACCTTATCAAATCAAATATGGTTTGCTTAAAAAGGTTAAATCATGGGTCCTATTTATCGGATCACCAAGATAAAAATCTTGAGATATGACAGAGCATCATATCCCATTTTTTAAAAGTGAATTAAAGTGTTCATGACCCTACCATATAAATAGGAAACCAAACGGGTTTTAAATCCCCACCTCCACCAAAAGCTGAGAAAAAAACCTGCCAGAATATTCCATATCACGATACATGTAGATACCTATAATCCTTCATACTCTGATTTTGGTCATACCTCCACTCCCAAAATTTGCTCTCGGCTCTTGGTCTATTACGTTCCTTTTTTTAAATTTATTCTTTGTCTGAAAGAAATAAAAAGATGTTAAGTATAAGCCCCTTGTAGTCTTGTTTAAAAAATTAATTATAGTTTATTGTACAGTTTATATTATATATGTATAATGCTAGAGCCTGCATAAAGACCTACAAATCTAAATAGAAATTGAATTTAATTACATAGCTTTTTGTGTAGTTTATTAAATAATTTCAATTGTTTAAAACTTCCCCCACAGTACAACTACTTATTTTGATTGAAGTTAAACGAATAAGATCCGGATGGATCTTGTTTCATTTCGAAATTATTGGTGGACAAACCGAAAGGTTTCAAAATCATGTTTCCTAGATCTTTTAGCTTTCCGATCATTTCCTCCTTAAGTTTTTCGTTGCGTTCGTGGATGAGCGGAGGCAATCGAACAAGAGCTTCATTTGCTTCTGTGTTGCCTTCGTCCAATTCAATAACTTTCTTGTAGTCCTCCAGGGATTCATCCAGCTTCCCGGTGTCTTCGAATAGCTTTGCTCTCCTTGAGTGTGAAATCATTCCAATACAAAGACTTTATTAAAAAACAAACGTAAAATTTTAATCTAGATGGCTTACCTCAACAAAGCTCGCACATAGTCTGGATTCAATTCCAGTGCCTTGCTGCAGTCATCAATAGCCGCACTTTTGGAATCCAGCTTGATCTTCGCCGCAGCACGGTTTGCATACAGCACAGACCTTTCTTTGGTGTAGTCGAGTGGACAGAGTTTGAGAGCATTCGTGTACATCTCTACTGACTCTGTGTATAGCTCGCACTTAAAGAGTTCATTGCTCTTCTGCTTGAGCGTATCAGCTTCTTCTTTGTTTTTGAGTTTTTGTTCGTCGCTCAGGTCCTTTTCCAATTCTCGCAGATGCTCCTCATCGATGAGATCATCATGACAGTCTGAGAATATATCGGTGGCGGACTTTTTATTTTCATTATCGATTACATCGAGATGATCCAAGTCTTTGTCGTCGGCGTCCTGCAACGTGAGTTCACTTTGCTTAGAAGTAATTTCATCCATAATTTCTGAGTTCGCTTTAGACTCGGCATCTTGGAATTCATCATCACTGGCAGCGTTGTCTTCGCAATTCGTATATGTTTTAGACATTATGAAGGTGGATAGTGAATTATTTATTTTTTGTTAAATTTTATTATTAACTCTGTAGCACCTTGTACGAAAAATGCAAAAGAAAACAAGGGAAGAAGGAAATAGGCCTTTGAAGTGTTGACTCACTGTCAAGTCAAAAAATATTTTTGTTGTTTGGGTGCCGAAGAGAAGAAAGAGCACATTCAGATTCAGCTGAGTAAAGAATGGGTGCATTCAGGTAACTATCCAAATTTATCCCTATTACACGATTATTCTTTGCATCTGTCACTTCGAAAAACGAAATGATTTCACCCACATTCAGAAAAAATCCTTTTAGTTCAATGTACCCTTTACAAAAAATTCGATTTGTTTAGAAAAAAGATCGATTTTTCTAGGCAAAACCAAATCTTGTGTTGAATTCCTTACAACAATTTCAAATCGATTTTTTTTGTTGGTTGTAAGGAACACACAAAAAATCAAATTTTTCGTGTTTGATTGTGTGTGTGTCATTTGACAGTAGCTTTGAGGCAAAAAAGTAAACAAACTATGCGCATACAAATTTGTTAAAAATATTCCAAAGTGCATTCAGTTTTTCGCGTCATTTTGTTAGATTAAAAACATATACATTTCCAAGAAAAGTAGCAAAAATAAACAAAAAATAGTCATGTGGCCATTAAAGTAAAAAAAACAACCCAAATTCATCCAAGAAACACATCATTCGAGAAACACATCGGCGAGCGCGCGATTTATATCTTTAATTGAATTTGGGCACTTTGAATCGAAGTCAGTTGATATTTTTATATCTTCGAACTGACCATTCACTATTTTTTGATGAATTAAAATTAGTTTTAATGATTTATTTGCTTTTAATCTATTTAAATGACCGACGAACACTTTAGAACATTTGTTAAACCCACCGCAAAATACTTTCAACTCCAGAGAAATGTCAAATCTTGTTAGTGTGTGTGAAATCGATTTGAAATCTTGCTGAAAATGCAAGATTTGTTTTGACAGAATAAAATCGATTTTGTTTAGAAAAAAATCGATTCTGTTTAGAAAAAAATCGATTATTTTGTTGTAAGGAATTCGACATTGGATTTGAAGCAAGATTTATGTTATGTTCCCACCAAAATGAAATCCGAGATTTCGATTGAAATCTTTTGATATTTTGAGCCACTGGAACAAGGTTTCATAGAAATTTCAATGAAATCTCAATAAAAACTCTGGATTTCAACGAAATCTCAATGAAATTCTGCTTCACCATTTTGAAATCTCGAAATTTTTTAGTTGAAATCTCGGATTTCATTTTGGTGGGAATATAGCACTACACAGACTTGCACACACACTAGGAAGATTTGACATTTCTCTGGAGTTGAAAGTAGTTTGCCGCGGATTTAAATAATATTCTAAAGTGTTCGTCGTTCGTTTGAGTGGATTAAAAGCAAATATATTTATGAAAAAGTTTCTTATTGATTAAAAAATAGTGAATAATTAATAAGAAGTAATCAAAATATAAATAAATCTCAATTTCAAGTGCCCAAAGTCAATTTGTGATAAGAAGCGCACGTTCGCCGATGTGTTCTTCGATTGATGTGTTTATTAATGGATTTTGGAATATTTTTTTTTTTACTTTAACGAGTGCACAACAATTTTCGTTTATATTTGCAACTATTCTTGAAAAAATATTTGTTTTTAATCGTACAAAACGACACGAATAACTTATGAATTTGTATGCATATTAACTTGTTTACTCTTTGCCTCAAAACTGCTGTCAATTTGCACACAAACAATCACAAACAAAAATTTTACAAATTCCTTCTACCCAAAAAAAGAATCGATTTAAAATCGGTCTGAATTGGTGTAAGGAATTCGACATTATCTCAGATTAGCGTTAGGTAGAAATGTAATTACTATGCATTAAGCCCGAGTTAAGAATCTTTGATAATCAGACAGTGTTTTTTCACTCAATTTTCAGTTTGATTAATAATTCATTGTTTTTCCATTAATCTTTCCATTTTCCAGTCTATCTGTCAAATGATTTGTCAGACGTCTTGAAAAATAATTTTGTGTTTAATCATTATTATTATTTCCTATTAAATTACTATACAGAATAACTAACCACGTAATATTTGTTCTAATTTTGATACGGCTGATTAATTTTTATAAATTATATATATAAGTTTGACTGAGAGTAAATACATAACCTGTCAAATTTTGTTAATTCACTCGATGGCAAAAATCGATGTGAACATGATTTTCTGTGTACACTTAAAAAAACTAACTGACAAATTTCTCGTTATTATTATGTGTGTTTGTTAACGTGAAATTCCTTGCAAATTTTCACAATTTGCTGTCATAAATCAAGAAAAAAAAAATCAAAGTTTGGGAAACTTGGTGAAAAATTCACACAGTCATATTCAATAAACTGAGATGCACTTTTATTTTGATATGCTACTTTGATCATATTAACTTGAATAGGTCCACTGCCAATGATTTAAGTTCACGTCAAATCGAATTCGCTAATCGTCCTTTTTTGTTTGCCAATCGAAAGTTGGAGTTGTTTTTAACAGTTGGTTTTTAAACGGGTTGTGGAAAGCCCTTGATTGAGGAAGAAAAAGGGTAATTCAAAGCATGCAGTGAATTGTTTTTAAAACATCGGGATATCGTTGGAAAAATATGGCAGAGGCCAGAAAGTGGTAAACAGTAATTTGCAACGAGTCTGGCAATAGGAAAATGATATTAAATTGTAAACTTCGTAAATCTGTAAAATTTTCCATACAAATTGTGACAGAACTACGAAGTTTTAAACTTCAGCTGTTTTTATTTTCCCCCAGATCTGATCCGGATTGGATTTGCATACGAAAATACATGTATTAATAAAACAACACAAAATCCGAATTTGATTTTGGATTTCGATTTACAAATCCATTCTGACCACCACGATTTGGGACCTAGATACCTAACGTCGAACTTAAATTACGTGGGTGACACCCAACCGCATCATTTAAGATCTAACTGTGATTTTAGACTTCAGTTTTATAGAGATACTAGAACACAAAATATGCTTTATTTTCGTGGACTTAAATTATTCAATGAATTACCTTCTATAATTAAAAATGAAACTGTTTTAACAAGATTTTAAAAACTACTTATACAACATATTAGAGAAACAATTGTTTAAGAAATGTTTAGTTTTCTAATTGTATACATATTCCTAAGTACAGAATTGCAATTATTCTTATTATTTTAATTATAATAGTAAATTCTACTAAATAAAATATACATACATACATACATACACCCTTAGCATTTTCTTGCAAAAATAAGTTTTTTCTCTGACGTGTCGATGGCTTTTTTGTGTTGAAAATATGGAGAGTAGAGAATGGAGTAGAGAAAAAATACAAAACAAAAGGATAAACAGAGATTGGAGTATAACACTCTCGTCGCACTGGGATCCTATTTGTTTTATTATCAGAATATAATCCGGATCTTATTTGGTGGATAATAAAATGCAGCTAAACGACGACTTTTTGCTATTGCAGGAATACCCATAGTAGGAAATCAGAGCGGGTAGATGAACCCACAGTACACATTAATATAGATATGTGTACTGTGAGATGAACCAACATCTGAGCTGCACCCAACTCTCACCACATTGCTTCAAAAACAATATAAGAGACGATGTTAACTCCTATCTTGCATTTTTTAAATAAAACCAAAATTACGTTAAGTATTTTTCAACACTCGTTATTGCTAAATTCAGTGAAGTTGAAAAGAGTTGATGGATTTTTGTACTTTTCGCAATTTTTTAAGTGGTCTATAATGATCAAAAAAAAATGTGGAGTTAGCCGCTTTCCACTCTAGCCGACGAAATATTTAACAAGTATACAAAAATCCAAAACAAACCTCTGTTTTATGTCAATCGCAAAGAAATGCGCTATCAAAATAATTTCTAGTGAAAAATTGAATTGCAACGTTTCGTTTTGTTTGATGAAAAACAAGTGTTATTGGCATCAGAGGGGGCAGGTGGTTATAATTTCTTCTTAAGGCCTGGCCAAACAGAGGTCCGGCGATCTTTGTAAAAATTTATAGCCGTATTCTCCGCATTAATCCACTGATACCTCACAAGTCACAAAAAGTGGTAAGACTGATTTTGTGACTTTTTCATATTCTCCCCCAAAAGTCACAACTTGTGAGAGTCATAAAAACAACCGAAACTGTGAGCTCCTCCAGAGCAGGTCACAACTCACAATTGACTTGAGTTTCTACAAATCATTGAATAATTATATTCTTTCTACGGAGGCGTTATGTTCTCTGTGCGAAAGAGAACAAAATGTATGTTTCATTTCTTAAGCAAAAGAATAGGTCAAAGGTGCGATATTCTTTTGCTTTGTATTTATGAGACAGAAAAACTGAATACATATTGTGGGCGTGTTGGTTTAGTTCATTGCGATTGCTTGTAGAGTTTTTTATGTGTGCGCTCATCGGTCAAGAAGCTACCAACAAAATGCTGTGGTGAGTTTCGTTGTGAGTTTTCTTGTGACAATTTATTAGGGGGAGAACACCAAAATGTTATCGAGTCACAACAATCCTCACAAGGAGTAGTCACAAGAGCTTGTGACTTGTGGTACCTCACAAGGGGAGAATCGGGCTATTACAAAGGAAATTTGACCGTCACGTTCTTACTTTCCCAGTTAAGTATTGACCTCTCAAGGGGAGAATCGGGCTATTACAAAGGAAATTTGACCGTCGCGTTCATACTTTCCCAGTTAAGTATTGACCGTCCCGTCGGACCGTGCTCTGTTCCAACAAGCATTTGACATTTCTATACAAATTATCGATAACACAACGACGATGGTAGTCTGGCAATACCGTTTTTATCGGGACAAAAGTTAACTTCAGTTAATTATCTGGACTTAGCTAACTCTCTAACTATGTCCATATAATAGTTGTTATCGTATTTAACATGTAAATTGTTTTGCTTTGTTGTCGTTTTTTTCACACAATTTTATTTGGACATGCAAAAAAACACAGTTATTACCTTTAATATGTATACTGTGTAAAAATAGGTCTGATCCTCTACTTGGAATTTCTGTGATTTTCAGTCCAAACTTGTGTCAACATTTTTTTTTTATATGAACTTTGATAGAAACAGAAACTCAAAGTAAAGGAACAGCCCTTATGTGTAAATGCTTGGTTACCCCGAGGCCACACGAGCAAGTACTTGCAAGCAAGTTGCAATACATACACATTTGTTTACTAACACAAACAAACCCAAGCAACTTGCTTATCAACTGGCATGCAAGCTTTGAAGCCAGTAGTGAAGCAAGTTGAGAAGCAAGTTGGGAGACAAGCAATCGGAGTGCAAGTGGAAAGCAAGTGGAATGCAAATTACGAATTTGACAGGCAGTGTATGTAGCCAAATTGTATGCAAGTACTTGCTCGTGTGGCCTCAGGGTAGGATAGTTCAGAACAAAATGGAAGACCAAGGCAAATGTTGAAATGTCCCGATGTCGTTTTTTTCGCCAAACTCTATATGGACATACAAAAAAACGCAGCTAATATCATAAGCGTTTTCATTTTTGTTCAGTTCTGCGCATCCATCACAATCAGTGGAAAATGGCGAATCCCGTGACCCCCACTCGTTAAACATAAAAATTAGTTGTGTATTATGTGTTCATTTGTTACTTATTTATTAGAAATTACAATTGTTTCAAACTTTTTAGTGTTTATTAACATTATTTTGTCATGCAAACAACATTCCTCCCTGGTTTTTAGTGTTATAGCCTTTTCACACCAAACCCAAAACGCGGTTTTCGCGAAAATATCGGTTTTGGAGAAAAACCTAATCGAAAACAGAAGTTTTCTCATACATTTTTTATAGCTTCAGGTTTTCGTAAGACACTCATGTCGAAAACATGTTGGAATTCAGAGATGAACAAAACAAACATACCTTTTAATAAGTTCAGCGCCTATTGAAGTGTCAAAAAAGAAGCTGATGGGATGCTTTCAAAAGAAATTGAAAACAGCTGACGGAATTCTGTCATTAAATTCGAATTTCAAAACAAATTAATTTATTTAAAATTGATAAATAATTGTTTGTGGCAAGTCAAATTGTTCATATGGATCCTCTTTATATAATAAATCACCGTTTTTATTTCAAAAAATGGAAGAAAATAAAAAAAATTGTGTGGTTTGTGTGAAAAAACTGGAATGTCAAACGAAAACGTGTAATGCTATGTTCCCACCAAAATGAAATCCGAGATTTCGGTTGAAAACTTTTGATATTTCAAGTTGATGGAACAAGATTTCATGGAAATTTCAACGAAATCTCAATGAAAACTCTAGATTTCAACGAAATCTTCATGAAATCTCGCTCCACCAAGTCGAGAACTCCAAATTTTTCAGCTGAAATCTCAGATTTCGTTTTGGTGGGAACATAGTATAATGTTCAGTGTGAATGGTTTTCGAGTTTTGGACAAGTTTTCGCCGAAACCGGTTATGGGGTTTGGTGTGAAAAGCCTATTATTTAAATTATCCTTTTGTGTCTTTTTTCTTCGTTGTTGTTGTAATACAGCGGACGGGGTCACGTAAGGCTGCCATCTTGAATTTCTTTGACAGTTCTCATTACGGACAACATGCGCAAGATAAAGGTAGAACTATAGTCGGAAGGGCACTGAAGCTAATGTCAAAAACCATAGATATGTGTACTGTGCTATTTTTATTCTTGGAAAAAGATACTAAACACACCTATTCACTTTATCCTCACTGAACGTATTTGACTGTTTTTAAAGGGGGCATTCAAAGTCTCAGATATCTGGCTTCTGATTGGTCAACTGTCAAAAAATATCTGAAAATTCAGATGACTTTTGGTTACGTTTGGTTACGTTTTAAGCTAAGCTAGAACTATAATGCTCGGAGGGGCACTTAAGTGGTCGGAAGAAAACAAGCGAATACACGGAAAGCATATGACGGTGACTATAATTGCGGAGTGGAGCGTTTCGTCAAGTTTCGTTCAACTTTGGTTACGGAAGTGAGGTGCGTTCCGGAGCGCACCTCACTTAAGTAAAACTGACATTTGGTGAAATAGGAGTGCCAAAAAGAGATAGATGATAATTACATTATGGGTGTGTTCCCCTTTTTTCGGTACGGAAAGCTACTTTTCGTTGGTTTTTGACATTAGCTTCAGTGCCCTTCCGACTATTATAGTTCTACCTTTATTCTGAATGTTCAGATGAGAATTCTCATGATGGTGTTCACATTGGATTGACTCCTCCGACTTTTTTGACGTCTCTGTACTTTATCTCACTCCCACTTCATGGTAAGAAAGAGATGGGAAGGACAGGCAGAATATTTTAAATTTTTTGAAAATCTATGGATTTTTTTTGACGTTTTCTTTTGTGACAACTGCTTTCTCTCTCTGTAATTTTTCTTTGACAAACAAATACTACACAATTCAATTCAATTTCATTAGAAATTATTTTAAATAAATGAAATTAAAGTTTTGGAATGAAAAAAAATTAATTAATCCCTCAACGAGCGCAGATTTGTGTTTTCTTTAAACGACTTCTCAACTTCAAAGTGAGTCTGCTGGTGTTCACATTAGTTTGTGTCTGAACAAAACAAGTTGGATGAATGTCAAAATAAGTCGGAGGAGTCAGTCCAATGTGAACACCGTCCATCTGAAAATTCAGATGAAAGAGATGGAAGATGCGTTATGCCAAAAAAAGCGCAAACATATTCAAATGAGAATTGAACTTTACTGTTTGATGAGTGATGGAAGTGCGCACACCCTGCGAAAAGTGAAATTTATTAACTGAAAAGCTATTCTAATTTAAATTGTAAGTGTTGTATATGTTTTGCTGGAAGATTCGAACTACCCAACAAATTGTTTTATGTGAAGAGTGCTACTTTGGACTGTTTTCGGAAAAATATTACTCAAAATTTACTGGTGAAGTTACGTTTTACTTGTTTAAGTTACTGATAACTTCATTCATCCTGAATTTTTAATTTTCGAATAAAATAAAAGTTCTAATTTAACTCTCTCCCATGTAAAAATCAAAAGTAAAAGCAATATTTTGACAAAACTTTAACAGCTGACCTTCGACTGAAAATTCAGATTTTTTTTGCATTAGGTGGGTTCACATGGGCCAACATTGCTTGCCAACATGGCTTGATTTGATCATTTGAACGCAAGAAATAACCGCTTGACAAGCAATGTTGTATGGTTTTTAAAAGATTTTGAATACTTGTTCCATTTCCATCAAGCGATGCTGTCATGCAATGTAAACCCCCTATTCAACGTATTAAAATTTCTGAATTTTCATATCTGAATTTTCAGATCTTGCGGTGAATGCGCCCAAACTGTCAACCAAACTGTCAATGTGTAGTGTCACCGTGTTAACGTTATGCAATGTCAGCCATCGGCGAAGGTAATTTTTCTTTGAATTTTGTGTAAACTTTAATAGAAAACAAGGTATTTGTAATTAGAAATTGCTTGATATATATTTCAGTCTTGTAATCACAGAATCTATTGATTGCATTTCCAAAAGAAGACATGTTCGCCAAATTAGCCTACGGAGTAACACCATTGGCAGCAGCGGTTGCAGTCAAATCTGCCGAATCGCCAAAGCCAGCATCTACTGAAAATGCATTGGCCCACTACAAGTGCAAGCCATCGGAGCTGCCAATCTATGCTCCCTTGTCTTCATTAAACAAGTAACAACTTATATTTCCCATAAAATCTTTTCAATGAAAAACTTAAATTGCTATTTTAACAGACCGAAACCCACTCAACATCCACCCAAAGAATCCAAGGCCCGTGAAGCCATTGAAAGTGCAGTTCGAGCTGTACGTGTCGAAGTTTCTTCAGCATATAAAGCTGTTGCCCAACAGAAAAAGAACGTGGAGGGAATAATTGCTACAGGAGTAGCGCACTCCCAATGTATTTATATTTATCCGATTACATAGACATTCTTTTTGTGATAAGAAATCTACTTCCAGCTACGATTGATTACCTCAATGAACCCGATAACACTATGCCCCGAGTTGGAGCAATAGCTATTGGTGGTGTAGCTGGTCTCATACTCGCCGTTAGAGGAGGCTTCTTCAAGAAGATAATCTACACCGGCATCGGCGCTGGTGGCATTGCATCATTGTGTTATCCCAAAGAGGCCGAAAAATTCGCCCAACAGGGACTCATTGAAACGAGAAAAGGCTATGCCATCGCATATAATTTTGTCAAAGGCATTAAGCCTGGAGATGAGATCGGAGTAGAGCCAATCAATAACTTCCCCACTAGCGTGGCCGAGCTGAAGGACATGCTCGCTGATTTAGTTGATAGTGCTAAAGGAGCAATTTTTTCGAGCAAGAAGTAGGCGACCGCTGAGGCAAATTGGTGCATTAATTGATTTTTTTTAGAATTGCAAACATTCTAAAATAAAATCGACCAAATTGATTGTAGAAAGTAAATTTAATTAAAATGGTATATTAAAACTATAGATACGAGTGTTTATGCAATTGAAAAAGTTTTTTCTGATTTTAGATCTGTAAAGCTTGGTTGAAGAAATATCTCTATCCAAAACTATACTGTTTACATTATTTAGAACATAACTGCCAGTTCGAATGATGTAGGCAGCCGAGCTTCCCAAATGCTTTAAACATCAAGTGCTGAGTTAACGATAAAACCAACTTTTTTCTAAAAGTTTAAGTCGATTTCATAAAGTCCTAACTTTAGTAACGGTATGAGTAATTAAATCGGTATCTCTCATTTATTCACACTTGGGTGTATGAGGAAAAAAGCGATACCGATTTGAGTACCTACTAAGTTTAGGACTATCACCGGTACCAACGTTAGGACTATGTGAATAAATTGTTTGTAAGAATTTAGCAAGCTTGTGTTCCAGAACAAAAAAAAAAGGATCTCAACCTTGTATTTCATAAGCTTTGACGTGGTTTGATTGCCGGAATACTTCCTATCTTTTTAATTTATGGGCTCCAAGCCAACCGCTTCAATAACAGTATTTTAAAAATAAACATATGGAGTAACATATACACTCAGTCACAAAAGTAAGTAGGTATACACCAGGAAACAAAACGTAAGACAGAGAGTGAAAGTTAAATAAGCATATTTTATTAAACATGTTGCATATATTTTTAGGGCTTTTTATTCTCTTCTCATTTAACCAAAAATTAAACATTTTTCTCGAAAAATGGTAGCGATATGAACCTTAAAGTAAAATTTTCTTTAAATTCAGTTTACAAAAGTAAGTAGGTATACACTTCTCGGAATACCAACATTTTCAACTTAATAATGAATATTCTACTAATAGTAATTAATAATTAATTATCATATGTATATTATAATATATGATCAAAAGAAACATTAATAAAATCAATCTAATTAATAATTACTGCACTTACTCTCGAAGGCATCGTGGTTTAATTTTGTTCCATAAATGCTATTAAAATCCGGTAATTGCGGAAGAGTTTCGACTTGTCTACGCACATTATAAAGGGTGTTTTTTTAGACGTGTGGTTTTTAAGAAGAAATAAAACGCATATAATTTGATGTTATATGGCCAAGAATTTAGCGTTATTATAAAGATAAGGGTTCGCCATTATGTTTTAAAAATGATTTCGGACAAGTGGCCGTCACGGCTGGTTCGAATAAATTCCAGCCGAGGCGAGCTGAGCAATAACGCGTTGTTGATTGTTTCGTTGGCTGTATGGCATGTAGCACCTTCTTGTTGAAACCAAAGGTGCCAATTCAGGCACGAAAGTAATTAATCATGGTTCTATAGCGTTTCCCATTGACTAGCTTTATGGCCGGCTTCATTTTTCATAATTTTTCATCACAGCGCGGGAATGGAACCATTATTTTGGTAATAAATTTGCACGATTTGCAAACGTTGTTCAGGAGTAAGGGTATTCATTATGAAATGGCAAACCAAACTTAAGCATAAAAGTGACAGCTATCTAATGTCGAATTCCTTACAACAATTTCAAATCGATTTTTTTTGTTGGTTGTAAGGAACACACAAAAAATCAAATTTTTCGTGTGGGATTGTGTGTGTGTCATTTGACAGTAGGTTTGAGGCAAAAAAGTAAACAAACTATGCGCATACAAATTTGTTACAAATATTCCAAAGTGCATTCAGTTTTTCGCGTCATTTTGTTAGATTAAAAACATATACATTTCCAGGAAAAGTTGCAAAAATAAACAGAAAATAGTTATGTGGCCATTAAAGTAAAAAAACAACCCAAATTCATCCAAGAAACACATCATTCGAGAAACACATCGGCGAGCGCGCGATTTATATCTTTAATTGACTTTGGGCACTTTGAATCGAAGTTAGTTGATATTTTTATAACTTCTAACTGACCATTCACTATTTTTGATGAATTAAAATTAGTTTTAATTATTTATTTGCTTTTAATCTATTTAAATGACCGACGAACACTTTAGAACATTTGTTAAACCCGCCGCAAAGTACTTTCAACTCCAGAGAAATGTCAAATCTTGTTAGTGTGTGTGAGATCGATTTGAAATCTTGAATTGAATTGAATTGAATTTTATTGAGACTTTAGATAAATTACACTGTTTACAATTCAATAATAAATTTCTTAGCAAAGCTATGTATACTGCGGCTATAGAGTATTGCCTGCTTTATCGAGTTACAAAGGTTGCCTCGTGGCTGTCAATTTAATGTTTTATTTGCCTGCTCAAGGGAAATATATATTTCGGTTATGTGTTGGCTTATGGATGCAACGGTTATATACATATATACAAGCTCCTACAAATAACTTAAAACTAATAAAATACAATTATACCAGAGAATATACATAATATACATGTATATACTATTATATCGAGTTTGAGCGAGTGCGCTCATAAGCAATTGATTGTGTAGAAGACACATGAAAGAAATGTTCTTTTTAGAGCGAGAGCGCTCGATATGATTTTAGATAGAAACGCATAGTGCTTAATGCACGTGTGATTTTAACATACAACAAATTATTTTTCTGACGATTACGTATAAATATTTAAACAGTTATTGGCAGACACTGAGAAATTTAAATGAAGTAGTTAGATAAAGTTATTATATAAAATATACGATTGCACAGATAAGAATAGGACACTGTTGATTGTTGCAGCTGGAGCGGTTGTTAAGCAGACAGGATCTGCTTCGTCCGTTTTCTCGGTAAACGTATAACGTTGGCCTCTTGCTGGAGTTGGATCGGCTGAAGAGGTTGCTTGTGCAGGAACTAACTGCTCAGTTGCTTTGGGATGGACCATTTTATCGGTAAATGGTAAACGGGAGCCGGGAGTCCGTTTTATCGGTAAACGGGTAACGGGTTTATAGTATTTAAAATAATTTATAGTTACTGTTTTATTAAAACTGTGGGAGGTTGTGCTGAGCACAACCTTCCTCTATCAAGACCAAATCCAAACTCCATTTGAAATCTTGCTGAAAATGCAAGATTTGTTTTGACAGAATAAAATCGATTTTGTTTAGAAAAAAAAAAAAATCGATTCTGTTTAGAAAAAAATCGATTATTTGGTTGTAAGGAATTCGACATAAAAAACCAACTCCGAAAAAAGTACTGCCATATTGAATTGAAAACCACACGTTTAAAAAAAAAAACACCCTTTACAAGAGCCTTTGCTACGAAAATGCAACCTTTTGCTAATCCCCACGACAACTCAGCTTTTACCCAACGAAATAATTTGCCTACTTTGTTGAGTTGAAAAGACTTTGCCTAGTATAATTCCAAAAAAGGAGATGTAAGTTTATGTTTTCACGTATTTATCTGCCAGCTATTGCTATCATTGAAACTCATCATTGAAAATTGTGTTCTTCAAATTTGAGAAAACAAAATTATTTTCTGTCACAATTTGCATACAAAATTTGACAGATTTACGTAGTTTACAACTTTACTACGTTTACGATGACTTTACGCTATGTCAAAAACCATTTAAACCGGGCCCGTATTACGAAACCAAACGCAAAAAAACAATACTTGAGGAAACGATAGTCACGACATTGAGCAATTATAATAACTGAGTGTCAGCTAAATAAAAGCATGTGTCAAAACTAAAACGACCACCAAAAGCAGTCGTAAAATAAAACGAGTATTGTTTTAAAAAGCATTCATTCTCGTAAATTATAATCGGTCAATGTCGTTATACCCCAGTTAATAAAGGTTTTAACCTTAAAAAAATTCAACAGTTTTGAAACTTGGCGCACTTATCCAGAATGGTCTTGTGATGAAGAGTAATGTCGTTTTCCATTTGTTTCACTCAAGAAGACACTCATTCTGAATCCAATGGAACAGTGCTTGTTACTGGTGAATCATTAAATAGAAACATTTTGCTGGCACACAAAAAGTGGAATTGAAAACAACAGTGAGTCCACCCTTACCTCACAAATTAAAATTTTTTTTTTGTTTTCTTAAAATGCTTATTAAAATATATTAAATTTTTTGTTTTCCAGTGCACAATTAATTCGAATGGAAAGTTAAAAAATATAAAAATGCACTGCAGTTTGTTTTGACGTTTGAGTTTGAATGTATTAGTGCTTCTCGAGTGGATTCTGATTTCAAATCCAGAAGCGAAATTCTCTTCTCAGAATCGTAAGAAGAGGATTTTTGTGCCAATGGAATGGTTTCAGAAGACTTCTGGACGCTTCGGAATGCTTCTGGATGTCCAATTGAAAACGACATAAAAAAGTCCCCATGAATCCGAGGCGAGCTCTAGCGGCAGGAACGGGCAACATTATTATTTTCTTGTTTTTCGTATTTATCTGAATAATAGACCAAGAGCCGACAGCAAATTTTGGGAGTGGAGGTATAACCAAAATCGGAGTATGAGGGATTATAGGTACATGTATCGTGATATGGAATATGAAAGTCTGGCAGATTTTTTTCTCAGCCTTTGGTGGGGGTTTAAAACCCGCTTGGTTTCCTCTTTATATGGTAGGGTCATTGACACTTCAATTCACTTTTAAAAGATAGGATATGATGCTCTGTCATTTTCCCTAAGTCTGAAGACTTATATCTTGGTGATCCGATAAATAGGACCCATGATTTAACCTTTTTAAGCAAACCTTATTGCCGTTTTTTGTGGAGACTTTATTTGTTGATTTTCTGTTTTGCTGAAAATCTCCAAAAAAGGGATGATAAGGTTCACGTAAAATAGTTATATCTTGAGTTTTGTTAATCGGACCGACAAGATTGTGGTGTTTATGCTTAGAACAAGTGACTGGGAATCATATCCGATTTTTTTTAAATGAATTAAATGGTTTATAGCCCTGAAAATAAATCAGGGGATCTAGCTCTTTTCAACCCCCCACCCCTCCCAAAGGCTGAAAACAAAACCTGCCAGACTTTGGTATTTGATATCACGATACATGTACCTACAATCCCTCATACTCCGATTTTGGTTATACCTCCACTCCCAAAATTTGCTGTCGGCTCTTGACTATAAATGTGCCAAGTTTCAAAACTGTTGAATTTTTTTTGAGGTGATGGCATTTTTTGTCCTTCATTGACTGGACTATTACTATCGTTTCCCGGTGTAATTAAGGCAAGAGCTTTATTTTGACACCAAAACAACCACTGATTTTACTTTCTAAGCGTCTCAAAATCAATTATTTAAATTTCCAATTATAGCTATAACTAGCGCCTTGGAATTTTAAAAAATTTTCATTGCGTACTAACCAAATAGACGAATAGAAAAATTTCATTCCCATGAAAAATGATCTTCTATCATGAATCTACTCATACTACAGAATAAATTTTAAACGAAATGACAGCCAAGTTCCCATCAATGATTCACGATTTCAATAAATTTAGAGGATTTGAAAAAAAAAGAAAAATACAAACCATTTATTTTAGACTTTTTATTGTATTCTTTATGGTTTTTTTGCGTTATGTTAAATATACTTTTATTCTGATTTTTAATGTTTTTTGATACAGTTTATATTTTGTTTTCCTTTGAAAGCTTATTATAATTCAATGTTGACCTCTATTTATACATTATGATTTATATTCTTAATAATTCAGAACAATTAAAACTTTATATTACATAGTGTAATTATTTTATAAATCTAATATAAATGTATGATTATTTTGTTGAGACTTATTCATTTATGTTACAAGTTTTAATTTTGTTTATTTATTGATTT
Organism: Dasysyrphus tricinctus; assembly: GCA_963921185.1. NCBI lineage: Eukaryota > Metazoa > Arthropoda > Insecta > Diptera > Syrphidae > Dasysyrphus > Dasysyrphus tricinctus. Next base: position 12,253,354 of record OY992533.1, read on the forward strand.
AAAGTAGTTTTTGTGTGTGAATATAATTCATTTAATTGTTTATGTTTTTAAGTTCTATTATTTATAAGTTTAAAAAATTAAGAAAAATTAACAAGAAAATTGAGTTACGATGTTCTCAGTTTTAATTTATTTGTTTTTTGTTTTTTTTACAAATATTTTATATTCCCTTTTAATTGCTGAGCAAAGTAAAAACTAAAAAATAAGCATAGAATATGAATTATTTACATTAACGTGAAAAATAGACAACTTAAAGAAACAAATTTTTGTATGTATGTATGTATGTATGTAAGAACATGTTTTTTATATAAAAATACGACTAACAAATGATTACAAAAACTTCTTAATAACTACATATTTCATAGATTTATTTTGTTTACATTTTTATTTTATACACTTATGTCGTTCTTTTTTTAAAGATTTTATGAAAACCTTCGCGAAAAAATTAAAAGAAAAAAAAGTTATAAGAACTTTCCTTGTTTTTAAATAAACACTTAAAAATAAAAATTATTTATTTTGTTTTTTAATTAAGAAAGCTAGGCTTTCCATTCTACTTTTTTATGTTTTTGTCGTTTTTTTTTTTTTTGTAGACAGAATTTTTTTTTAAATAAAAATGACTACGAACAAAAATCTTTCAACACTAAGCAGCAAGCGTATATATAAATTCTACAATAAAACATAATTAATTATTGTGACTAAATTTGGAAACGTTTACTGAGAACAATACTACTACCGAGTAAATTACTACTGGTGAGAACATCGATAAATACTTAAGTCGGGACTTTCGGGATGTGAAATCGAGTCCAGTCAGAAAGCCTATAAACAAACTTTACAACAGATCCTTTGAATTGATCTTTATTGTATGTTCAGAATAATATTAAAATGTTCTCTGTGCTTTTTCTAAGATAATAAGCAGCTTTCGTACGCTTTCTTTTAATCCAAGTACAGCCATATTCTAATTTATGTCGGGAAAACCAATTTTATTCTGCTATCCATGAAATAATACAAAATAAAAATGTTTAAAAAAAGGCGATCGAGTTGTGTCTACTGTTAGACTTCAACTATTAGCTTAGCCTTAGAAATCAGATGAAAAGTAAAGGTATTAATTACATCAAAATAATAGGTAAATCGTAAAAAAATCGTTTTGACGGTAGCAGTTTCTATCTTTATCTACAGATATGACAGGAAAGACAGCAATTGTCACAAGGAACACGCTTAATCGTATTCGTAAAATAGTTGAGCACGGATAGCAAAATAAGACTGATTATTCAAGACTAATTTCTCTAAACACGGTTTACAAACACAAGTTTTTTGAAATATTTATTGTGCTTATTTCTATAATATAAGTTTACATTTATTTGTATTGTCTTGCAAACATATACACACAAATAAGCACTTTCTTTATTGTGTTTAAAACAAAAATGGACATATTTTTGTTTATATTTTACATTTTATTATTTTACCATTGATTTTGAGAGTAATTGAAATAATAATAAGAATTAATAAATTTGATAAATTCAAAATAAACATAAATCAAAGTTGAAGAAATTAGTAAAACTAGGTACAATCAAGATATACCCTAAGACATTTTGTGGCCTCAAGCTTCAAGTTTGTCATATAATCTTCACGCGCGCCATCACATAACACCACAACATAATGTCTATTGTCTTATTTTTCAGTGAAAGTAAAAAAAAATAACAACTTAGAACAAAGATAAATTGCCAAGAATACAAAAATACATTAATTCATGATGAGTGATAATCCTTCATTTGCGTTTCTCTTCTTCCTTCCATTCGGGATCGTTGGGATCATCATCTCCTTCATTTTCCGATTCTAGTGATTCGGTATCACTGCAACCGATTAAATTATTTCGACATATAAATGACGGCTGGAATATCAATCCTGGCGGCGGAAGTGGTGGCGGTGGAGGAGCTCTCATTTGATCTTTATTACTATCACCATTAAAAACTGCTTCCCGTGAATAATAATCATGGTAGTGGTGGTCATCAGCTTCTTGATCTTCATCTTCGCCGGATATGTGCTCATTGCTTTTTTGGTTGTTAAGTGTTAAGAAAGCGTTTTTGTTATTATTTAGTTTTTTATTTGAATCACAGACATTTTTTTGAGCAGCACCCGGCGGTGGCGGCAGCTGGGAAGTATTTGTATCAATAAAACCATTTGCCGTTATTGTTGCGGCTGAAGGTGCTTTTATTGACTGTGGGCAGTCTTCTTGTGGTGGAGGATACTCATCGGGCATCATCTTTAGCATTGAATCAAAGAGATCATTTGGAATAGGAAACTGTATGGGTTCGTAGGGCGGAATAAGCTAAAATAAAACAAATAAAAACATATATGAATAAGGGAAAATAAAACATAAGGCTGTATTATTTTATCAATGAACTAAAAATAGTACAAACCAATGGATGTAGTGGTTCGTTTTTAGAGAAGGGTTTATAAAAAGTGTAGTTAAATCACATTAACTACGGTAACATTATACATAGTTTGCTTTTCAATAATTAATTTCATTGCAATTTTGAGAAGTAAAATTCGAATTTCAATTTTTACACAAATCATACAGTCCACTTCATATTTAAATAATATTAGTCTTAAATATTTGAATGTAAGATGCCTGCGAAAAATCAGTCCCGGTCATATCCAAAGGAAAGTGCAAGCAATTCGACAATTACTACGGTAGGAACAAAATCCAACGATTAATTTAATGCTTCTACCGAGTAAACGGTAAACGCACATATGGGTCTTATCACATGAGGGTCTTTTCTCCCTGACCTATATACATATCTAGGTGTTACACGTACTTGCTCTTATGTAAGTAAGTAAGTAAGTAATTACTAAATTGCTCTTATGTATATCAAAGGGCACGGTAGTGCCCAGCCAAGTTCGCGGCACTACACCCTTTTTACAGGAACAAACTCAGGCGATTTTCAACCCCCCTCTAACTTCAGTACCAATAAAGTCAGAAACTTCAAATTCGCAGTATTTGCTGAACTGATCAAACACAGGTGGCTCACCAAATTTCAACTCTTTAGCATTAGTATTTCCCGAGATATAGGACTTCAAAAATCGCAAAAACCGTAACTGACTGACTCAATCACTGATTCACTGACTCACTGACAGATCATCAAAATTATGGAGCACTTCCAGACATCGTAGAAACTTGAAATTTCGCACAAGGGTAGGCCTTGTGGTGCATACAAAGGAAAAAATCGAAAATCTGCAATCTTCTATTCAGGGGGCGTGGCATCCACCCACTATCTCAAAAATTCTTATAAATTATATGGAGCACTTCCGATTGTTGTAGAACGATACAAATAGGTAAGTCAGTAGGACTTAAAGTACTTAGAAAGAAACAAATTGAAGAGTTGGAATTTTCTTCTATTCTGGGGGCGTGGCATCCACCCACATTCTTAAAAATTCTTATAAATTGTATGTAGCACTTCCGATTGAAGAAGAACGATGAAAATTGGTAGGTCGGTAGGGCTTGAAATACTTAGAAATAAATGAATTGGAAACTTGGAATTTTTCATTCAAGGGGCGTGGCATCCACCCACATTCTTAAAAATTCTTGATTGTTGTAGAGCGATGAAAATTGGTAGGTCGGTAGGGCTTGAAGTACTTTGAAAGAAAAAAATTTAAAAATTGAAAGTTTCAGTTCAGGGGGCGTGGCATACACCCACTTCCTCAAAAATTCTTATAAACTATATGAAGCACTTCTGATTGTTGTAGAACGATGAAAATTGGTAGAGCAATAGGACTTGAAGCACTTTGAAGGAAAAAAAATTGAAAAATTGGAATTTTCCTTTAAGGGGCGTGGCATCCACCCACATTATTAAAAATTCTTATAAACAAAAAAATCTTTGCAAAAAGGAGTGAAATCACAACAAAAACATAAATTTTAAAAAAAGAGCCAAGTTCTTATATGTACAAGAAACCTGTGTGTAAAAAGTCTGCCACAAAAAGTAATGAGATCTAAAATACATATGTATATGCCAAATTTTAAGTTCATGAAGTTTAATATCAAATATCTTAAGTAGATTAATATCGAATCAAGTCCAAATAATGACAAAAATTTGGTATTTAATGATTACTGATTAAAATTTGGTGGATTTACTTGGCACGTTTTCTCTTAATTACTTACTTAATCACAAGTTTAAAATGTATGAAAACTTGACCAGTAAACCCACCATATTTTAATCAGTAATCATTAAATACCAAATTTCTGTCATTATTTGGACTTGTTTCGATATTAATTTACTTAATGAACTTAAAACTTGGCATATATTTTAGATCTCATTACATTTTGTGGCAGACTTTTTACACACAGGTTTCTTGTACATATAAGAACTTGGCTCTTTTTTTAACATTTATGTTTTTGTTGTGATTCAAGTTGCTTGGAACTTTTAAAACATGCAAGTAATTATAGAAAAAGTATTTAAATCGTTCTTTTAATTGTATAAATAACCCGTTAAATAACTGTAGTGCGTTCCTTTTCTATGCAAAGTTAACAATTGTAACATCGTGTTACAAATCGTACCTAAAATCAATGTTGAAGTGTCAGAATGTTACACTTTGTAACAGTTTCCAACTCATCTTGTCGACATGAATTGAAAGTGTATCTTTCAAAAACAGCTGAAACTGCAATGTTTTCAGTTTGTGATTATCTTTTGTTTACTTTTGGTTGTTTGGATTTGGAATTGTTTGCATTTTTGTAAATATTGTGTTTTCAATTTAATTGATTTTATTGTTGTTTTTGAGTTTTGAATTGTTTTATGATAAATTTACTTTTTTCGACATTGTATTCTATTAATACCGTAATTTTTGTTAAAAAAAATTTGTGCTCATAGTTAGTTTAAGTTAATAGACATTTAATTTTCAAATTATATGTGTTTATTTTTAATGATTTTAATGCAATACCTATTTTTTCTTGATTATTCATTCTAAATGCATCTCAATTTTTGTCAACCTAGACATTTGACAGATCAACAATAGTGATTGTTCCTAAATGAAATGTTACAAAGTGTACCGTTCTTAACAATGACATTTCAACATTTTTCTTTTGACACTTCAACAATTGTTAACATTTTAGAGAAAAGGATCGGACCACTGTGAACTCAAAAACAAGTATGCCATATGATTACTTGAAAAATATAAATTTATGCACACAAAATTTTAAATTGTTGGAGCGGTTTTCTTAAAAACTGATTTTTTATACATATGTATGTATATACAAAATTAGTAACATTTTTTGAGTATTTATTAATATACATTTATAAACATAGTTTCAAAAAAATTCATCAACCGGTTTCTGAAATATTGAAAAAACATTATATTTCTTTAAAAATCCAAAATTATTTTTTTTTTATTTCGATATGCAATATTATTGACATTTTTAAGAAGCTTTTTCATAACAATTTTGATTGAAATCGGTTAAGCCGTTAATGAGAAAATCGAAATAAAAAAAACCGTTATGTGGCGTTCCCGTTAATAAAAGTTTTTGATATTTTTTTTACCAAAATCTACACTATATTTACAATACACTGATTTTTGTATCAAAATTTTAAGAGCCGTTTTGGAGATAAATGCGCTTTTCCTTAATGTTAGACCTTAAAAAATTCCCTCTAGGGAATCACCAAAAAGCCTTAAGTTCAAAATTTGAAGAAGATCGCATCATTGGTTTAGGCTGTAGATCGAGATACAATCAGACAGCCAGAGAAACTGAATTTTGCCACCCACGTTTTTCGTGTATCATCGTAATGTCATGTTTGTTATCTCGAATTTTTTTTTGCACGAATCCAAAACTTGTCCTATAGTACCTATGTAGATATGTAAATGCAAAATCGGACAGTTTGAAAAATTTCTATTTTTAATTTTCCCAATTTTTGATATTTTTTAGTATCCATCGATAGACACTTCCTGACAAATTTTGAGATTTTTTTGACGACCCGTTCAAAAGATATCGAATTTTCAAAAAATCGCTCGTTATTTGGTTGATTGTTCATAACTTATTTAATAATGGTCCAAATCGAACAATTTTTTTTTTTTAATTTAAGGTTCCTAGATGAGCTTTAAAAAAACCAAATATTGAAAAATTATTCAAGGTGTTTTATACGTGATTTTTAAATTTTAAATTTGTAATCCATATTTTGATTTTTTTGAAATTTATCAATTCAACAACTTTTAAGCCCAGTAAGATCGTGGGCTCTCTCTGCAATTTTTGAAAAGTGGTTCATCACCATTTGCTATTAAAGTGCCGCTCCACTATACCACAAAGTATTAACACACATATCAGAATGAAGTGGGAAGGAATTTCCATACGACTGCCAAATTTGTGCGATGAAAATGATTTTCATATTTTGCTTCCACACTTGCATCAAAATAAATCAGTTTCACCATAACCTCAAGTGGGATAGAATGTGAGATGATTTTAGAACCGATCCTAAATATTTTCAGGTATAAACACATGTCAAATTGCATGGGATGCGCTGTCACTTTGTGTGTGATGAAATTTCATATTGTTTCCACACTATTATACATAAGGTACATGATTTTCTTCACACTTTTTTGACATGTGTGTTAATACTCAGTGGGATAGCGTGGAATGGCTATTACTAAATTAATTATTTTGTTTCAATTATGGGGATTTTACGATTCGCACGACGCGAGGCCGCTAAATTATAACGGATACTTATAGAGGGACATAATACAAGCGTTATCACTTCAGAAAGTGGGAGTATCTGCTTCCGTTTAGGCAGGATGAGCAATTATCCAAAAGAGATACATTCAAATTAAAAAATAAAATAAATTTTAAAAAATGGTGATGAACCACTTTTCAAAAATTGCAAAGGTTTAAAATTAAAATTTAAAAATCATATATAAAAACACCTTGCATAATTTTTCAATATTTTTTTTTTTGAAAGTTCATCTAGGAACCTTAAATTAAAAAAAAAAAGTTGTTCGATTTGGACCATTATTAAATAAGTTATGAACAATCAACCAAAAAAAGAGCGATTTTTTTGAAATTCGATATCTTTTGAAAGGGTCATCAAAAAAAATCTCAAAATTTGTCAGGAATTGTCTATCGATGGCATGGAATGTACCATATACAACTCTGGTCAAAAAATAGGAACACTCACTACTTTCAAACCATACCAAGCCACAGTTCACATATTAAAGGTAATATCATCAGCGTTTTCATTTTTTTCAGTTCTGCGCATCCATCAAAATCAGTGGAAAAGGGCGAATCCCGTGACCCCCACTCGTTAAACGTCAAAATTTGTTGTGTGTTATGTGTTCATTTGTTACTTATTTTTTAGCAAATACAATAAGTATTAAATATCATGCAAACAACATTCCTTCCTGGTTTTTTAGTGTTATTAAAATTATCCGTTTGTATTTGTTTTCTTCGTTGTTGTTTAATACAGCGGACGGGGTTACGTAAGGCTGCCATTTTGAATTTCTTTTGACAGTTCTCATTTCTGACAACCTGAGCAAGATAACACCTTAGATATGTGTACTGTGGTACCAAGTGACTATTTCGTTTGATTGAAGTGGAAGAAATGGGTACAAACTAACTGCTCTTTATATAAGCAATATTTTTATATATTATGTACTTTTTCCACAAAAATAAAGAAGGATACGATCAATTGCAATTGTAACGGGTGTGCCAGTGAGACTCCATATCATATATATTATTTCTGTAGTATGTCTCCCTTTTTAAGCTCACACACTGGACCGATTTTAATGAATGAGGTGTCAAAAGATTCGAAATTTTCGGAGAATTAAGCGAGTTATATTTTTATTTTATAAATATTTATAATTTTAACAAAAACTCGACTCAAAAATTAAATATTATTCCAATGAAAATGAACACTTCGAGTTCCAATGAAAATGAATTTTTAAAACAAACAATTCCACTTTCCAATAGTCTTGGGAAATTAGGTCTATTCAATATATGGGGTGCATGAAAATAAAGGTTAGAAAGCACTTGACGTTGACGGAACTACACTTCAGTATAAATATTTGTTTGTGGTAAAAAGTATAAAAGTAAGAGATGAACAAAAAGTGTTTATTTATATACATATGTATATGTATATAGAATTTTAACATATATATATTTATACATGTATCGTCGTCGTGCAATGAAAACTTGATTTATTTTGAGATATCTGTACTTTTTATCGATTTTTAGTGACCAAAATTTGAAAATGTTTGAGTTCGGGTATTTTTTCCTTTAGAAATAGACCAACATAAGATTTAGAGATCTTTTACAGAACTAAAAGTTCTATGTTTTACTAAATACATATATCGTATTTACGAGAGGTATTTCAGTTCTGAAAAAAAGGAGTTAAGGAGTTTTGATTGAACGGCGACGATATTTTAAAATTACAGAAAAAAATTAATGGCACTTAGGTTTTAATTTCAGTGCAAAACAATTAAAATTGAATAAACACGAGTACCATTTATTCACAAACATGCAACTGAACGGTTCATAATGCATTATCTGTAAGACCAACTCTTCGATCCAGGTTATTCGTCACAAATTTTGACGCGACTTCACTCCTCGAGCGCGAATGAGTCGAAACAAGCCCATTTCAAATCGATTCAGGTTTACAAGACCCGAAGCGAGCTTCAATCTCACTCCAATACCCTATGTTAACGTAGTTAAAAATGCATGGTTGCTTTGTTTACTTGTGGTAATTTGCAATTTCCCCCGGACGTCAGAATCAAAGAACAAACAAACTTTACAGCTGTTCACTAAGTTGGCATTTACATTGATCTTTTTTTCCAAATACAATCTTTTTTTGTTGTAATAAATTGCTTTCCCTAATTTAGAATTCGATCGTATTCCCTCAACACGAAAAATCGTACAAAAATCGTACTGTTATATTTACCGACACATTTACAATGCATGTGAGTTTTGATATTTTGCATATATATATTTACGCTCAAAATATTTGCATTAAGCTGTTATGAAGATCAGATATTAATCATTTGCATTTTGTAATTCCTCCCATGTTAAGTCGGTCCTAGCTTTATTTTCATCCACCTATTCAGGTTAACAGAAAAGACCTAATTTCCCATCAAATAGTCCAAAATTATTGGAAAGTGGAAGTGTTTATTTTGACAATTTATTTTCCATTCCATACTTAGGTCTGTTCATATAAGGTGCTCTAAAACGAACGTGGAAGTGGAAGTGTTTATTTTGACAATTTATTTTCCATTCCATACTTAGGTCTGTTCATATAAGGTGCTCTAAAACGAACACATTAGGCATGTTCAGAAAAATGAGATCTCGGAGACCTCAGCAACCTCTCCTCAACAAAATTTTTCAGTTTTTCTGTCAAATTACTGACGGAGCAGAACGAACGCAAACGAACATGTTCATCTTCATAAAGTGCCTCTATAAATGTTGTTGTGAAAGGCGCATCCGGTGAGAAACATAGATGTTATGTGTGAAAGAAAGAGAACGAAGATTTCACCCAAAATCCACCGATGCACCACTTTCAACAATAAAACTTTGGCATGAGCGCCGGGCATGATGATTTTTATATTGTGCAAGTGACAGGTGTATGTATTGCCTGAGATAAGGAAGGATATTCTGAAACTGAAAGCAATTTTTCTGCATAGTGTAGATACGGGAATTTCAGTAAAATGAAAGTGTAGACACGCACTAATATACTTTTGATGGATTCATTTTTTGGTATTGTGGTTTGTCCAACTCCACTTTTCTTCAAGTCTGCAGATGCAGAAGCATGCAAATTCACCACACATCTATGGAAATCAACCATCATCCTGATGAACATAAAACGATGTGGGTTAGTGCGAAAACAGTCTCTTTTTATCTTTCGTTACTTATTTTTTATGTACGGGGTACGGCCTGTTTCTTTTCCTTACACTGCTGACAAATCGGTGACATTATTAACAATGGTAAATAGGTACCTGCTGGTCAGAGTGGAAACTTATATCTATGTTATTGAAATAAACTTCGATAGAAGCCTTGATATAATGTTTTTGTAATAAGTATTATATGTAGATAGCCTCGACCGGATATAATAAAACGCAGCTATTAAACAAATTATGGAAAAGAAAACAAACCAAATGCTTTTTGCAACTAAATTTTCAAAATTATAACTGAATGAATTCTATTTAAATACAAAACTTGAGCACTTTTTATTTTTATTTGTGCGAGAGGTCTCGCACGGGTAGGCTAGTTTTATTAATTATTTACATACTTATCCCAATTTATAAATTAAAACTTTACTAATCCACAGGCCACCTGAAGTCCTTTAAATAAATTAGTATACTGAAGTATGAAAAATAAGTGGTTCATTTAAAGGATCCAATTTAGTTGCGTTACGGGTGTGACCTTAGAAAACTGTGATTTGCGATCAAGAGATATCTTATTTTCATGTGCTGTAAAATATTGCATGAAAAGTATGTAACATTCTTTTGCAAATATTAACTTCGATAGTTGTTCTTCAGTTTCAGTTTATAAATGAGAAGTAAAACTTTGAGAAACAATACAAAATTTTAATTTAAAAACGTTACGGGTGTGACCGAGTATGATGTTTATGCATGAAAACAATATAATAAACGATATCTTAACGGGAAGTTGTTGTCATATGTGTATAATCATTTCTCACATGACGTGAGAAACAATTTCTCTAGAAAAATGAAATTTTTCTCACTGAAAAGTAAATTAATTTCTCATTCAATGAAATTTTTTCCATTTTCTTTTAAAGTATGGAAATCTTTCACATAAAGCCGATTAAATTTGCATTTAAAGTAGATTTTGTTAGAATTATATCCCTACGTCATGAATTTCATATCTAGAAGCAACAAAACTAAAAATGATCTGAAAAACAACGAGAATATGTTTTGGAACGCCAACTTGTTACGGGTGTGACATAGACGTAAAATTTTTAATATGGGCTCAGTATTAATTTCAAATTCTTGAAATTTTCTTCCGACAGTAGATCATAGTATTTTCCTTTTTTCCCAAACTATCAGTTTGATACTATTTGTTTTCTTCTTGTAATGAAACATATAATTATTTTTGTTACGGGTGTGACACTAACCACTTTATTAATCAACTGCCCAAAAACTCAGTTTACATTTACTATTGAATTATTAAATGACACGAAAACGTACTTAGAGTTCTGATAAGAGAAAATAAACACCGGTTCTCAAATTCAGAACAGTTATGGTTTCGAGCTTCTTATAACAAAAAGTGACTTTTGGAGACCTATTCTGCTAAGTGGTTCGAATTGCGAAATAAGCGACGATAAAACAAAATTATTGCTAGTTTCACTTTTAAAAAGAATCATACCATCTTTTAAAATCGTCTAACGGTACTTTTCTCAATTGCAAGTCATATTTTGTCATTTTTCGTAAAGGGTCGTTTTGTATGGAATCACCTACAAATTTTTTATTTTGCGACAAATAAAATTTTGTTAAATAATAATGCCCCTATATTCTAATTGGTAATCTAAATATTAAAATTTTTATTAGCGAACATTATGGGCACCGCTGAAGCTCAACGTGCAAGCATTTTACACGAAGGGGGAATCCATCCTAAACAATGCAAAAGCACTTAAATGTTATTTAACAATACTAAATTCATTCCCAGCTAGAAGAGTTCCTGAAAGAACAGGATACTCGTTTAAGATGACGCCTAAAGACAAACAAATCTTGATTAGGAAAGCTAAACAAAATCGATGTATGTCCTCCAAGCGTTCGAAACGTAAAACACCAATTCAAGTGAGTGCCAGGACAATTCACCGAGTCTTATTGAAAGCAAAACTTCTCACTTGCTCCTCAAGAAAACTCACATTCTAAAAGCCTCTTTCTTTTGCTAAGCTTCACTATACGCCAAAAAATTCCCTTCAGGCAACAAAAAATAGTGGAGAAATGTATTATGGAGTGATGAAACTAAAATTAATCTCTTTGGGATGGTTTTTGAATAGTCTTATAGTTTCGTAAGCATATAACATCACTGATTTAAAATTGGTTCGAAGAATCTCAACCACAGTAACTCTTCCAAAATAACCTAATCTTACCCTTTCAATCCCATACAATTTCAGAATATAATGTTTTTTTTTCTTTGCAATGGGTTTTTAATTATTATTTGATGACGAAAATAATTTCCTTAATGTTTGGAATAAATTATAAAAAACTTAACACGTTTAAATTTGAGTTAACACAAAAAGAAAGCCTACAGACGATGAAAAATTAATCCTAAAAAAGAAAATCTTTTTCTCTGATATGGAACTTTACCAATTTTGATAAATAAATTGACACTTATGGGGCGAGAATCCTTTTGTCATGAGACATTTTCATATTTATGCCCAAACAGTGACTGCTTGGTTAACTTTATCGATAGGCGGCGGCGCGGCGTAATAAGACATGTAAATTTCAGTGTAAGTCTAACGCTGTTAGGTTGTGTTGAATTTTAGAAATGAAGTGACTATAAAAAAAAGCTACATTTTTTGCTATTATTGTGGCATACTCGATCTGTCCCGCGCCTAATTTACATTTAATTTTCATTCCTAATGTCACAATTCAGACAAAAATATTGTATTTACACTCACATCTCTTGGATCAGGAGTAGAGCTCCTACGATGTTCATCTTTTTCCTTTTTGGTTGATACCGTTCTGCGGCGCTCTTGTTTTCTGCTTATCGAATTCAAAAGACTCATAATCGAAGGAGTATTATCTAAGGCTGATGTATTACCTTTTGAAGAGAAATAAATATAAATATCATAACTGCCGAAGAGAGGACCTTAAAACCTACTAGAAACATCTCCGCTTTCAGCAATACTTTCAAGCGGAGTCAATGGTGTTGAAGGAGCAAACGGTGATGGAATCGACTAAAAACAAACGATATTGTCTAATAAAATAGGGAACTAGTTTCGATCAAACAAAAAAATTACCTCTTGATCTCCACCTACACTTGGTGTATTTGGAGCTGGCGATGTCGGATCTGGTGTATTAGCTCCACTCGATTCAGCCCGGCTGTCTATGCGACGATTAGCCCGTGATCTCGTGCTGTATGGGAATTTTAAGAAGGTTTGGAATTTTCGACGTTCTTCGGTGAGGGCACGTTCGTGACGTAATATCATTGCTTCATCCGATATATCCTCTTCTTCATCTTCTTCGTCATCAACCAACTGACTGGTAGTTGAGATATTTGCTTTTTCTTTGTTATTCTCTCCCGTTGTTTTAGAAGTTCTTTCTACTGGATTGGCTGCTAAGCTAATGGATTTAACTACCTTGATTTCCTCAGTTCTTTCAGAATTGTTTTCTCTTTCCGAATTTTGTGTATTTTTACTGACATCTTCGGCATCATAGTCAATTATTCGCCATCTAAATTAAATAAACAAACGAATATAAATAGGTCTGGAAGATGGATAAGTCTTACTTTGGCGTTGGAATTTCTTTGTAGGGTAGCAATTCAACACGTGTCGCCGCCGCCACACTATACGGAATGACAATGTTGTCGATGTCATACGAAGTACGACTCTTTCTTTCAAGAGATCTGCAAGCAATGGAAACAAGAATCATATTTTGTCTGTAAATAGATTTTCTTACTCACCTCTCATACTTATTATGACCACTAGCGTGTGTTGGTGACGATGTCCTACTGCGTCCTGCTGGCCCCATCATCAGGCCATTGGTGGACGAGTCTCCGTCGAGACTGTCGCAATGCAGGAAGTTCAATTCGTTATTATAACTATGATGCTGTTGATTATTGAAATGTTGCTGATAGTTGTTTGGGTTTAGAATGTTATTACTGGATAAATGGCTTCCGCTATGGTTATCAATTGTTGCTGTTGTTGTTGTTGCTGCTGCTGTAGATGCTGACGATAGTTTTCGTATTTTATTATTTTTTGAGTTTTGGTAGTTCAATGATGAATGTGCTGGGTGATGATTGGATTGCTCGGCATTTCGGTGAAGATACTGGTGAGATGAAAGCGTCTGATGGTTGTTGTTTGTTGCTTTTCGTGGATATGGAACGTAATCCGGTGATCGATTCCGTTGTCGATGATGCTTCTTTGAGCTTTTTCCCACCTCTAGCAACGGAAAAGCAGCACACCACATAAAGAAACCATATTCACACACACATAATGCAAAGAAAAAGAGAGAAAGAGAGAGAGGATGGCGAAATTGTTTTTGTTTTATGTTAATAAAATTTTTATCAGATTTTTATTGTTTACAATAATTTACTGTTGGCCACAAGTGGCGTTGTCGAATGACCGCCATGAGAATCCTGATGACTTCGTTTTGTATACTTTCTCTTGCCCGTTGTTCCACCATAGCTTGACGACGATGATGTATTAGCATTATGTGGCGTACTTGGTGTTATTCGTCCACTTGTGGCATTAACCGCGCGCTGTTCTTCTTTTTCGGCAGCTCGTTGGGCGGCGAGGGCACCTCGGATTACGGTTTTTGCAGTACTTCTTACAACACGATTTTGCCAATCTGTATCTCGAGATATTTTCTCAAAGAAAATCGAATTTGAAATATCTACAAAACGAAGAAATTAGTACTGAAACTTGTACGAAAGTAAAAAAAATTAACCAACCTTCAGAAAAACTCAGAACTGGATGAAAACCAGGATCGAGTAGCGCAACTCTTTGAGACTTCATCATTGTGTCTGGAAGGTCTCGAGGCGCAGTGGGGTCTGCGCGCCCAGTGCACAAAGCGCACGGATGCAGAGGCCACTGACAACCGCATTTTATTGTGCTGAAAACATAAGCCCATAGACATTGAGTTACAGTAATAAATTAAGTAAAATATTATAAATTAAGTACTGTTTATAATTTTCTAATAATTTTAAAGCTATAGCATATCCGTCAGCTCATTAAAGAAATTGAATTGAATGTGTAAAATGGATTTATTAAGTCTGTGCGTGTTCTTCCCAAAACTACGAATTTCTACGAATTTTATTTTTGTATATGAGCTCTGACAGAACTTTGGGCTAAATTCGTAGAAATTCTTAGTTTTGGGAGGTACACGAACATACCTATTGTTTCGAGACGCTCATGAGAGCGAGACCATTACTTATAAAATCTATTTGATAAGATTATGAATTTGACAGTTTCTAACACATTATCAACGTGTTTTTGTATTTGATTGTATTTTTAATTAATTAATTATAAAGTCACCTTGGTCTTGCGGCTTTTTTTGATATCGTATGTACATTTGCCGTTTGGAAGAGCTTCCTCTTGCGGTAAAAACTACTTTGAAAAGCTCGTGTTCGACAGGCGCCTTGGGATTCATGTGATACATCAATAGCTACTTCAAGGTCCGTCTCGTCGGCTGTGGTAAATCCGCCCGATGTCTTTGACGTCGTTGCACCAGGCAACGCACCACGATAGCCATTGGGACCACCGCCAGCAGCCGCTCCTGTTGTGAGACTACCAGCTTCTGATGTATCATTCATTATTACCTTACCCTTGCGTTGACGCAGTTGCTGATGCAGCTCGGTGTGTTGTCGAATTTTAAACTCCAAATCGGAGATCTGAGACATCAACCATGACCATCGAGAAGCTATTGCTGCCCGATCACGAGAGTATCGCCATGCTGCGCGTTTTGATCTAAAAAAAAGGCAGACAAAAGATTTCTTCAAAAAACCATCCAAGACATATTTGTTAATTCTCAATCTTACATTGGCAATGTTTCCTGAGAGATATTGTTGTACGGAACCATTTCATCGGCCGATTCACCACCAGAACTTGATGCGGTAGCATCTGAGTCTATCGCACTCTGTACTTCACGCATTTCTGCCTGCAAACGTCCAGATACATGAGCGATCTCCTCTGTTATCTTTTCATCAAAAGTCGGAACTACAACTTCAACTGCAGGAGCATTGAGAGCAGGTTCAACAGTTTTCCCGGTATTGGCTTGTTGCATCTTTTTCTCTGGAGAAACAACTTGTTGAGCACTTATAGCTGCATCTTCAATTTTCTTGAGAACACTTCGCATAGTTGTCGTTGTGACCGGATGATATCTCTCTTCAGCATATGTCATTTGCTGATGATCTGCATTGCTATTTTTACGTTTTGTTGTCCGTGCTGACCATTCAAATAAGCCAGAGATTTCCTCGCTGGCTTGCTTGCTCATATAACGTGCTTGCAGCTTACGCAAACGCCTCGATAGGAAATCGATCTTTCGCTGCATTGTTTGCTGATTCTTCTCGATTTCAAGCTGAACTTCTTTGATTGGATTCTCCTTGGTCGTTGGTGGATTAACATCTTCGTAGTTCATCCCGTATTCACTGAGAAACCCGGCCAAGTCACAGATATCAGTACCCGCAGCATTGGGGTCGAAGCCTTTCAACACCTGCAGCAGATCATCATCGATATCATGATCGATTTCACTGTTGGTGTCCTTGAATTCTTTTGCATGGCCACCACTACTACCGCACAGGGTTGAAGTTGTGCTTAAAGGAGTCAACGAAGACAAAGAAGGTGTGTTCGGGATAATCGCGTTGTTGGTTGGTGTTAGCTGCGACGACATTAATTGAGCTGAAGGATTGCGTGGAGGCGTAGTTGGTAGTTGATCACCTTCTTGACCAATGGGCATCGGACAATCATCTGTACTGTCCAGTTGTTTTAAACGTTCTAAAATGGTTAAACGAAAATTATTATGGTTCTTAACTAAAAATTTCCACAACTCACCTTCAATATTATCATCTTCCGATGCTGTTACCGTGGAGTCTGTTTTAATTGGTGGAAGCTCCTGCACCGAGATTATATTTACTTTTTGAGGCCTGTGGACGACCTCATCGTTCTTCGGTTCAAGCTTTACAGAAATCGGTTCTTTTGCTTGTTCGCAAGCAATCTGCTCTGCTGGGGTTTCATCTTCTGATTTAACTTGTTGGAGGCTTTCATCACATTGTTTGATGTTTGTTCCATCCATTGGTTTTTCCGGTTCTTCGAATAAATTCTCGCCTAGTTTCAAACCGCCCTGTTCCTCGTCTTCTAGCTTCACCGGATGTGCTTCTTGTTGTCCTCCTTGTTGTTGGCCTTGTTCTTCGCTGGATTTTAATTTTTGTCGTAGACAAATTTCTGCTGTTATAGCCTCCTCAATATCACTGGGGAAATCTTCGAATTGTGAAGTTATTATTTTCGCTGCAGTTTCAGCGTCTATGTGGGTAATCTTTGATTTTATCAATGGCGAAGAATTTGGTCCTAATGACGGCGGCTGAGTTGATTTTGAGTCGCACATGGGGCCCATTTGAGAAGAATTGGTAGGCAAAGCGTCCCCACCGTTCACCACTGTAGGCGTAGGTGTTTTTCGAACTCCAACACTCTGTTCGAATGCCAGCTGAAAAGCTCCTTTCGCTGATGCGGTTGTTTGTGGTGGTGCTACTACTGGCGCTGATTTACCTTCCACTATTTTGTCTTTATCACTGCCACTTATGTTCTGATTTGAATTCGTTTGTACGCTCGAATTCTCGGCTATAGACTCAATGCTATCATTGTTATTATTTGTCTGTGTGTTATTGTTGTTATTGTTGCTACTGTTTTGAAGTGGACTGCCTGCGGCAGTTGGTCTTGGAGATGCCGATGCCGCCGATGAAGATAGTTTATTGGTCGGGCTTAACGGCTCAGTGAGAGCTGGTGCCATTTTGCCCGAATTTGCTGCATCGGGATGCAGAAATATGGTTGATTTTAAAAGTGCGCCTGCTGATAACGAAGTGGATGGCAATTCACTATTGCATATATTTTCTGGAGTAATTGATAGTATTGGGGTTCTAGTTGTGGTCCGTAAGCCCATTCATTTACTTTAGAGGCGAATTTATATCGCACCGCTTGGCTAGATGTTGATAAACAAAACTATACCACAAAATTCGCAATGTAGCTGAAAGAGGAAGATACAAATTATTAGGGAATGAAAAAGTTTTTTTTTTGCTAATTTAAATTGAGTCGTTGATGTTTTCTCTTTAAAGAGAAATATTGTATTTGTTCCCCTGTTAACGTCTAAATCTTAATTCAGTACCTAAAATATCACCCTTCCAGTTTATGGACGCGAATTCAAAAAATCATTGTTTAGAAGGCCAACGAATTATGAAATTACCAAATTAGGATTTTCTTCTATCAGATTCTAGATACCTATTTGATCTTTATACACTTTGATGCATGTAGCATGAAGCAAATATTGGTTTCTCGTTGACGAAAATTTGTTTCCTGTTTTCATGTGTTTTAATTTGTGCACAATCCCAATCGGTCAAGTTAGCAACTAATCACTACACCTATAATTATTTAATTTCGCCATCAAGAGAGATTTGAATGTCTACTTTTACAATTTTCTTTCCAGGTTTCCGACTTCTCTAGTTTTTCCGATTTATTATTGCAAAAATGATTCATTCACATAGCTTCAATTCGGTTTAAACTATTAATACCTTAACGTTATCAATATACGATAATGCTACTTCATGAACTACGTTTTTCTAAAAATTAAAGCCAAAGAATTTCGAGTATTAATTTTGGTATAGGTACATATTCAAATGTTTAAAACACTCATACACGTTTTTCACAATTTTCCCGCATATTAGGTATAATCAAAATTTAAAAATACCCACGTTTTTTTGGTAAATTTTGTTTAGCTTCTATGTAGCTAAACCTTTTTTGATATTAAATTTATTTCAAGAATATAGTATATAAAGCGATATACCTACCTACTGCCACTACTAACTTCAGTCCACATCGAACGAAAATTATTTCACCAACGACTGGCTTTTTTACCCAGACAATAACCCTTGCAACATAATTTTAGCGCATCCTCTGATAACAAGAAGATTCGCTCTTTGGACTTGAACATTGCATCATTCTTTTCCAAAAGAACAACATCCATTTCACAATATTTAAACTTCCACCATGAATGATTAGGGTGCACATGCACATTCACACCTCAGTTTATTGTACCAGAATTCATGACAATTTTCCCATACTAATGATCCAAAAAACCATAAAAATAAATTTGAAAAAAAAACATTGAGCGCGAAATAGTTTTAAAGGTTTATTAATAGAAGATAACGTGGTCATGTAGTATGTGCCTCTAAACAAAATAAAAAGAAAAGAGGCACGGCCACAACACCGGGAAAAGATCTCACTCACCCTCAGGCGATTGACTTTTATTTAATTTACACTACACTGAAACCCCCCGTGACTTTGTCTATAATGACGAAGATTTTTAACAAAGCATCAAGGACGATTAATAACATTGTGAGACTACGATAATAACCCACCACAAAGTGTAATGTAGCAAGTTTCTTAATTGAAAATTAAATTTAATAAAATTCTGATGAAATCGCAACTACATACCCACCTATTTTGTTTAAGTAATGAAAATTAAAAACGAAAAAAACATACCTACATAGGAATTTCGTTTGCTTTCTTTTCATGCAGGTATTATGCGTAATCTCTTATTCTTTCTTTTTTTTATATAATTAAATCATTTTCGCTGCCGGTAATTCTTACAATACGTTTTACTACGTTTTCAAACGTTTCAACACCAACATCACATCACAACCACTCTGACCTGAGTACACTTTGCATCTGTGTTATGTAGAGTGTTGATACGAGTAGTTATCTCTCGTATCTTTAATTTTTGTAATTCGTATTCTTTTTGTTCTACAGTGGAACAGATTGTCTTTCAAGCTGGCTCCAAACAGAATTAACAAAATGTTTTCTTCAAGAGAAGCAAGTTCAACTTGGGTGGGATATAAATCCAAATTTGTATTCAATTTTCTCACATCTGGGATGTAATGTTTTGCAATGAATGCTGTATTTTGAAAGTGTCCGACACCGCGCCTTGAATTAGGATTTGGTGAAATAAAATGCTTTTATGTAACCAACCAAGTGTAATGCTAAACTTTATGACAAATCCCTGCAAACAGAGTTAGATATGGTTAGAAATTTTTTGTTGGATGTGTTTTCGTTTGTGTTATACACTCCCGCTCAATTGAATAGGTTCAAAATTTTCGAGTGCGATTTACCGTTATAACTCCGAACTATGTGGAATAAATGAATTTTTGAAAATGCCATTAGAGAATGCATCAAATTGAGGAGATAATAAGAAAACACACAATCAGCCTTATTATGAGTTTCGCCCGGAAAATATTTCACCCGAAAAATTTTTGTTCCCCCGGAATTTTTAAAGCTATTATAAGTTTCGCCTGAACTTCTCTTGGCTTAAAATAAACAAAAAACTTGCGCAAAGCGCACCAGTACCACCTGTTTATCTTTTGTTCACCTCCAAAAGATACGTGATAATTTAAAATATTGATTATGCTACATTTTGCGCGAAATTAGTACTCACAAAAAAGGGGAATTTTTATTCATCGGGTGAAACTCACAATAGGCGAAAAGTGAAATGTCAATTTTTCCGGATGGAATGTTGTTCACGTGAAACTCATAATAACCCTGAATATCAAACTTACCATCATAACACGTTTTATTATCATTTCTTTAAATTCATATTGAAATCGTAGCACTTTTTTTCGTTTATTTGAATAGGTGCACCGTCTTTATAATCACTTTTGCTTTGAACTTGTTTAAGGTCAGACCTTTTAAAGCTATTTTTGAGCTTTATATCATGGTTTCTTTGAAAAGACACAAACAAATTGAGAACAAACGTAGAATGGGTGGAGGAAAAGCTCTTTTCGCGGCTGATGACTAACGGGACATCAAATTTCGGAAAAAAAACTTACAGAATCCATTCTTTGATCTATATTTATCAGAGAAGTAAGCAAAAAGATGCTGTCGATATGAAAAAAATGTAAAAAAAAACTGCTGCCTCCGCAAGCTATAGACGAAAAATTCTGAGGGTTGGATCTTATTTGTCGGTTTAAATGGCTTTAATAAGGGAAGAAGCTAGGTTCAGTGCCAGTATTTCAGCAGTCGAGAGTATTATTAAAAGTTCTGCATACCGAAAAAGAAGAAAATTAAATGAAACCACTCCTAAACGAAGTTAGCAAAAAAAAAAAAAAAAACAAACCGAATGCAGTTTTGTAAGCTTCATAAAACTTGAAAAAATAAGTAGCGTAAAATCGTTTTTTCTAATGAATAAGGGATTAAATTCAACGGAATTGATGGATTCAAATTGTATTTTCATGACTGAGCGTTTTTGTGTAACTAAACCATAGGGTGGTTGGATGTTGTAGGAACTGGGGGCCTCGAGCTGTATCTTTTCCTACACATCAAGTGCTTACAATACCTCCAAGTTGGTAGCCGCCGGATACTGGTCTTGGCTTTATGCCAGGACTTGCTAAACTTGTAAGTGCGAATGTTGATCAAGGAAAGAATTGCAACATTAAACCCATGGCCCTACAGATTGGAGGTTAGTGCGTTGGGCTAACGACCCGACCACAGTAAAAAAAAACCAATTGTTATGAGAGAGACGCGGGAAGCCTCGGATAACGACCCCCCTCAAATGGCAACCAGACCCGGAACGAAAATGGACTATGATCTACGAGTATGCACCTGGAATGTAAGGACACTCTACACACCAGGTGCTACTCAAAAACTTGAATCTGTCCTCTCGCAGTACAAGGCAGACATTACCGCGATCCAGGAGATACGATGGATAGGATCAGGTATAACGAAAAGAAAAGATTGCGACATTTATTACAGCTGTCACCAAAGACTGCACATGCTAGGATGCGGATTCGTCGTGGGAAATCGACTCAGATCGAAAGTCATCGATTTTAAGCCGATAAGCGATCGCCTGGCTGTGATCCGCATCAAAGCTACCTTCCAAAACATCAGCCTAATATGTGCACACGCCCCTACCGATGAAGCTGAGGAGTCTAACAAGGAGGAGTTTTACGACCTCCTGGACGGAGCCTACGGAGCCTGTCCGGAGTACGATGTCAAAGTCGTGCTCGGAGACTTCAATGCTAAAGTCGGAAAGGAAAACATCTTTGGCGGATTAGTTGGAAAGCACAGCCTCCACGAAACGACAACAGACAACGGCTTCCGACTAATCGACTTTGCTGCAGCTCGTAATACGGTGATAAGTAGCACTAGGTTCCCCAGGCGAAGGATACACACAGCAACCTGGCGATCTCCAGATGGTCGAACGGCCAACCAAATCGACCACGTGCTAATTGGCGCAAGGTACGCATCGAACATCTTGGACGTGCGAACTTTCCGAGGTGCAAACGTGGACTCTGACCACTTTCTTGTTGTGACAAAGTTCAGAGCCCGACTGTCCAACGAAAAGAAAACGAAGACCGCCCAAAGAAAGAAGTTCAACATCGCATGCCTTAGCACATCTGAGAAAGCCAGAGACTACAGTGAGCAATTGACCGGGAAACTCTCTGCCGTACACCCAGCCACAAGCGTCAACAACCAGGGGAACCAGTATCGCGACATTATTAAGGAGACAGCCGAGACCACCATAGGCTATCAACCACCCAGAAAAAAGAACCCGTGGTATGATGATGAATGCGCGGTATTGAAGCAGGAGACGGAAAATGCACGAATGCAAATGCTGCAACGGAAAACAAGAGCAGCAAGAGAGGAGTACCGTGAAAAGAGAAGGGAAGAGAAAAAAACCCTGCGTAGAAAGAAAAGAACATACGCAGCCTCTCAGCTCAAGTATCTCGAAGAGTCCAGCACCGCCACCAACACCCGCCGGTTCAAAAAAACAGCCAAGCAACTGGCATCTGGTTATAGGACTGGCACGCAAGCTCTTCGAAACAGCGAAGGGAACCTAGTCACCGAAGCACAGGGAATTGTAGACGTGTTTAAGCAGCATTTCCAGCAGCTGCTTAGTGGGCATTATGTAGAGGAGGCAATAGAGGAACAAAGAAGCATTAGACCAGTCAATGAAGATCCAGTCCCAGCACCCAGTACCGAAGAGGTTAAGAAAGCCATCCACAAGCTTAAGAACAACAAATCCGCCGGCTCGGATGGCCTACCAGCGGAACTCTTCAAGTATGGAGGAGATGTTCTGGTAGGGTGCATGCACCAGCTCATCAACCAAGTTTGGGAGGAGGAAAGTATGCCCGACGACTGGTCAAATAGCTCCATATGCCCAATCTACAAAAAAGGCGATCCTATGTCCTGCAAGAACTACAGAGGCATATCCCTGCTTAATGTTGCCTACAAGATCCTATCCAACGTACTATGTGAGCGTCTAAAACCTTTCTGCAACACTATGATCGGCACGTACCAGTGTGGCTTCAGGCCAGGCAGATCAACGATAGACCAAATCTTCACATTGAGGCAAATCCTGGAAAAGACCAACGAATTTCAAGTCGAGACCCACCACCTATTCATCGACTTCAAAGCCGCATATGATAGCATAAGTCACCAAGAGCTTCTATTGGCGATGTCGGAACTCGGGATCCCGAAAAAACTGATCCAGCTATGCCGCATGACGTTACAAAATACGCGGTGCAATATGCAAATGGGTAACAGCTCATCCGAGTTATTCCAGACGTGTACAGGGTTCAGACAAGGAGATGCGCTATCATGTGATTTCTTCAACCTAGTCCTGGAGCAGATAGTGCGCAAGAGTGGTGTTAACATGGAAGGCACTATATTTAACAGGTCTTCTTAACTGCTTGGTTATGCGGACGACATCGACATCTTCGGCCGTTCCAAGAGAGCTGTACTTGAAGCATTCACAGCTATTGATGAACAGGCGAAACGCGTTGGTCTTGAAGTGAATGAGGACAAAACTAAGTATATGCTATCAACAAACAAAGCCTCATCTGTCCATCGCCTAGGACAAAACGTCACTGTTGGTAGCAGTAATTTCGAGGTAGTCAAGGAGTTCACCTACCTCGGAACAAACATCAATCCCACGAACGACACCTTAGTGGAAATCCGACGAAGAATTACCCTAGCGAACCGCTGCTACTTCGGTTTGGCCAAACAAATGGGTTCAAAACTCCTTTCTCGAAAGACAAAGTGCACGCTATACAAAACTCTAATTTTACCAGTTCTACTCTACGGCGCCGAGTGCTGGACGATAAGTAAAAAAGGGGAATTGATCCTGGGCACTTTCGAGAGAAAAATTCTACGGCGGATATTTGGTCCTATATGCGAAGAGGGCGATTGGAGGAGAAGATTCAATCGTGAACTGTACGAGCTGTACCAAGATGTGGATGTAGTCCAAAGAGCCAAAACACGTCGACTACACTGGCTCGGCCACATCGAGCGAATGGACAACAACGCTCCAGCCAAGAAAATCTTCGAATCCCAGCCCCCAGGTTCGAGACGACCAGGAAGACCGAACCTCCGCTATAGGGACCAGGCGGTCACAGACGCAAGAGCGCTTGGTCTCGACGACTGGAGGGAGCGTGCGAGGGACCGCAACCGATGGAAGACCGCAATATCTCAGGCAGAGACCCTTCATGGATCGGGAGCCGGATAAGTAAAGTAAGTAGTAAACCATAGTCATACTATTAGTTCAAAAATGTGGGGTTAAATTTCTTTTCCTTGAATTCTCAAATTGTAAATTCTTTCAACTAAGCGGTGGTTTTTTAATTTTTTTTCTTCTTTTTTGGTATGAAGAACTTTATATTACACTCTCGACTGTAGAAATACTCGCACTAAATCTAGCTTGTTCCCTTATTTAAGCCATTTAAACCGACAAATAAGATCCAACCCTCAGAATTTTTCGTCTATAGCTTGCGGAGGCAGCAGTTTTTTTTTACATTCTTTTCATATCGACAAAGAATGGATTCTGTAAGTTTTTTCCGAAATTTGATGTCCCGTTAGTCATTTATCATAAAAACAATAAATTTGCGCGTACTAAGCCGCGAAAAGAGATTTTCCTCCACCCATTCTACCTACGTTTGTTCTCAATTTGTTTGTGTCTTATCAAGAAAACCATGATATAAAGCCCAAAAATAGCTTTAAAAGGTCTGACCTTAAACTAGTTCAAAGCAAAAGTGATTATAAAGACGGTACACCTATTCAAATAAACGAAAAAAAGTGCTACGATTTCAATATGAATTTAAAGAAATCATTATAAAACGTGTAATGATGGTAAGTTGGATATTGTGTGATTTCTTATTCTCTCGTCAATTGGATGCTTTCTCTAATGCCATTTTCAAAAATTCATTTATTCCACATAGTTTGGAGTTAAAACGGTAAATCGCACTCGAAAATTTTGAACCTATTCAATTGAACGGGAGTGTATTTAACGCTAAGAAGTCTGACTAGTTGTATAAGAGTCAAATATTCCAAGTCAATTTAAACGTATTTTAAATATCTCAAATTGAAAGTATTGTACTTATCAAACACATATTACCCCACTGTGACACTCGCAGTTTTAAAAACTAGTTCTCTATTTGCTTTTACAGAGAAATGAAAGCATTTATGTATTTAGTTTTTTTTAAAACAGCCGGGCTTTTTTCTGTTTGCTTTCAGGCATGAGGCCGAGTGCTGAGGTGTCTCTTCTGATTCTGGCTGCCCTGAATTGCTTTTACGAGTATAAAGAGATATATTATTTGTATTTTCTTATGTATTCTTACTTCTTACATAAAAAAAAATTATTTTGTTTTGTCTTTCGAAAAAGTATGAGTGTGATAAGAAAATGTAGTAGATTTCAGTATTGTTTTTTTTTTTTGTGGTTCTCTTTCTCCCATTGTGCGATTTATTTTGCTTCTTAAAAGTATTTGGATAGGTAGGCTGGTGGGGGTGGATAGGTGGATGGATTTGGATGATTTTATTCGGTATTTTGCCTAACCGGTTCGTGATTTGTAAATTAATTACTACTGTATTAGAACGACAATATTATATGGAGGTGATTTGTTTAAAATGTTTTTAAAATAAAATAAGGTATTTAAAGAACATAAAGTTAGTAGGTAGGTAGGTATGTACATATGTAGGTATAGGTATTCCCGTAGATGTTGGTTGTTCATAAGAAGAAAAGAACTGGAATTCAATATTGTCATTGTTTTTATACAATGTGAAGATACCTATTGATGAATCATTCACCTCTTTCAAACTTTAATTTTAACAGATTTAAAATTTTACAAATTCAATCACTCTTTGCTTATAGGCCAGGAAAAATAGGTTCAAAGGTTGAAAAAATTAATTCATGAAACATTAAAATTGGAATCGACGCAGAATTGCAACCTCTATAACGTATCCAAAGTCCCCCCAAAATCCCCGCATTGGCTTTTTGTGTAGATGCATTTGAAGAGGTGCAGACGGGGAGAACTTGAAGGTCTATCAAACTTAAATATTTGTTTTGGTACAATATAACCATATGATAGGTACATACTCTAAGGGTAGTTTTTAATGCTGAATGTAATGAAATCAAATTCAAAATCATACGACCACCCAAAAAAAAGTTATTGACCTTTTTATGTAATGATGAATTTTTTTCAGGTATACCTACAACAGGTAAAATATTACCGAAAACCCTTTGAAAATAAAGGTATGTTAATGAAACTTGGAATAAATGTTCCATTTGTCTTACGAACTAAGAATCAAGACAGTCCCTAAAAATATCCATGCTGAAAGGGTGTTTTTTAAGGGGGAGGGGTAAGTGTAGAATGTTTACCATAACACCCACGAAAAAACTCTTACACTCATGAAACTCGCCAAAAATATTAAATTTATCATGGCAACCAAGAATCAATATAGTCGATTATCCGTAATTGCAACTTTTCAAAAAAATGTGACACAAAAACAGCAACTTTCTCTACAATTAGGTAGGTACATTTACAATATACAATTGATCAATATTTCTTTTTTTTTCTACATTTTGGAAAATGGCGTCTTAAGCACACGGCCCAGAATACGGAATAATTTTTGTCTTTTTTATTCAAAAAACCTAGTCATTGTATGAATAAATAATGTGACCAATTAGGTATTTGAATCAAATATAAATTGACCAAAAAAGCCTACCTAAGTCATTGTATTTTGTGAGTGGAATGACAGAAAATTCAACAGTTTAAATTATTGTAAACAAAAACTTAAACTGATTCAGTTTTTGTAGGCTAAAAGACTTTTAGAATACAAAAACTGAATCAATTAATATAAGAAAAGTCACTAATATAATAATTTACAAAAACTTAAACTTTTGCATAAGTAGACAACTTCATTTAAAAAAAAATTATAGGTAGGTATCTAATAGACATAATAGACAGAAATTTTATATCTAATAGACATAATAAATAATTATTTTTGGGATTATCCGCCATATAAAAGTTTAAAGAGTGCACTTTTGTACTCGCCCCGAACGTTTCGCATCGGCTAATCCGAAAAATAATTACACTGTGCTTGAAAATGGAACTTTTTTTTCCGACAGACGGCGCTCATATTAACTAAAGATAATTCGGATATGCTGAACACGATAGCGTAGGTACCTACTTAGTTTTTCGAGATTAGGTCAAATAAGAAAGATTTTTGATTTTAAAAATTTGTTTACAAGCCTTCTTCAATTTATGTTAACACATTTTTTACCCTTAAGTTATAAATAAAAAAGTTACCTATAATCAAAATTTAAACTTTGAAAAAATTCATGTTTTTGATTAGGTATAACTTTTTATTTACCGCTTTAGGGTAAAAAGTGTGTTAACATAAATTGAAGAGAATTGAATTTGCTACAAATTGTACAAAAGTTTTTTTCTACAACCAGTTGCAAGGTTTTCCATTATTTACAGGATACCCTGTTTTTAAACAATTTAAACAATATGTAGATATAAAAGAAATATAGGCAAAATGAAATGAACAAACTTCATTTAATTTAAAATTGTAGGTAAAATTGAACAAAAAATGATGTTTTTTCTTTCGAAAAACGTGTTTTAAAGAGTCGGATTGACTAAAAAAATACATATTTGATCAATTAACGTCGATTTATAATCAAAGCATATCAAATAGGTACCTATATCAAGATTTTTACCGTTTATTTTAGGCTTGTAAACAAATTTTTGAAATCGAAAATCTTTCTTATATGACCTCATCTCAAAAAAACTAAGTACGCCATCGTGTTCAGCATATTCAAATTATCTTTAGTAGATAAGTGCGCCATCTGTCGGTTTTTTGAACTAGCACAGTGTTATTTACCTATTATGTCTATTAACAACCGCGAAAGCCTAAAAAGTTATATTTTATCTAATAGGTAGGCCACGACCAAGAAATCAAAATTTCTAATCAACAGCAAAGAAGACTATCTATTTATTAGCATTTATACAACATAGGTAACATCTCAATAAAAAGGGGCGGCATGGATAACGAAATTCTGGCAAACAAGAATAAACACGTCACCAGTAAGCACCTAAAAACCATTGAATTGTTAGTAAAATCTTTAACTATATAGGAAATGTGCGGAGAAACTTTTGCTGTAAGTACTTTTTCATATTTTTGTGTTGTTGGCGCCAATAGCCTTGTCACAATGTTTGAGATGAAAATGAGAAGAAAACACAAAGAAAATATTACGCGTCTTGCGCACAGAACGAATTAAAATTATTGTACTGGAAAAATTGTCTGATGTTCAGTGGTGGAGACGGAGAAAAGAAACAACGTACAAAAAAGGAAACGGAAGATAAACCTTTCTGGGTTTCTTCGGGCTGCACAAAATGTTCAATAATTACTGGGAACTACCTATTATCAATATTTTTGTTTAGATTAAATTTTCCTGGTAGTAAGCAAAAGAAGTGGGTTACTTCTTTTACATAATAACAATCATCCTAGTAGGTACCTACCGATTTAATTTTAAAAATTCTTTTAGTAGCAGACTATGAACAACGAGTGATTAGAATAAGAGAAAGCCCTGTACTGACAATTTTTGTTGGACAGATTATGGCCCTCATTATGAATAGCGAATCGAACGTTCGCTTAAAAGCGAATGATTTAGCGAATTCCCTTATCATGGTATTATCGATAGCGAAGTTCCACATACGCATCGAAAACCAATGCTATTGTTGGCAGCATTGATTTTTGAAGCGAGTGTTGAAGCTCGCTATCGATAATACCGTGATAAGGGAATTCGCTAAATCATTCGCTTTTAAGCGAACGCTCAATTCACTACTCATAATGAGGGCCTATATACCTAGTTACTCTAACTACTTTTGTATAAAACAATAAAATCTGAAAAAAAAGCCTAATTCGCCAAGAGTCGAATACTAGTTTTCTTATCCCGAACATAAAACTTCCTTATTTCGAACACAAGATTTTGAAGGTACATAAGTACATAAGTAGTTTCAAAAAACTTCATAGAAGTAATTTCTTCAGTTTTATTTAACAAATTGTTTTTTGTGTATTTGTTTTTATTCATTTTATTTTTAATTAGGTATAAGCTTTTTTTTCAAAAAGTGTTCGACTACTGGGAGTGAGTGAAATTAGGCGACTCTACCCTAAGGCCCTGGCCACGTCGTAGTGAGCGGCAGAGCGGCAAGTTCTAGTTCTGAATGTGCCGTTGCCAAGTAACTTAATATAAAAACATAATTTTATTTTATAATTTCGTTCAAAAAACTTAAAAAATTTCCGCTCAGGATTGAATAAAAAAATAAAACAGGATCTAAAGCAGAGCGATGCCGCTCTGTCGCTTGCCGCTCAATGCGTGGCCGTAACCATACAATCCCATGTGTTTTAATTTTTTGTTGCCGCTCAGGATTTTTTTTTGACACATCACACCCCGACTCCACAGGAGATAATTTCTTTCCAACTAAATATCAGATCTATTTATCTAGACATAAAGCAAAAATATCTTGATCTGTCAAAATTTTTGCCAGATATCTCTGTCAAGATATAATCGCAGATAGATATCTCTGACACCCCAACAAGAGATGAAGCGGAGTGACAACATTGGATATTTGATGTCAAGATGGACATCCTGATAGAAATTATCTCCTGTGGAGTCGGGGTGTCAACAATTGTTAACATTTTAGAGAAAAGGAACGGACCAACGGGATGAATTATTCTGGTAGAATAAATATATACATGAACCTTTTTTCATTGTGTTAGTATTTTATGCAGACCTCAGGGTGTAGAAAGTTGTGTATTAATTTTCTACTTCGTTTATCCACGCCAAACAGGGAAGAAGATTTTATGCCATTTCACACCGCACACTTCACTTCCCTCTCCTATAAACTCTGTTTTCTGCCCCCGTGTTTTCTGTTTCCCGTGTGTGCAGGCCTATTCTATGTGAAACCTAGGCCAAAATTTTTTTTTTTTTTCTTGCTAGTAATAATAATTAAGACCGGAGCCACTGTATTTACTTTCTTAACGTATCAAAATCAATCATTAAAATTTTTAATGATAGCTATCACTGGAACCTAACCTCACAGACACAAGACTCCGAAAACTGCTCATTTTCACCTCGCATAGGTATTAATATTTTGTTGATAACAGCCCTGTTTCTAGCGAGTTTCAAACAGTTTCAGACCGCCAGATTTAGTCAATTTTATTGCGGCCCAGGAGCCTGTTTATATTGGGAAAATTGAGTCCGGACTCGTGAGTCTCATTCTGTCTACATTTGAAAATTTGAGTCGCCTCAAAACACATAGTAACAAAAACAACTTCAAAGTTTTGCGCATTGAAACAAAAACAAATGAGGCTCATAAGTCAGATGTTTATGTTTTCTTCATGCCTCACGACATCCCTGACCACAACTTCTCTTACGAGTTGGGGCCACGGGATTCGCCATTTTCTACTGATGTGCAGAACTGAACAAAAATGAAAACGCTAATGATATTACCTTCAATATGTGTACTGTGGGTAAAAACGACCAATCTAGGTCGACATTGCTCATAACTTCTAAATAAAAAGTCGAAATCACCTGAAAATTTGTATCGTATTAAAGTTCTTCATACCACTTGTGTAAGCTATGGTGTGGCACTTATGCGATGCTACAAATCGCCTGTTGCGACGGTCAGTGGTTTCCTTGCGACCACATCGCATACTTACCAAAAATGCATGTTTGGTATCATTTGTGATGTTTTTAGGTATGTATAAGCTTAATCGAATGAAACTAATATCAGAGTACTAAAATTAATTCCTATGTACATTAGGGTGGTCCTTATATTGGGTTTTTTTGAAATTCCAACTTGGATAGGCATCAAATGACTCCAAATAGAGAAAATAAATTTTCCTAATTTTTTCAGATTTTTATTTCACCCCCTGGTCTCCCTTTTTTCACTTCAAGGTACAAATAATGGAGTTAGGGTGATTCTTATAACACGCGAAACTATTATACAATAAAAACTTGATTTAAAAAACATATTAGGGACTGGATTCATGGCTTTAATAAAAGCTATAGCATGCCACTGTAAGTGGTCCCGTTGTTTTTTAATAATTACTTTTCTTTTTTGTTTCAAATTTATAGAAAATTACCCCTCCTGCCTGAACGGGGGGCAATAGGCCCCTCCTCCTGTAGGATTTTTTTTTCGTCTGAATTTAGTCTATAAGTTCTGATTTTTGTTTCGCGTGTTATAAGAATCACCCTAACTCCATTATTTGTACCTTAAAGTGAAAAAAAGAGCACGGGGGTGAAATAAAAATCTGAAAAAATTAGGAACATTTTTTTTCAATGTTTTGAATCGAATGAGGGCTATCCAAGACAATGTCCAATTTAAGGACCACCCTAATGTACATATATGAACTGTACATTTTTTGTGGGAACGGTTCAACGACAAAAATCGAATAAAAACGAATAGGTATTTTCTTAATTTTAAAATTGATTAGGTATTTTTTATTTTTTTTTATTTTTATTTTTTCTAAATAAGTATTGCGTTTATTTTTAAATTGTTTGCTTATACAATTATATGTGTATCTTTAAATTAAAAAAGGCAGGAAACAAATTTAGGTACCAATTCATATTTCTACTTTTCCATTTCTAGGACTTCAGAAAAGTTACTAGTTCCTCTATCAGATTCAGCTAAAAAAAATTAGTATAAACATACGTCTATTTTTATCTGTAACTTTTTTATTTTCAATTTTATCGCAAAATGTATTTTAACATAAATTGTAGAAAATTTTATTTTCTATAAGAAAAAACAAATTTTTTTTGTGTAAAACTAACGGTTTTCAAGATATCGTGGAAACTCTTTTTCGCCCCTTTTTTCAAGTTGATGGGCGAATGGTAGGGCGTTCAACCCCGAGAATCTGATTTTATACTCATTCCAAACTCCCCTATACCTACATCAAAAGAAAAAAAATCTTTGTCCAACCTGAAATACAAGGTCAAAATACCTACCATTTCAATGGACTAAACCATCACTTTTGAACGGGGACGTTTTCCTGAACAAAATTAAATATCTAAGCCCTATGGGTCTGTATGGGTCCAACCATATATCTAGGTAGAAAATTAGGAACCTTTCTGTTGGACGCACAAGCAAAAATGAATGAAATGGACCATTTTGGTTATGAAACGTGACTGCTCACTCAAATTTTTCTATTTGACTAACCCCTACCTTTTTACCTCACCGATTTCACCGACGAACTGTCGTCATGCTGTTGTGAAACCAACAAATCTAAACAGGGATAGTAAAATTATCATTTAAACAAACTAAAATAAACAAACTCAAATTTTTGAAAAATGGCAACACTGGCCACCAAAATCTTTTTACGCGCCATTTAAAAAAAGAAAAAAGTTGAACAAGACGATTCATGTTTCTACCTTAAGAAATGTGCAGTAAATTTCATATAATTTCAGGTTGACCCCGGGCATTTCCAAAACACTTCACTTCTCCACTTCAATAATAATTAAAATAAGTAGGTATGTACATACCTATATAATTAAAAAAAAATCCCTATTTTTTTAGAAAAAAAGAATTTAAAGAAAATAAAAAAATCATCAAAGCTTCCTCTTTTAAAATTAACCCCAAGCATTTTCCCTTTCACACCAATGGAGCACGAAGTTCATGATAGAATGAGATGCCAAACAAATGTCGGACGAGTTCAAGTTAAAAAAAAAATTGTTTTTGTACTGCTGGAATTCTTTAAACGCAAAATACTTACTTGAAATTGTTTTTAATTATCCAAAATATTAATCCAACTGAAGCGGGGTTTATTTATCCACAAAATGTTTTAATTTAATCGCAAAATCCACTCCACTCAGTGCTATGTGCTTGCTACTTTTGCTGCACTCGCACTCGCGCGACACTCTTTTCTATCTTTTTTTTTATTCTTATTTTCTACTTCTTTCACACCTCTTCTTCTTCTTGCTTCTACTACTTTTTGCTCTGAATTTTCTCTCGAGTTATATTTTTTTTCTTTTCACACAATTTTCCAATAATAAAAAAATTCATTACATATTTTTTATTCACATCGCGCAAGAAAAAAAAATATATTTTCCAAAGAATTTTATTTCACAATTAATTATCCATCTCCTGTGATGGAATTATCCTTTGGTTTTCTTTTTGGTTTTTTTTATATAATTTCACTTGGCTTAAACGGAAATGCTATTTTTGTAATTCTAATTCGCTAGTCTGCTATTAAGTAGTGTTGCTTGTTTTCGTTACAATTTTTGTTCCTTTTTGAAAAAGAATTTGGAATCTATTTAGCGATTTTGGGGCAAATTAATTCACTGTTTGGCTAGAGAAACACAATTAGCAATTATTTATCTAGATTTCAGGCGAGCAATGCTTTCGAATTGGATGGAAATTGCAATAAAATTATCTCCGCCTCGAACAGAGAATCGACAAAAATGCTCCGTTTTTCGTTATTCACGCACAAAACAATGGCGGCCGACAAGATAGTAGGATTTTTTTCGTAGTGGCCGCTGTACATAGAACTTGGGAACATGGCTGCTAGAGGATGTTTTTTTTCTTTTCACATTGTACTGTTTACTCTTTTATTGGCTTGTATATAGCCATCTCGCTCGGCTATACTATGCGGGGGTAAGGTAGTTTTTTTTTTTGTTTTGTGGGAAATAAGTCGAAGTTGATTACCGAATCGAGTATCGTTTGGATGGTAGCAGACTTCCACGTTTTTCTTCACATTTTCTCACTTAATACACAGCACAACACTTTTAAAATTTCACGATTCAAATATTAGTGCAATGTAAGACATTTTTTTAATTTTCTCCTTGTTAGTTCTGAATAATTTCAAGAGCATAATACACCACGCGCACTTAATTGAATTGAGGCGTTAATCATTCGCAGTTCTGATTTTCGAATAAGGTGTGTTTGTTTTGTTTATTAAAGTGTTGCAAATTAGTTTACCGACGGCGCCGCGAAGAGAATTCGAGTTTCCTTACCGACGAGTTGCAACATAACGAATTTACGACTCGGACCCCGCTGACTGATTGGACGTTTTCTTAAATTAATTTTAGACCTGAAAAAGAGAGAAAATTATATTAATTAATTTATTTATATTTTATGAATTCATATTTATAAGGATCATTTAAACGTAGTAGGTACATTTTACCTCTGTCCGTGTACTACTCAAAACAGCCTATTTTAGTCCAAAGTTCTGTCAATATCACTTTTTTTAAATGAAATTTGATAGAAGTTTGGACTAAAGTGGGTAGAAACTGCCAGTTTTGGGAAGTAAACGAACAGACCTTAAACCATTTTGAGTGACAGTTTTGCTCAAGACTGATAGTCTGTACGTCTGTTGTCACAAAAATTTGCTCAGATTTCTTTTTGTGAGCATGAATGACGTGAGCAAGAGTGCCCGTCATGATTGATAATGTTCACCATCCTTTAAATTCAAATCGAAAATGGAACAAACTTAAATATAACTTTAATTTAGAATTTGGTATAGTAAATCCACAGTACTGTGTACTGCGTAGTAAATCGACGAGAATAATTCAATGTTTTCACAACAGCAGAAAGTTGTAATGGAGTTATTTGCGAATTACCAGAAAAATAGTTTTCATGTTAAATTTGATAATTTATGTTATTTTTTTAAGGGAAATGTAGCTGGAATATCGATCAGAATTGTGTTTCCCCCAATTGTTTTCAGCTATCCTGAGCTTGTAATTTGTAATCATAAATTGTTATTCAATTTAAATCTTATAATCTAGTATAGATTACAAAAATTGAAAATGAAGTCTTAAAAAATTTAGTCCCAGTTTTTAAGGGAAAAAGTGAGGAATCGTGTTTATATTTCTGAGCCCTCTGAGATCTCAGAAATATAAACTGGCTAAATGTTTATGTTAATGTCAAAATAAAGCTCTTGTCTAATTATTACTTCTAGTCAACTACAAAATTTCATTTTGGCTCAGCCTTTCACATAAAATGAGTTTTAT
Source organism: Dasysyrphus tricinctus (assembly GCA_963921185.1). NCBI lineage: Eukaryota > Metazoa > Arthropoda > Insecta > Diptera > Syrphidae > Dasysyrphus > Dasysyrphus tricinctus. Next base: position 12,288,544 of record OY992533.1, read on the forward strand.
AATTTCAGGGATTGAACCAATGGTCATTGAAATATTTAAAGTTTTTTTATGTGGAAGGATGGGCCTATTTGATTTGATTTTTTGTTTGGCTGGAAATATTAATTAAGTCTTGAGCTTAAATCCTCCATCAAAATAGTAAATGATTTTGTTTTTTAAATACATACTTCAAAATGGAAGAACAAAATCTTCAATGACTGGGGCCTCACAATTGTAATGTGCATTTAATATTTTTTTTTAATTACATATTATGTACTTACAAATTTAATGGATAGTAAGATTTTGTAAATTCGAAATGTAAATATTTAATTACATAATACGAATAATGTAATGGATATCTAGATTTTTTCAACTATCCTTTACAGAACTAATCGCTCATTAGATTTTTTAAAATTTAAATGTAAGCTACGTTAGTTTTTGGTAAAAGTCAAACAGACACACAATATTTTTTTTGATATTTCTATCTACGACCATGGTCGTTTTATAAAATGTTTCAATCAATTTGTTAACGAATGAATAACTTCACAATTGAGTCGGCAGTTGGAAGAAGGGAATAAGCGCAAAAACCAAATTTTTCTAACTTTCCGCATAATTTATTTTTTTTTATTCAAAATGAATACCTGGTAGTTGGTCATCTAACCTTTATTAAAGTTAAAATTGAATTTCAGATTTGATCAAAATAATAAATGCAATTGTGAAATATTTGTCCAAATACATGTGGCGCTTATTCTCTTCTTCAAACTGCCGATTCAATTAGGATAAAGGATGGCCTGGCTGCAATCTATGTTTACCTTAAACAGAATTTCTGCAAACTTAGGTTTTGAAACATGAATACTTCGTCGTCCATCTTCCAGGTGATCACAAATACAATAGCATTGTATCTGTAATCCATCACATAGTCAAGACTTTTTATCAAAATCTAATCTCTCTTCTTCGATTTTCCACAACATTTCAATTCCGATGGAATGTGATAAATACTCTTCTATAATATTTACACATACTATTTACCGTATATTGTTAAATCCGCTTCTTCAAGCGTCTATTACTTTTGATAAGTAATCCTATTGATATGTGCATATGAATGTTCTATGTCTCCTGCTTGCGAGACACTCGGAACAACCAAAATTGAAGGCTTTCAGAATAGTAGGAGTGAAGAAAGAAGTACTCCGTATTTCAAAGGAAAACGGCATTATGTATGAATTACATGGTATAATAATGAGTTTTCCAACTGGAAGATATGAGGTTGTATTAACAACATTATTTTTAGAATCGTACTCTATTTGCATTTCACCAACGGACATGTCTATATCAAATATTTGCAGACATACTTTCTTAAATGAAATCTTTCACATCAACTTGTTTCTAAATGTGAAATGTGAAATGTGATGTGAAGAATCAGCCAACTGGTACCTATGAGTTAATTGCAAGTGGACATCTTACTAATCAATATTAGAGCCAGATAGCCAGAGCCTTATTCAATGCTGCGTCTCAAAATATTAGTCATAGGTATTTAATTTATGAATACATTTTTGTACTCATTTTGTTTTCTGGATTGTAAAACTTATTGCAGCACTTCATCTATTGGTATTTATGTTTAAAAAAATATGGAATTCATAAATAAAAAACAAATTGTTAAGTAGCAAACTATACTCACAGATAAAAATGTCTCCATCTCTTAACTAAAGGATATTAAATTCCTTTGCCCAGATATGACATCCAAAGTTGTCTACCATTTTGTATGGACTTCTCCAGCCAATTGACACTTCAAAATTAATCTTGTCAAGAATTATTTGCATTTTGTTGATCTGAAAATGGAATCATTTTAAACTTATATGGGTATCTTCATTATATTAAATGGACGAGAAACTTTATTTGAAACTGAAACAAACCATTTCGATTAATGATCAGGGAAATTCACTGAAAATAGTTCACATTAAGCATAGAAGAAATGTAAAACGAGCTTTTAATGTTGGGTCAAAAATATTTAAGAAATTTTTACTGAACTAAACAAAGGTTCATGGTTTACTCAGACCTAAAGACTCGAGTCTAAGTGGCTAAGGGCTAAGCCAAGTTAGTTCAACGATTTTGCATTGAAAGCTGCATTAATTAGATAAAAACAAAAGGAAGGATAACTTGTAGCATACAAATCTACATCAACTCACCTTCTGTCCAACGCTAAAGAGAATTGGCTCGTCCCACCCACTTTATTCTGAAAAATTTGTCTTGCTACTTGTAAACGATCTACATTTTTGCGTAATTTGTTGTTTTGTATGTTTATTTAATAAAACGGGGTGATAATTCTCATTGTCTTAGCGAAACAATCAAATATTTTGTAAAAAGAGAACGAATTAATGCGTCCAACACTTTCCTTCAGATTTTGATACTGCTGTCAAAATAGAAGATAAAGAATCGAAAAGCAACTGACACTCAACGTGCGCCCAGGCACTGAGGTGTTGCTTTTTTTTAGAATTCATCCAAAATTTTAAGGAAGTTTTTGGATAAATTATTTGAAATCAAAATCAATCAAAAGATCTATGTAGATCTGCAAGGCAATTCAAAGAAAGTCAAACCCATACTCAACGCACGCACCTACATACATACATTGTTTAATAAAAAATAGTCTTGAATTAATTCTTGAAAAAGAGGCTGCTCCCCGAAATTGCAATTATTGTTAAACCATGGCAGTAGATAAATCTTTATTATAAATTCAATATATTCTCAAATTAAAATAGCTAAATAAGGTACCTATTTTATGAAATTTTCTATCTGAAAACATCCTTCTACGGTGAGTTGACAGCAAAAGGTAGGTCTAGGTGAACCAATAGCAATTATTGCAAAATGCATTCTCGTTCAAAAAGATTAAAAGTTATAAATAAAAGTTGAATTTTAAATTACCTGCTAATCGGTGGTGATGTACTTAGGAAGGAGATTTTTTGGAGAATAACTTTTTTGTTTATTGGGGTGGTTCTTTGGAGCCCAGTAGAAGGAAGATGAGGCACTTGGTCAATTCTACTCGGTTGTCGTTGTTTTGTGAGAGATTCACTTCACAGTTCACAGAAGAGTCGAAGAGTTGGCTCGAAAAATTTGTTTTGGAAATTTTTGTTATGAAATGACATCTGTGGGAATTATTAAACAACATTTTGCAAAGGTTTGTGTCAGGAAATTACAGAAGGTATTTACCAGGGCTGCCATGCCCTTTGTATATAAAAACTTTTTTTTTATATACAAAGCCATGCCTTATATTACGTTTTCATTAGGCCAAATGAGGTAATTCCGTTGAAAATTTCCTTTGTATATAAAAACCTGGGTGAAGGAAACTGTGAAGGTGAAATATTAGAAGAAAACGGTACCACGCCCAACGACAAATCCCTAACATAAGTTTTTGTTGAAGCTGCAGCTAAGTTCACCAAAGATACAGCTGGGCTGCTAGGCATAACAGAAGCTGCAGGTGCAACGGCACGTAGAGGGGGAAGTGGACGTGAAGTCGTAGGCAGAGGTGGAGGTAAATATGCACGTGGAGGCGCAGAACTAGCTCCTGCAGATGTGACCGTAGAAGTCGGCTGCTTTGGACAGCTCCACGCATCCATAATGCTAAGGCATACAGGATCAATGGCATCGTCTGAGCACTTGCATACTGAAAAGTATGATAATGGCAGTGCATTTGGAACCAGACGTTTTTGTGTACCTCGCAGTACAATATCTTTGAGGTAAAAATGTGCTTCGCAAATGAAGGACCTATCATGAACGACGGAAACACCTGCGTGTTTTTGCCAAATTGGTCTTCTGCTGTCTTGAGGAAATCTGAAAAAAGAAATACTACTCGGCCGATGCTGCACCGCACCGCATTTTGCGTAACAACACCTAACCATGTTTGTTCAAGTTTTTATTATAGGAAAATCGATTTAATACAAAAATAAAATACGTAAAAAATAATTTTTTTTCACACTTGTTATCTTTTTTGCACTTTCAAAATAATTTTTTGCACTGTTCTTTTTTTTCAATTTTTTCACACAAACACAAAGATTAATACAACACTTTAATATTTTTACAGACAATGATTTTATTACAAAAAAGAATAATTTTATCAAGACTTGAAGATTTTTCACAGTTTAAGATTTTATTAAGAAAACATTAAATGATTTTTCACAGAACTTAACTATTTATCACAGCAATATATTTCTTTTTTCAATTATTTTATTTTACACAGAATAATTTTTTTTTCACAAATCACTTAACTTTGTTACACAGCAACACTTACAAAAATATTCACGTCACGGAAATGGTTAAGTACGTATAAAAAGGTATTTAATTTATAAAGGTAGCAAGGTAACAGACAAAGGAAATCATATAATTTAATTGTATAAATAAATATTTTTGTTTTATTTATTTGTATTATATGTATATAGGTACGCATAAAAATATAGAAAAGCAAATTATTATAAGCAAATAAATAAAAAAAGTAAAAAAGCAAGCAATAATATGGATTTTAGTTAAATATTGTTGTTTTATTTATTTGTATTATCTATAGGTACCTATATATGTATGCGAATAAAAAAATAAAAAAGCAAATTATTATACCTATAAGCAAATAAATAAAAAAAGAAAAAAAAGCAAGCAATAGAAAAGCACTCTATGGATTTAAGTTAAAAAAAAAACTTTCAACCCCTACAACTTAAAACTTACATACACCAGTGGTGGAAAAGAGTTATAAATTTAGGTTTAAAAAAAGGTAATTAAAGTAAGGTGGGTATCAAGGGCAAGAAATTTCACAAATTAGGTAGGTAGGTATTTCACAAATTTCACAGCACAATTTTTCCTTTTTTTTAACTTCAAAAATTAATTTTCAGGCAAGTATTGTTGTTAATATATGGTACTAAACACAATCACTATCACTATTAAGTAATATTGCAATTTATTCAGTTCGTTCACGCACTCGGAAAAGCAGCTAAAAGCCAAGATCGCGACAAATCAAATGATTTTAAAGCGTTAAAATTTTCAGCCGTTAAGGAAAAGCGCGCAAAGTTTTCATGTACAAAATCCTGCACAAAAAAATCACCTACATTTGTACAAACTAACCCACATATATGAGAATATAAGAACCACCCCTTCCTCTTCCACCGCAAAACCCAAAAATCCAGCACACTTGCCTATGTTTACCTACCCCTTCCTCATGCAAAACAAAAAAATCCTACAAGCCAAAGAGAATAGCCAAAATTGTTTTCTGTTGTGTCTCTTGGCTTTATCTTCATATTAAAAAAATGTAAACAAAACCAATAACAACCCAAAGCAAAATTGAATATTTTCTTCATTGTGTTCTTTATCAAGTCCTTCATTATATCAATATACTATTGAAATAATGCCTTCTACCTGAATCAGTCACACTCTCATACATTTTCAATACCTCTTTCCCGTTCTAATCATAATCTGACGTTTCTGATTCTCAGCCATTCGCTGTAGTCTCCAAAAATGCTCCCAACGAATTCGTTCTCTCCACAACGGGTTCCGAGTATTTTACGTAGATGTCGCCCCCTTCGCATTCGTCGATAATAGTACTATGGTTTTTATATACAAAGAAATTTCCAAATTAGATCCGAAATTACCTCATTTCCCATACAAAATCACATTTCGAAATGAGATAATTTCAACCAAATTTGCACGAAATTAGGTTGGAAATTATAGATAAAATCAAATCGAACAACTCTAAATTAATTGCTATTGTGAATCAGTCTGATTCAAAAGTTAAATTTGAAGTACGAATCAATCAAATCATCATCTATCGAAAATCAAGTTTCAAGACGAATTTTAAATTTATTTAAATTTATGGACAAAACAAGCATTTCAACAATATAAATGTATTTATAATTTATAGTGTATGTATTCATATTTTCATTCATTATTTATATTTATGTAGTTTTTGGGCTGGGTGGTTGGATGTTGTAGGAACTGGGGGCCTCGAGCTGTATCTTTTCCTACACATCAAGTGCTTACAATACCTCCAAGTTGGCAGCCGCCGGATACTGGTCTTGGCTTTATGCCAGGACTTGCTAAAGTCTTGCGTGAAGCCTCGGATAACGACCCCCCTCAAATGGCAACCAGACCCGGAACGAAAATGGACTATGATCTACGAGTATGCACCTGGAATGTAAGGACACTACACACCAGGTGCTACTCAAAAACTTGAATCTGTCCTCTCGCGGTACAAGGCAGACATTACCGCGATCCAGGAGATACGATGGATAGGATCAGGTATAACGAAAAGAAAAGATTGCGACATTTATTACAGCTGTCACCAAAGACTGCACATGCTAGGATGCGGATTCGTCGTGGGAAATCGACTCAGATCGAAAGTCATCGATTTTAAGCCGAAAAGCGATCGCCTGGCTGTGATCCGCATCAAAGCTACCTTCCAAAACATCAGCCTAATATGTGCACACGCCCCTACCGATGAAGCTGAGGAGTCTAACAAGGAGGAGTTTTACGACCTCCTGGACGGAGCCTACGAAGCATGGTATAAGAATAACAAGGTATGCTTGACAGTTCAGGCAATTGAGTCCTGACGTCATTGCGAGTGAATGATCTCAATTTTTTATCATGTATGGCGAAGAGAGTAAATAGAAATTGTTTATGTTTTGAAGCTATTTGATATTAAAACTCAAAGTAAAACAATAGATTATTTATGTGTTGATGTTATGTTTTGTTAAATTTTAAGTTAAACAATAAATAATTTATTTTTTAAAGCTATGTGTTGGTGAACACTCGCTATGACGTCACACAAAACAAAATATGGCGACCCTTCATCTCATATACAACATACCTTGTATTTTTATACCATGCCTACGAAGCCTGTCCGGAGTACGATGTCAAAGTCGTGCTCGGAGACTTCAATGCTAAAGTCGGAAAGGAAAACATCTTTGGCGGATTAGTTGGAAAGCACAGCCTCCACGAAACGACAACAGACAACGGCTTCCGACTAATCGACTTTGCTGCAGCTCGTAATACGGTGATAAGTAGCACTCGTTCCCCAGGCGAAGGATACACACAGCAACCTGGCGATCTCCAGATGGTCGAACGGCCAACCAAATCGACCACGTGCTAATTGGAGCAAGGTACGCATCAAACATCTTGGACGTGCGAACTTTCCGAGGTGCAAACGTGGACTCTGACCACTTTCTTGTTGTGACAAAGTTCAGAGCCCGACTGTCCAACGAAAAGAAAACGAAGACCGCCCAAAGAAAGAAGTTCAACATCGCATGCCTTAGCACATCTGAGAAAGCCAGAGACTACAGTGAGCAATTGACCGGGAAACTCTCTGCCGTACACCCAGCCACAAGCGTCAACAACCAGTGGAACCAGTATCGTGACATTATTAAGGAGACAGCCGAGACCACCATAGGCTATCAACCACCCACAAAAAAGAACCCGTGGTATGATGATGAATGCGCGGTATTGAAGCAGGAGACGGAAAATGCACGAATGCAAATGCTGCAACGGAAAACAAGAGCAGCAAGAGAGGAGTACCGTGAAAAGAGAAGGAAAGAGAAAAAAACCCTGCGTAGAAAGAAAAGAGCATCCGCAGCCTCTCAGCTCAAGTATCTCGAAGAGTCCAGCACCGCCACCAACACCCGCCGGTTCTACAAAACAGCCAAGCAACTGGCATCTGGTTATAGGACTGGGCACGCAAGCTCTTCGAAACAGCGAAGGGAACCTAGTCACCGAAGCACAGGGAATTGTAGACGTGTTTAAGCAGCATTTCCAGCAGCTGCTTAATGGGCATTATGTAGAGGAGGCAATAGAGGAACAAAGAAGCATTAGACCAGTCAATGAAGATCCAGTCCCAGCACCCAGTACTGAAGAGGTAAGAAAGCCATCCACAAGCCTAAGAACAACAAATCCGCCGGCTCGGATGGCCTACCAGCGGAACTCTTCAAGTATGGAGGAGATGTTCTGGTAGGGTGCATGCACCAGCTCATCAACCAAGTTTGGGAGGAGGAAAGTATGCCCGACGACTGGTCAAATAGCTCCATATGCCCAATCTACAAAAAAGGCGATCCTATGTCCTGCAAGAACTACAGAGGCATATCCCTGCTTAATGTTGCCTACAAGATCCTATCCAACGTACTATGTGAGCGTCTAAAACCTTTCTGCAACACTATGATCGGCACGTACCAGTGTGGCTTCAGGCCAGGCAGATCAACGATAGACCAAATCTTCACATTGAGGCAAATCCTGGAAAAGACCAACGAATTTCAAGTCGAGACCCACCACCTATTCATCGACTTCAAAGCCGCATATGATAGCATAAGTCGCCAAGAGCTTCTATTGGCGATGTCGGAACTCGGGATCCCGAAAAAACTGATCCAGCTATGCCGCATGACGTTACAAAATACGCGGTGCAACGTGCAAATGGGTAACAGCTCATCCGAGTTATTCCAGACGTGTACAGGGTTCAGACAAGGAGATGCGCTATCATGTGATTTCTTCAACCTAGTCCTGGAGCAGATAGTGCGCAAGAGTGGTGTTAACATGGAAGGCACTATCTTTAACAGGTCTTCTCAACTGCTTGGTTATGCGGACGACATCGACATCATCGGCCGTTCCAAGAGAGCTGTACTTGAAGCATTCACAGCTATTGATGAACAGGCGAAACGCGTTGGTCTTGAAGTGAATGAGGACAAAACAAAGTATATGCTATCAACAAACAAAGCCTCATCTGTCCATCGCCTAGGACAAAACGTCACTGTTGGTAGCAGTAATTTCGAGGTAGTCAAGGAGTTCACCTACCTCGGAACAAACATCAATCCCACGAACGATACCTTAGTGGAAATCCGACGAAGAATTACCCTAGCGAACCGCTGCTACTTCGGTTTGGCCAAACAAATGGGTTCAAAACTCCTTTCTCGAAAGACAAAGTGCACGCTATACAAAACTCTAATTTTACCAGTTCTACCAGTTGATCCCGGGCACTTTCGAGAGAAAAATTCTACGGCGGATATTTGGTCCTATATGCGAAGAGGGCGATTGGAGGAGAAGATTCAATCGTGAACTGTACGAGCTGTACCAAGATGTGGATGTAGTCCAAAGAGCCAAAACACTCGGCCACATCGAGCGAATGGACAACAACGCTCCAGCCAAGAAAATCTTCGAATCCCAGCCCCCAGGTTCGAGACGACCAGGAAGACCGAACCTCCGCTATAGGGATCAGGCGGTCACAGACGCAAGAGCGCTTGGTCTCGACGACTGGAGGGAGCGTGCGAGGGACCGCAACCGATGGAAGACCGCAATATCTCAGGCAGAGACCTTTCATGGATCGGGAGCCGGATAAGTAAGTAAGTAAAGTAAAGTAGTAGTTTTTGGGCTGAAAGCTAAACGGAGAGATGCATTCTCTTGGCAAATTTATACTGAAAATGTAGTGCGTTGGCCGACGACCTTGCGTACCTACAGCAAGAAACCCTTCAAGACGTGCATATTCTACCCCTGATTAGAAATACCGGATCACAATTCTTCAGATTGTTTCGTAATTGAGTCGTTGAATAAGTTCACAGATAACAGTTTGCCGGAGGTGGAAAGTGAAGTGAAGCTTACCGAGGTGTCTCAAAGCAACCAATTTTATTTTATTATATTTTAAAACAATGCAGAATAAAATAGGAATCGACGACGTTAAATTGCATGGAAGTATGGATGATTCAGTAACTGGCATTCTATTTTCATCGGCAGTACAAGAATCAACGGATTCTCCGGCATTAAATTTAATTAATAGTAGATGCAATCCTCAGACTTTTCCATAATTGTATGCGTCTGATATCACGGCAAAAAGCCTACATCTTCGATCCAACACCCATCCTGCGGGTTCCTCGGTCAACATCGACGATTTTCAATTGCATGGAAGCATGATCTTCGGTGTGGATGATTCTTACTAATTACTGGCAGCGTATTTTTGTGGACATAAGTACAAATCCAACTGATTCTCTGGCGTCGTCTTCCATTTTAATTGAATTTTTATTGCAAATATATGGGCGCGTTCAATGTTTGAATAGAAAGCCTATCTAGGATAGCTTTGTATATTGTATCCATGTATGTGTTTGAACGCAAGTCAGTTGTTGTTGACATTTCTCATAGGATAGCTTTGTATCCTAAAATTTTTAGGATAGCTTGGGATCTCTTTTCTGCCAACAGCTGTTTCGTCATCAGCTGTGTTTTAACAAGGGATTACAACAACACAAACCTATCCAGATCGCTTTATAGCCATTCCACACTATCCCACTGAGTATTAACACTTGTCAAAAAAGTGGGAAGAAATCATGTATAATAGTGTGGAAACAAAATATGAAATTTCATCACACACAAACTGACAGCGCATCCGACACGATTTGACATGTGTTTATACCTGAAAATATTTAGGATTGGTTCTAAAACCATCACACATTCTATCCCACTTGGGCGTTTGAGGTTATGGTGAAACTGATTTGTTTTGATGCAAGTGTGGAGGCAAAATATGAAAATCATTTTCATCACACAAATTTGGCAGTCGTATGAAATTCTTTCCGACTTTATTCTGACATGTGTTAATACTTTGTGGGATAGTGTAGAGGCACTTTTAGTTCGGTGTTTGAACGTGGCCATTACCAGTGACAATCGACAATGAAGTAAACAAAAAAAAACGACAGGGTTGCCAAATGAAATGAGGTAAATAAGATGAAAACACTTTTTCTGTAATTTGCGAAATTACCTCATTTCGACTCTAATGAAAACTGGTTTTAAATACAAAGCTTAAACTAACTTGATAATCCAATTTAAAAATGTTTGTAGCCCAAAATCGGAGCCGAAAAATTAGCCCAAATAGTAGTCCAATACCAATAAAAAAAAGAATCTCATAAATTCTATCACGATTTATTTGAATTTAAAAAACAGGAAAAATAAAATACATTTTTGGTTCATAATACTATGTTCCCACCAAACCGAAATCTGAGATTTTAGCTGAAAAATTTTGAGATCTCGAGTTGGTGGAGCGGGATTTCATTAAGATTTCGTTGAAATATTGAGTTTTCATTCTTGAAATCTTGCTCCATCAACTTGAAATATCAAAACTTTTTAACCGAATTATGGATTTCATTTTGTTGGGAACATAGCATTAAACAAAAATAATAATCACATTGAGGGTATTCACGCAACAGCGTAAATTTCGTAATTCTGTCACAATTTGTATAGAAAATTTGACAGATTGACGCAGTTAACAACTTTACCATGTTTACGATGACTTTACCCTGTTGCATAACTAATTTCCAGAGTTTGTGTTTGAAAAAGGCAAGCCAGTTGTTGGCTAGCGAGTAGGAAAAGTTTCGATTAGTAATTGTTGGCGAGTTACAAATACATCGAAACTTTTCCTACTCGCTAGTCAACTTGGCTTGCCCTTTTTCGAAGCCAGTTGAGAAGCGAGTAGTGCGGTGAGTGATTTGACAATAATGTATGTACCCAACTCGCTAGTGAGTACTCGCTCGTGTGGCCTCCGGGTTAGACAAATTTACGCAGTTTAAAGGCCCCCCCAAACCAACACGAAATCATAGCGAATCACTTTCAGAGACAGTTTTTTGTTGTTGTTTAGCATCGTGTATCTTTCATATTTTGTATTATTGTGAATGATTTTGCGCCGTTAGCGAATGATTCGCGCGAAACATTCGCCGACGTCGGTTTGTTATTGTTGTTGTTTGGCGTTTTGTGTTTGTCATATTTTATACTATTGTGAATGATTCGCTACGAATTCGCGTTGGTTTGGGAGAGCCTTTAAATTTTCGCGTACTTTATTTTATTATTTTTAAATTTTTGCGTACTCGGGTACTCGAATTACTTGGGTACCCGAGTACTCGAGGTCACGGGTACCCGGGTACTCGAGTAGTTCGGGTACTCGGGTACCCGGGTAATTTGAGTACCCGGGTACTATCCGGGCAATACCCGGGTATTCGGGTACCCGGGTTTCAAGAGCTCTACTCTGAACAGAGTCCGAGCATGTCGAGCATGTTCTGAACTTCATGTGAACAAGTGTGTTCTGAGCGCTCTGAACTCACAGTACACATTTCTAAGGTATTATCTTGCGCATGTTGTCCGAAATGAGAACTGTCAAAGAAATTCAAGATGGCAGCCTTACGTGACCTCGTCCGCTGTATTACAACAACAACGAAGAAAACAAATACAAAGGGATAATTTAAATAACACTAAAAACCAGGAAGGGATATTGTTTGCATGACAAAATAATATTAATAAACACTAAAAAGCTTGAAATAATTGTATTTGCTAATAAATAAGTAACAAATGAATACATAACACACAACAAATTTTGATGTTTAACGAGTGGGGTCACGGGATTCGCAATTTTCCACTGATTTTGATGGATGCGCAGAACTGAACAAAAATGAAAACTCTAATGATATTACCTTCAATATGTGTACTGTGCTCTGAACTATCTTTGAAACACACCTGAACAATAGGTTTTTATATACAAAGCTCACGTACACTGTATATGTGATATACACCACTTCCTTTACTTCTTCTTCTACGGGAAAACCATTTGCATTTTGCAGGTGCTGTAAAAGTAAATCTTTTTTAATGGGGTTTTCCATTGGTCATGCAAAAAAAAAAAAACTATGCTGTCATGGAATGTCATGCAAAACAATGGACCGGCAATTGATTTGCATGCGAAAAAAAGTGTCGTGAACAAAATATTTTTTTTTTGATGGTCGGTTTATACTTCCGAAAAAAAAAATATATTCACCTCAAGGCATTATTTACATGCAAATGATTTTCGCATCCAAAAATAATTATTTTTCATTTTTAGGCCTATAGTTTGTCAATTAAGGGTAAATTAATGACTCAATGGGTGGCTTAGGCCAAAGCAAACGTTTTTCGCCTTGAATATTATTCAATTTGGTCCGCAGAATAGGTGGAAAATCGTTTTGAAAATTTTAATTTTTTTTTTCGCATCGGAACTGTAAACTATGCTTTAGTCCACAGTACACAAATCTAAGGTATTATACTGCGCCGGTTGTCAGTCGAAAATAAAAAATGGCTGTGAACGTGAGGAAGAAAACACACGTAAAAACAACAACAAATCAAAATTGAAATTGTCAGAAATAAAAATGGCTGGGAACGTGATGACTTAAATACACGTAAAAATAACCACAAGTATTGACATTTGACACAAATTTTGATATATTCGCAGAAGAAACAAAAATCAAAACTCTAACAGCAGTATTAATAAAATCCTGCTATCCGCTCCGTAACACACGTGTTAACTGCCACACGGATAGACATCTTGTCCGTTTGATAACTTTTCTTATTTAAAGCATAGTTTACAGTTCCCATGCGAAAAAAAATCAAAATTTTCAAAACGATTTTCCACCTATTCTGTGTACCAATTATTATTATTATTATTATTATTATTTATTATATTAAACATTAATGTACAATATAATACTTAAAGCTAATAGCTACCAGGGCTTCTAGCTGTGTGTACCAATTTGAATAATATTCAAGGCGAAAAACGTTGGACTTGGCCAAAATCACCCATCGAGTCATTAATTTACCCTTAATTAGCAAACAATAGGCCTAAAAATGGAAAATAATTATTTTTGGATGCGAAAAACATTTGCACGCAAATAATGCCTTGAGGTGAATATATTTTTTTTTTTGGAGGTGTACACCGACCATCAAAAAAAAATATTTTATCCACCACACTTTTTCACATGCAAATCAATTGCCGGTCCATTGTTTTGCATGACATTCCATGACAGCATTGTGTTTTTTTTGCATGAAACTGTAAACCAATCATGCAAACAATTAATTTTACATTATACCTCAAGTATTTTCGACATGCGAGAATATTTGCATCGATTTTTTTTTGCGCACGGGAACTGTAAACTAGGCTTAAAAAGATATGATATCTTTCCAGTATTTATCACTTCACCAAATTCACCACTTCATCAAATTATGGTGATTTTCTAATACATGTTTCACATGCATGCACTGCCTTACGAAGTGTATACAAGTAGTAGTAAACGGTCTTATCACACTTGTGCGTGTATGTGTAAAGAAGTTATCCCTTCACTATACGCGGAATTTGGCGAGTTAAAAGGTTTGTTCGCTGTTCCCTGCCTCAGGGCGCACTTGGGAATGTCATTCAAATGTCAAAAAACTGGGGGCTGCCCGGGTTTTGATTTCACATCGAACACCCCACTTTTACTTTTGTATGATAAAAATGTTATGGTGCTTGGAGACTATTTTGTGCAGCTTCAAAATCTTTATGCAAACAATAGATATTCATATATTTCCTTAGCATTGTATTTATTAATATATAAATTAATGAAAAGTAACAAAATAGTATACAAAATATTTCACATTTATTTTTCACATTTATTATTTATATAAAATTCGCAAAGCTAATCCTTTTCGTTTGACATTCAACTTTTACAAACAGGGGGTCAATTCTCGATCTGTGAAACTGTGAAGTGATAAATATGATAACGCCTTCACGCCAAATGCGATTCTCGAAGTGTGAAAAAATGAAAACAAATGCCAAAATGTTTTCATATGATAATTCGTTTATCACAATCATTTAATTCTGTGAAAACCTGTGAAAAGAAAAATGATAAACACAAACAAATTGTACTCTTTTGAAACACCCAAGTCACCATCTTGGTCTTTCTATGACGTCACAATCATCTTTTTCTATGAGCAAGTGGTAGCATTTTTCATGTTAGTACTTTTTAGTACTCACTTTGACAGCAGTTTTTCATAACGAGTTCGGGAATCGCCTTGCGCGTGTTTGCGAAGTGATAAAATGATAAAACTCTGTGAAAACTGAAATGATAACTTTGTTTTCATTTCACAGTTTCACAGATCGAGAATTGACCCCCAGCTGATTTCAAGTTCGCAGCTCTGATTTCTATCCCTAAGAAAAAACCTGGGGTGCGTAAGAGCGAGTTTAGTGCTCGCCTCGAACACACATCGAACACAGTGCAAGTAACTGGGGTGAAAAAAGTGTCACATAAAACACATTAGAGCGAGTTCAGGGCGACCCAGTGCGCCCCAGTGCTGACATCGAACAAACCTAATGTTATCCGTACGAACACACGTCACAGACTATTACACATTTGTTAATAAGAATTACAAGTTAACAGATGTATAAATGCTAGCACGTTGTTATCCGCTGTTTATTAATATGGGGGTAATGGTTTTACCTTTAATATGTGCACTGTGACTTTTGTATAGAAAAAATCACTTTTAAATAAGTCAAATTTACGCACAAAATTGATTGTATGTTAAGACCAAACAATTAGCTCTTTTTGAATGCGAAAAAGAAACTGATAACACGTGAAATTTAAGATGCAATGTTTGCAACGGTAAATATTAAACCATAATCTACTATAAAAAGTCAAGAAACAAACAAAAATAAACACTGTTTTTTTTTTCTTCATTTTTGTCGTATGGGCGAAACCACTGTGGGACGTGATATTTTGGATCGTTGTGAATGATTCGTTATGATTTCGTGTTGGTTTGGGTGAGCCTGAATATTTTAAAATTTTATTGTTTCCTGTGATTTGCACTTGAGCTTGAGAACCCTTTTTTGTCAACAGCTGTGTTTTCACAAGGGATTACAACAACACAAAACTATCCAGCGTCAGCCATCATTTTGAAAAACAAGTTTTATCAAATATCTCGTAAAGTGTGCATAGCACGGCAAAAATATTTATGAATTTGATTGATATTTATGTAAATGGCCAGACAAATTTTTTAAAATCGGGTGTATTTTCATTATTCTAAAAATTCTTCTATTTGCCTAGTTCTCAGTCCCATGCCCGTTTAATTGCAGTTCTGTTATTTTAATTCCAAAGCCAAAATGAACCCTCAATTATTGACATTAAATAATATATCTTTTTATGATAGAAATAAAATACACTTTGTTTTATTATGTTTAAGTAAAAAAATGTCATTGAACTTTGTCCACGGATTACTTATCAGTTCCCTGACAGAGTGAAACAGCCAAAAATATCGTTAACTTTGAAAACTATCGAAGTTTCAGACCTAGCAGCGTGAAGTATTAAGTCTCGTGAAAATAAAATCGTATCCATATCTTAGGTCCGTTTGTTTTTTCATTTGTGAAGAAGAAATTTGTGCGAGAGATGCAGAGATCGTGGATTGGCCTGATGATGATGAGTATTTACTTTTACAGGCTAAATTTCATATTTTTTAACATTATATTATTGGCTTAGTAAAACTCTATTTATATATTCTTACTTGCGATATAGGTACTATAAGGCAAGTTTTGGATGCGTGCGAAAAAAAATTTTGAGATAACAATCAAACATGATATAACGATGATAGAGAACACCAAAAAAGTGGGTTGCACAATTCTGTCTGTCTGTTGTCTGTCTGTTCGTCTACATCCTAAGCGACTCGATCGATTTTCTTCAAACTTGGTACATAATGGTTTTTGGTGATTCTTCCCACACGTTTTTTTAATTTTTTTTAGAACAAAAAATAACGGTACCTGCCATAAAATTTTGTTTGTCAATTTTACATAATCGATTTTTTCTCAAAAACGGCTCGACAACTTTTCTTTAAAAAAATTCAGTAAATTTATTTTAGTAAAGGCTTCCTTGTGATGCTTTTTTTGTCGAGGCTGAGGTAGGCTCGTCGGTGTCCAGGGTTTATCACAAAGAAAGCTAAAAACTTGGGTAGAAGTTTCCAAGCTCCAATCAAAACAAACTTTATTAATTCCAAATCAAGTTTACAGTATTTAACAATATTCGTTATTTATATTATAATTGTTTTTTTTTTTTGTATAACAAGGTATTTCGTATAAGTAACAATAAGTATTCCTACAATAATATAACACGGTATTTCATATACGGGTGTGGGGCCAGCCCTGCCTCCAGCAAGAAACTGAAGGATAAATCGGTGCACTATCCGCGATGACAGGCTTGTCTATGGTACTCTTTGAAGAAGTGTAGCCACAGAAATAATCGGTGGGACACGGACCTGCTCCTACCAAAAGACTAAAAGAAAAATCTTTGTAGGCTAAGCCTTGTCCACGCTACACCATTGTATATCCAATCTATAGTATTCTCATGAAACATGATTTTGTAGGTAGACATTTGGTCGATAGGTTCGCTGTGATCGCCTTACCGAGATCCCTTAACAAAAATTTGTATTACATTTGGACGCATAGATGGCCACGAGCTTTTTTTCTTCATGAGAATACTATAGAATTTATATACAATGGCTACACTTAGAAGAAGTGGAGCGCAGAAAGAAACAGGTACAAAATAACCTTCTTGCTCCTAGCGGCAAACTTGAAGAAAATTCGGTGCTTTGTTCGCGGTAACAAGCTTGTCTTGTCTGTGTTACTCTTTGAACAAGGGTAGGCACAGAAATAATCGGTGGGACACGGCCGTGCTCCTAGCAAAAGACTAGAAAAAAAATCGGTAGATGTTAGTTCTTTGTCCACGAAGAAGTGGAGCGTAGAAATAAACGGGGGAAAGGATAGATACAGGAAAAGGTAGAAGTTTAAAAGCAAAAAGTTTTTCGAAACTCCTATCTAGTACACTTCATACCCAGCAGTGTGTTTCTACTTGCTAATTTAAATTTGTTTCCCAAATTTAATTAAATCAGCGTGGTATTCTTGCTTTCCGTACACTAAAATTGGTACTAAACAACAGGCGAAAGCAGAAGACAAATTAGTAGTGAAATTCAACCTTCCCATCAGAGAATATCAAATAAAGAAGCCAATCCTTCGTACGTTTCACCCCCCAAAACCCATTTGTTTACATTGTTGTATTTGTAATTTCATTTTGTGTCGAAGAAATAGATGTGAATTGCAACAACAACAAGACCTGTGCCGAATGATGTGCTG
This sequence comes from Dasysyrphus tricinctus, assembly GCA_963921185.1. Lineage (NCBI taxonomy): Eukaryota > Metazoa > Arthropoda > Insecta > Diptera > Syrphidae > Dasysyrphus > Dasysyrphus tricinctus. Next base: position 12,306,443 of record OY992533.1, read on the forward strand.
AATCAGCATTGCCGATGTGGCACGATTGTGCACTTATGGCACCTTTTCATTTAAATGACACTGTGGCACTCAAAGACTTCATATGGCACTTTGATGTAGGTGTAGTAAAATAAAATATTCAAACAACAAATATTTTTTAGAATGTTTATAACCCAACACTTGCATCACCTATGACATTATTATTCACCCGATTAATTCAAGTCAAAACTTAAATTTAGATTTAAAATAATTCAAATATAAAAACCAAATCCAATTCCATATTATTCGCTCCATAAATCCTCACTTCAATCCAATTTTTTAATGCAATCTCGATTAATCCTACATTTTTTATTTAAACTGCCATCCGGAAATCAGTTAAACTCAATTTCAACATTATTCACTTCTTTTTGAAGTTTGTATGATTTTTTTTTGCTCCCAGAAATAAAGAGTTAAATAAAATTATAAAATAAATAAAGAAAGAAACCCATTGGATTTAATGCATGCTTTTGAACGAATAGTATTATTAAAAAAATTAATTTCCATCAAAAATTAGTTTATAGCAAGCACCCACTGGCCTAAAATGGCACTTTCTATTGTTGGCTGTTGGCAATGGCACTTTCAAAAAAATATTTCCGGCAACGCTGTGCTGAATGACTAGTTGATTCTATGTGTGCGTTTTGCACTGCTTTTCACTAATACTTTGCAAATCTAATACATCAGCTGTTCGCTTCAGCTTGTAGGCAAATCAAATTGACAGCTGAGGATTGACTTATTCCTTATATGGGTGGATGTAAAAAAAAAAAAAATCAAAATTTTCAAAACGATTTCCACTTATTCTTGCACCAAATTGAATAACATTCAAGGCAAAAAACGTTTGCCTTGGCCTAGGCCATCGATTAAGTCATTAATTTACCCTTGATTAATAATAGATCTAAAAAAGAAAAAATAAATATTTTTGGATGCAAAAACCATTTGCATGCTAATAATACCTTGAGGTGAATATGTTTATTTTTTTGGAAGTGTAAGCCGACCATCCAAAACAAAAATATTTTATTCACCACACTTTTTTTCGCGTGCAAAACAACTGTCGGTCCATTGTTTTGCATGACATTCCATGATAGCAATGTTTTTTTTTTGCATGAAACTGTAAACCAATCATGCAAACAATTAATTTTGCCTTTCACTTCAATTATTTTTGACATGCGAGAATATTTGTATAGGTTTTTTTTTGCGCACAGGAACTGTAAACTAGGCTTAAACGGATTTAGATAAATTTTTTATATACAAATTTCAGATAAGAGTTAAGAATATTGCATATCAAAATTTTCAAAAAAAAGTTTTTGGATTTTTAAAAAAAGTTTCAAAGTTTTTTTTTTGAAAATTCGATATCTCAAAAACTTTGTTTTTGTATACCTACACATAAATACATATATACTTCAGATTTGCATACCAAAATTCTTTCTTAAAAATATTTTAAGAATTTTATTTAAATTATTTTTTTTAAAAACCGCACCAACGATTTTAAAATTTTTTTTTCCCATACAATCATATTCAATCAAGAATTAAGATTGGATTCTTTTTTTTCACCTCAAACTTTCAAAAGAGTTGTTTTAGCCAATTTAAATGTCGTATTTCATGCTGCTCTACATTTTTCTCTCATAATTTCCATGTTTTTATATACAATTTTCTTAAAGCCGCAGTGTCTTGAACATAAGAGCAAGTACGTGCGACCCAGTCGTGCATTTTATTTTTTTATTTCTTCGTACAATGCGTAACTAGTTTTTGGGCGCAAAAACTATGAAAACACTCAGTCCCTGGCCTTAGTCCCCTTGCACTTAAGTGACTGATTTTCTTTTAAAATAATATAAAAAACACAACTCGGTCGCACGAACTTTCAAGTTGCTTGATGCCAGGGTGTTTTGCATAAAATGCACAAAAACCCTAAAGGGCACAGGCTGTATCGAAACAAGAAAAAAATTGTGTGGAGGGGGGTGTAGTCTCTCCGTTTAGACGAGGGGTATGATTTTCTAAAACAATCACCTGTAATAGGAACAAATCTATACAAATTTTCATAACACCACCTGCTTTCGATAAATGCACATCGTTATTTTAATTTTTTTGACTGGCGGCTTTCAACCATGTCAAAAGACGTTATAAGCCTAAGGCCTGGTTCACACGAGATTGTACCGCACGTTTTTTATCGCATTCGGTTTTTACCGAACAAATATCGGGTGTTCACACGATATTTATATTTATTCGTTTAAAACTCGAATAGCTGCAGTATAATGAAAATGAATGGAAAAGTTTGAATTTGCGAAGTATTTTATTTTTATCTTTTTAAGGGAAAGGGCTAGAGAGCTGAAATTTGGACGGATGATAGAAATTATTGATTTAAATATGAATTAAAAAAATAAGAGTCCTAGAATACCGTTGGATGGAAATAACGGCAATATTTGAGCCTTTTCACATATGAACTCATATCTCCTTAGTGGATTGATCAATTTTCTTGCTGTTTTTAAATATTAAATATAAATAAAATAACGGTTATTTTGATACCTCATTCATTATCCTACGTGGTATATAAGCGATACAATCTTGATTTTAAATTGATCGAAAAATCAAAACAATTGCATTAAAATTACTTGCTTGGACCATTGTCCACGACCATCCACCAGCGAGAAGATCCCGTTATCTACATGGAATTTTTTTATTAAAATTTGATATGGATGGCTTCAAAAAATTATAGCTCCCGTTTTACTGATTGGATCTTCAAGGTTAAAGCCTTTAAGGAAAGCTGACATAACGGGCTATATTGTGTAAGAAAATCATTGAGGAGAGGCAAACATTTTTATACTAAAGGGGTGAATAAAGCCCAATTTAATTCCATTTATTTTATTCTAAATTCAAATGTTGATGAAAATTTTTATAATTTTGAAAAACTAAAAACGCACATTTATAGCCTCATTCCTCTTCTTTATTTTAAGATCTTAACCTACAAGATCTAATCAGTATCACCGGAGTTATAATTTTCTTAAATCAACCATATCGGTCGATAATTTTTTTTGTGTACATGGGCTTCTCTCCACTGAAGCTCATTCGATGCCAACGAACAAATACCCAACGTGGATTTAAACCGTGTGAACGAGACTATATAAAACAATACGCCACTGGAAGACGATACGTCACAGTTCATTCGATTTTTTGATAAGTCCGTTGAGTATTCGATAAACGTACTTCGCTGAGTACGTTTTCTTGCCGTACAAACGTCGTGTGAAAGGCTCTATGTAAAATATATACGCCACTGCTCATTCGCACGGATTTATACTGCAAAAAATCGTGCGGTACAATCTCGTGTGAACCAGGCCTTAGGTCTGTTTCTTTACTCGCCTGCGGGATCCCTAAGTATCCCAAATCTACACAAAACGTGTTTCATTACTTTTGTCTTGCTTTTGAGCTTTTGACTTTTTTTCATTTCCCCTCAAGCAAGAATCTACCTGAACATTTTAGTAATAACAACAACAATTTGAAATTAAATTTGGGCAGTACCGTACATAAAATGGTTAAGTTTAATTAAAATAAAAGAAAATGACAAAATAGGGACAAATATAATAATAAATGTTTCACCTAATTATTTTAATAATAAATCATAAATACATGTAAATGAATTTGAAATTGCATAATTTTGTATGCGTTGAGCCTACAAGCAATAAAGTCAAATGTATAATTTACCCCGAAACAAACCAGAAACATCCCAAATGCGTTTCTTTACTTATCATTTCTGGTTAAGCAAAACAACAACAACATCAAAAAGCTCAAACCCAAACTTTTTCCCGAACTTTTTCCCAAACTTTATCCCAAAAGTAGGGAAACAGACCTTTTAACTAAGCTAGTTTTTATGTCTACTTGCTTCCAAAAATGTTTTTCCGGAACTATCATCATTTTCTTCCATTATCCAAAAATGTTTTTCCGAAATTATCATCATTGTCTTCCATTTTTCCCATATAAGAAACTTAATCCGGTACGATATTTCTCGCACTGCATAGAAAATTTAACGTCTTTAAGAAACCGCCTCGTGATAATGTGATTTTGAAAGGAATTCATAATGAAATGCTTGTTTTTGATACGTTTTGAGCGATACTTTTGAATTAACGCAAATACATCATACAAAAATTTTTCATTCAATGCTTTGGAAACTTATGCCATGTGATTTAGTGATATGTAAAGGAAATTTTCTTTTTTATAATGCGTTGTCTGATAAAAGAAGTTTTCTTTCTTATATAATTTTTGTATATAGGAAAGGAATTCTTTGCATTTTTAATTTTTTGACTTTCTTTTTCCGTCATTTAAAGTATTATTATGTGAAAAGGTTTTGAGAAATCAAAATTTTAAAGTCAATGGGCCCTACCAATAACTAAATTCAGAGTCGAATTAAATATTTAAGTTAAATGGAGATGGACCGTGTACTCTATATAATAAACCAAACATGGTACGACTTAAATATTTAAGTCAACCCTAAATAATGAATATAACTTGGTATACATGAACTTTTAAATATGAAACATGTATGGTTCATTATTTATAGCCCATACCATTATGCCCCCTTTTATTTAAATATTTAAGTCGTCTCTAAAATTGATCATTGGTAGGGCCCAATATATATTTGAAAGCAATCTATTAACTTTACAATTTTATACCTCAAAAACTTTTTACTCGAACCACTTGATTTAACAAAATAAATAATGGAATATTAGCTTTACGATGCACGGTTCACGGGATATTTGATAAAACGTGTTATCCACGATGGCGGCTGATGCTCGCACCCCCTCCTGTCCCGCAAACTTACATTTAAATTGGGGGTGGGGGACCACTGAACATATTCCATCAAGAAAATTAGTAATAAATTGCATTATGAACCTCCTTTTTTGCTCTGGCTCTTTAGACTAAACATTGTTCAATACAAAGATGATTATACTATTTTTATTATCACGGTAGGTATAACTTTACTCGTAATATCTTTTCAAATTGTTTAAAATAAGGAATAGAGCTTAATGAAATTAATATAAACACCCAGAATTTGATTTCCCATACTATGGATCTTCTGATGACCCATTAAAAGTTTCGACATCCCCTTCTTTAGGCCAAACTTTTGGTCGTAACATCATTTTGGAACTTCTGAGTGAGTAATCACCATGCCATTGATCCCAAACGATTCCAACATAATTATGTTCGAGAGGTGTCGCATGAAATACTCCGTTTAAGTTAGCTTCAGCGCAACTATAGAACAAGAAAACTTATTAAAATATCATTTGAAACGCATATTTAAACAACACCCACTTATTAAACCACCACCCACTGGCATACCCAGTAGCACAAGCACAACATGCATCGACACTCTTGTCATTTCTTCGATCGTAAGTGCTGAAATCCTGCTGATTGTGATAGGTCATGGCATCAGCAATTGCACCTTGATATCCATCGATAATCAAATTGTAGTTGTATTTTTCCGAATCGATCCGGAAGGTCGAATACTCAACCCATGCCTTAACATCATCAAAATCTTCTAGTTCAATTCGTAATTCATAATTCTCAGTATAAGTCAGTTGATGGATGAACTCATTCCCTAGCCAGAAATCTTTCTCCAAATTACCAAAACCATCGCGATACTCGTTCCATGAACGATTGAAATTTTCTTGAACAGCATAGGGTCCTCGATTTTGAATGACAACCCAAGCAGGTCCCGCTGTTGCGAATACGCAATATTGTTCGTTCATATCACGTCCAGCTTCGTTGAGTTCCGGTGTTGAGAATTTGTAAATGCCATCTACGCGTTTGGTGAGTTCATGACAGCCAATTTTTGATGGCTGTACGAAATCTGAAAATTAATTAGTTTGATTTATAACTTGATAAATAAAATAAAAGGAATCGCATAATTACTGATTTCTTCTTGTGGCTCTTCAGTTTCCTTGCCATTATTGTCATCGATTTCATCAGCATCTTCTGTGGAATTTTTAGTCCCATTAAGACTTTCACCATCTATTTTTAATTTTTCTTCACTTCCATTACTGTCATTTTCATTGTCTATTGGTTCAGTTCCCCCTGAACCATCAATTCCATTTTCTTCTCTCTCAGCCAGCTTATCAACCCTTTTCTGAACATCCATGACTAGTTTCTCGATTTTCTTCAATAATAAATCTGAACTTCCGGTGAATGTCGTTATTTCACTTGACATCGATTGACACAAATTTGACAGCTTCAAGCTATTTTCCGCGTTCGTATCAAACAATTGAATGGTACGCCCATCAATTTTCTCCAAATACTCCACAGTATCTTGCCATTTCTTTGAGTTTTTCTGATCATTATCAATTATTTGTTTAAATTCAATCTGTGGGATAATTTTTATTATTTGGCTTAGTTTCTTTTCAATATCTTTTAAATCAATTTTGCCATTTGATCTAGTCCCATTACAACTCATGATCGGATGCATCAATTTTTCCATTTTCATTTCATTATTGTTGACACTAGATTTTAAACTTTTGCAGCTATCCCTCTCAATGTTTTGTACATGACGTAAGATATTACTCAGTCGCGTTCCGATTTCATTACGCATCTTGCGATCACCATTGATAAGTTTTTTTATCTCACCCAAACCATTTTCACCATTTCGAAGCTTTAAATTTTCATTTTCACCTTGATTGCAACTGTCACTCAGATAAACTAGTTTCGAGAGAATATGATTCAGGGTGAATTCTTGAGATACCAATTTTTGATTGACCATCTGATTCTCATCTTGTGTACGCTTGATCAAATCGATTTTATGTTCAATTGTTTTCATTTGGTCATTCCACGAATCGATGTGATGGTGAAATATAGCCCAGGTGTGTGCTTTCTCCTGAAGCTGCTTGATTGATGTATCAACGGCAGATAGTGTTTTAACCATATTGTCGATTTTATGATCCAAGCTACTGAGGTAGTGTGACGAAAATGTACTTGCTGCCTCTAATGAAGACTCTCCCTCGGTTGTTTCAGGTACAGTCAAAGAGAATGCTTTACCGATCAAAGATAATAAAATAAGAAACCAAATTACTCTCACCATTGTGAGTCGATTGATTTTCTTAATAGCTTAACAAATTCGAGGTCTTCGTCTGCTCACTTTGCAAATGAAACTGAATTTCAAATTGAAAATATGATAGTGACATGGATGAAAAATGGGACACATTTTGGAGTATACATATGTTCTCAAAAAACACCCTCAAAATTAACCGAATTTTATGTGTGCCTCTTTACTTGATCGCTTAAGTTTCAAAAAAAAGTTCGATAGAGAAACTTTGGAGAATACTGTTAGCACATCAGAAATAACTGGTTTTCAAGAGTTTAATAAAATTTTCAAAATACTTTGCAAGCTGTGAATACCTTTGAATTTAGGAATAGTAAATAACTTTTGAACTCACTTGTAACTTGAAACTATGTTTATATTTAAGAACTCTTATTTGTTGAAGGATTCAAATTTATAATAGGTAAGGTATAAGTATAACCAAGGTTAAATGAGAAGGAGAGTTGAAAATCTATTTTTAAACGGGTAGTGATAAAATAGGAATATTTTTGACTGTTTTTATGTAGTTTTGAAATAAAAGAAATGACCCTGAATTCAAAAATAATAAAAATCTAAAGATCTTAGATCTACATATGTAGACGTTTAAGAGTTTGTAAAAATAACAATTATTGTCAATTACTTCACCGTAAAAAAGTGAAGTATACAGCTTCTCAACTAAAAAAAAAACACCAATATTTTCATAGACGGTATTCATACCATCTTCACGTGAGGTGACTCATTTTGACGTCTCTCTTTTTTGATCACATTTCTATTTATTGGAAGGAAAGAGATGGCGAGATGAGGCAGACATTTTCAAAAAATTTAAAAACTTCAGCCTCACTTGACCTCTTTTTTTCTAAGAGATAGATTAAGATACAAATAAGAGACGTCAAAATGATTTGCCTCACGTGGAGCTGGTATGAACACCGTCATAGGAAATGATTTTTACGAAAAAAATGTTTGACGTTTAAAATTTTTTATCGAACTGTGAACTAGCCCAAAAAATAAATTGTATGACCTTTTCGATTGGCAATCCAAAAGCGTTCAGAATGCGTTTAAACCCTCCTGAATATATTATTGACATTCAAAATGACAGTTCTTCTCCTGAAAAGAACAGAAAACGATTCTAGATTTGATTTCAGAATTGAAACCAGAACTACTAACACATTCAAGCACATACTTAGTTGTCAAACTGTTGTCAAATGCAACTATAACTAGATTTTTAGCTTAATCCTAGTATACCTAAAGTTCTTTTGAATAAAAAGAAACTTCGTGGTGAGAAAAAATAAACTGCCGAAGAAAAAATATCCTTGGTGTAAGACTTTTTTTTATTCTGTTGAAATTATTTGTACTTAAAAATGAAAAGGTGAAGAGAAATAACACGAAGAGATTTAAAAACTGTCATACGATACAAGTTCAATCTCAAGATTTTCTCTCTTCCAAGTATATTTAAGAAGTCTAGTTGTCAAAAAAGACTTCATTTTTGTCTTCTATACTTTCATACACATAATAATCGGGCTGTTTTCCATAAAACTTAATGAACTCAATGCCATTTACCACCAACTTGAGCCAAACAAAAATTATAAGCGCCAGATTCACCCTTTTAATTACTTTGCGGACTTTTTAATGCATTGCTTGTTGCTTGGTGAAAACAGTTTTTTTTTAATAATATTCGGAGTGTTGATCACTGAAGACATTTAAAAAATAGTTTGATTTAAAAAGAAGCTCTTTGTGATGAAGGTTAAAGGTCACCAAGAATCACATGGGCGTCGACAAAAGAATTCTTGGTAGGGTGAAGCTCTCCATAATTATATCTGTGGTGTTTGGCAGAGAATATGAAATAAAGAAGTCAATCCTCAGCTCTCAATTTGATTTGCCTACAAGCTGGAAGCGAACAGCTGATGTATTAGATTTGCAAAGTATTAGTGAAAAGCAGTGCAAAACGCACACATAGAATCAACTATTCATTCAGCACAGGTCTTGTTGTTGTTGCAATTCACATCTATTTCTTCGACACGAAATTAAATTACAAATACAACAATGTAAACAAATGAGTTTTGGGGGGTGAAACGTATGAAGGATTGATTTGATATTCTCTGATGTTTGGTAGAAACATGATAACTCTATTTTAAAATTCGAGTCTTTACGTTCACTTTACATCTAGCTAGAGCCTAAAAGGATGCACCGATTAACATACTTAAAATTTTAAATATAATTTTCTAAAGAATATGTTCATAACTATTCCAAATTTGAAGCAAATCGGTTTACTTGTTTCGGATCAAGCAATCTAGCGATTTAACGATTTGGTGATTTTTATTGAACATTTATAATAAGGGTATTCATTCAACAGCGTAAACTCGTCGTAATTGTTGTAAAGTTTTAAACTTCGTAAATCTGTCAAATTTTCCATACAAATTGTGATAGAATTACGAAGTTTTAAACTTTACAACGATTACGACGAGTTTACGCTGTTGTATGAATACCCATAATAATTTGAGTTATGTAACTTACAACTATAAAGTAAATTGAAAAATATAAATCTTATGGAACGTAGGGGCCTATTATTATACATTGACTTAGGTTTAAAAAGAAATACATAATACATAAATATTTTAAGTTTACATATACATAGGTATAATAGACGTGTTCAGGAAAATGAGATCTCAGAGGGTTCTGTGTCAAAAACCGAGCAAGTGAATCCAATATTTTGTTTCCTCAGTAATTTGACAGCAAAATTTCTGAGGAATGCTCACGAGACTGAGATTGCTGAGACTATTTGATCTCATTTTCCTGAACACGCCTATTATACCTACATGTAAACTTAAAATTAAAAGCCGGCGGCGGCGCACAGTGGGGCCAAGGTGGAATAAACCTCATATATAAAAGTGTGTAATATGGTAATGTGATACATTTTTCTTTCAGTATTTTTCGTGCGGAATCCGGCTGTTATAATGATTTTATGGTAAAGATTAGCTTTCAGCCGAAATAAGGGGTTATAACGGACCATTGCAATTTTGAGCCATTTAAACTGATGTTTTCTATAATTTCTCCATTTCATAGGTTATTATTTAAAAGTTTTCCTTTAATGTACTATTTGAATATATACTTCAAGGTTTCTGATGAGAAAATAATTTACCCCATTTCTTCGATTACACCGATAAATCTAGCCAAAATTTGGACTTTGGGTCTACTTCCAGACTTGAGTAGCCATACAAAAAATGCTCCAACTTCCTAGGGTCTGTTTCAGCTTTTTTCTGGTAGTTCTGGTGGTAATGAAGATCCTGTTAAAATTTCATCACCAGATTTTACCAGTTTTGGAATCGTTGAATAAAAATTCAATTAAAGAAATTAGATAACTTCTGATTGAATTTAACCGGTTCAATATAGACGTGATTTTTTTCCACATAATTCTAAACGGATTCTGAAAGTTCTATTTTTCTTCTTCAAAAATAACTTTGAATGACTCCAATCCGTTTTTTCTTCTTTGAGAAATCGTTACTTACTTTTTAGTTTCACCCTAACTAAACCTGATACAAAATATCCCATTATTTTGATAATTCAAAAACTTCCCCTTAACTCTGATCGTAAAACGGATGACACCATTCAATTAAGCGGATGTAAATACATACGAAATGATACAACTTACAGGTTTTTTTTCCTAAATCGTAGTTTCGGCCCCACTGTGCGGCGGTTGACTTTCATGTTCTCGGGGTGTTCCGTCCCGGTTGCCCATTGGTGGTTTTTGGGTGTGTCTATATAAATATAAAGTGGATGTAAAGACGCAAATTTAAAAATGGAATTGTCATGTTTCTCCCAAACACCACAGCTGTATACTACGAACTTTTACACTGCTGTTAGTTGTAAGAACATTTGAACAAATAAATAAAATAATTTGATGATAAGAAAGGTTTGTTGTAATAACTAATATTTATTCATGCAACGTCAAAAAAGCATCGTAAATATCCGAAAGTTTAAGACATCTTAATGAACTGTCAAAAGGACAATCGGCAAAACTGTATGGAAGGTGGTCTAGGAACCAATAAAAACGAGTCATATGTCGTTGGAAAGGTATTTTTATGTGCTTCAATAGTCACTATGGCAGTTCATTTCAAATCACTGTGTGAAAAAAGTTATTTACTAACCAAGGTTTTGTTTTGGTACATTTCAGTGTGGAACAAATGTATACAAACTGGTCTTATCAATACCAATAATATGTATGTCGTTGAAAAGGTATTTTTATGAACAGTAATAGTTTCCATAACAACTTATTTGAAATCACTGTGTGGAAAAAGTTATTCGCTGCTTTAGGGAATTTTGGTACAAATAAAATTTATGGAGCATGAGTAACAAGTAGCGAATAACTTTTTTCACACAGCGACTTGAAAAATGCTGCCTTATTAACTATTGTAGTACATAAAATTTCCTTTCCAACGACATACGTCACGTTGTTATTGGTTGAACTTGCGTTCACACTTTTTGCCCATACTAAAAAGAAAGCATTTTTTCACACTAAAATGAACCACAATAATTCATTAATTTTCGAAAACTTTTTTCACACCGTGATTTGAATCAAAGTGCTGTTAAAGGTATTGTAGGTAATGGAAATACCTTTACAATGACGTATATATTGTTGTTATTTGTTAGACCAGTTTTCATAAATGTTGGCCATACTAAATATATTTTATTCATACTGGAATGCACCAGAACACAATTCTATTTAGCGAATAACTTTTTTCACACAGCTATATGAAGTAAGCCTTCATAGAAACTATTGTAGTTCATAAAAATACCTTTCCAACGACATATGTCTCGTCGTTATTGGTCCTGTAGACCGTTTTGTCCTATTCTCCTTTGTATAGGAAATGGCTATACAAATAGCTTTGGATTCTAATCGGAACGTGGCCAATCTTTTACGACAAAGAGTACATTTTTTGTATCATGCGAAGTTAATAGGTGTGTTCCATGCCGACTTTCAAACAGTTTGAAACCGCCAGATTTAGTCCGAAGTCGTTCCACACTTGATTGTGTACTGTTTCGGACCAAAAAGAGCTGTCATAAAATTTCCCCTCCTTACCAGATTTGGTCCGAGAAATTTCTGGTGGCTGTTTTGTACTAGCTGTCAAATATGCCAAGTTGACGTAATTTAGACGTTTGTTGCATTCAAATTAAAAAAACCAAACCTTTATTAAGGGTTACCCAAGTGCAACTTTTATTTCTATTAAGGGTATTCATGCAAAAGCGTAAACTCGTCGTAATCGTTGTAAAGTTTTAAATTTCGTAAATCTGTCAAATTTTCCATACAAATTGTGACAGAATTACGAAGTTTTAAACTTTACAACGATTACGACGAGTTTACGCTGTTGCATGAATACCCATATTATTATTTTAATTTTAATAAGTGTGTATATTTTTTAATTGTGTTTTTCTTTAAAATAATCAAATGATATTCATAAAATTATTGCACTTAGAAAAACTGTTTGAAAGAAAACATTTGTAGCATTTATTTGCAATTTAGTATTTCTTGTATAGTTCAGTATTATTTCTTAAAAAGAGAAGAGTTTGAAGCATTATGATTTACCACCGTGTATGTATTTAACACGCTTCTTTTTTAAGCGAAGATAAAAATGCACTAAAAAACAGGGCTAATGTAAGTATGCTCATTTTATAGACTTAATTCACTTTTTTAACCAACTTTAATTATTAATCAAACGACTGGTTTAAAAGGAGCAATCAAATTACTTTATTTTTTGCTGTTTTCCGAACAAAATCAGAGATGATTATGACGTCACACATCGTGACAAAAGCAAAAAACCATTGAATGTTTGCTTAAAAGAGAGAAAGCGAAGCAACTAGGTGCAGCATAATTATGAAAGATGAAAAGGTAGGCATAGTTGAATTGTAAAAGATATGAAACAAGACTCCATTTTGGTTTGTGGTGCTCTTATTTTTTTAATGCAGAAATTCGTTTGTTTCATTAAAATCCACGCCAGAGGTTTTGATGAATCATATTACAACTCCATTTAAAAATCACAAAATTTTCCTTCAAATTAAGGTTATTTAAGAATATTTGTTGTTTTTTTTATTTTAATAAACTTGATATTTTTATTAACTTTTATTTTTTGAGTTGTTGTTCTTGAAAATGTTGATTGAGATTTATGATTAATGTACGGCAACTCTAACCGAGTATGTGTTTGACGTTTAGTCCGAATTAGTGCAAATTAGTGCCCAAGCCGTTCCACACATTTTGACAGTTTTTCTCCTCTCTGACAGAAGAATGTGAAAATTTGACATTTAGTCCGAAACAGTGCGAAGAATCCAAGGAACAAACCTAATGTGAAAATGTTTTTGGACTGGTATTATGATTTTTTATCTGTCACAATTTTTAATAATTATAAAAATCATTTTTAACTAAAGCAATTTTAGGAAATGGAAGAGAATCAAAAACAGAAGTTGTGTGTTATTAGAATGATTGAGAGAAATATACACAAAAAGCCGTCGTAAATGTAGAAATATTTTAAGCTTCGTAAATATGTCACAATCTGTATGGGAAATTAGACAGATTTACGCAGTTAACAACCTTACTGTTGCATGAATACCCTTAATATATTAAATGGAACAATATAAATGATAAAAACAACATTAAAATTTTTGTGTCCAAACTTTGAACAAAATAAACAAAATGTATGCTGCTGGCTGAATCATGCAGTTCGATTTATCACATTTTCAAGTGCCGTAACAACTTTACGCCTTTGCTAGGTTTACAAGGTTCCATGAATATCTTAGTCATAAGTGTTTTCTATCCAAGGCTGAAGAGATTTGCACAAAAATAAGTTCTGAAGTTTATTTTGCGCTTACAAGACTTTGCATGTTGAATGCTAAAACAACTTATTCCTTATTAATTTCACTTGGCCCAGAGAATTTTTGGAGCATAACTTTAAAAGCTTTATTACTGATTTACTTTCTCTTACCTTCAAAAAGCATTAACAGTTTTAACTTATTTAAAGGAGATGTGGTCAATACAATACTCTAAAGTAACATATAATAATGTGGTACAGATTTTTGTGGGTGCCACAAGTACCCAAATTGCACCCATTAGAAGGCGCCCTTGTCACACTATACCGGAGAAGATTCTATTTTTAGATGTCAAATGATTTATTGAATCACTAATGCTTCACATAAAATGACGAATAAACAAGCCCCACATGTTCATTTCTTGTTTTTTTTCTTTGGCATCAAATATAAGAAGTTTATGGTCATATGTACATGTACAGTATGTACATATGGTTTTCCAAAAATTTGAAACCAAATTATGTCACACAGCTTCAGTTTATCACTGACGCTAATATTTTACTTACAAATAATACGGAATTATTTCTCCTAGGAAGCTAAATAGAGCTTTAAGCCCATTTGCTGATACGAAACTTAAATATTTAAGTAGAACATAAGCGATTGTGTGACAGTTTAAGCAGAGGAAAAAGTAGAACATAAGCTTTTAAGTAGAACATAAATACTTAAATACTTAAGTATCGTATTAGCAAATGGGCCTTAGAGAGCTACGGTGTATGTTTTAATATCTTATGAGTAATAGTTTAAGTTTAAAGTTGTTGTTGAATCCTTTGACGTTTTCCATGGTTTTCGTTTAACCCGAACGTTGTATTGGTTCTGGATTAAATTGGATCTGTAAATTCCAAATCTACAAAACATCCTCACGTTTACCATTTAAATCGTCATAAAAATTCGCAAAGTACAAAAATACTTTTCCTTTGACATTATACTCTCTCTAACAGCGGATTTCAATTTTGCAGCTCTGAATTCTTTCCCCGAGAAAAAATCTGAGGTGCATGAGAGCGAATTCACGCCCGAACACACATCGTTTGATCAAATCTCGAGTCAGATTTTTTTTCCGCATGCAAAACTTACCACATAGTGCCTTTAATATTTAACAATAAATCATTAAATGTGTGAAAATAAAATTATATTAATGTATCCAGGGGGTCAATTCTCGATCTGTGAAACTGTGAAGTGATAAATATGATAATGCCTTCACACCAAATGCGATTCTCAAAGTGTGAAAAAATGAAAACAAATGCCAAAATGTTTTCATATGATAATTCGTTTATCACAATCATTTCATTCTGTGAAAACCTGTGAAATGAAAAATGATAAACAGAAACAAATTGTGCTCATTGGATACACCAAGTCGCCATCTTGGTCTTTCTATGACGTCACAATCATCTTTTTCTATGAGCAAGTGGTAGCATTTGTCATGTTAGTACTTTTTAGTACTCACTTTGACAGCTGTTTTTCATAACTAGTTCGGGAATCGCATTGCACGTGTCTGTGAAGTGATAAAATGATAAAACTCTGTGAAAACTGAAATGATAACTTTGTTTTCATTTCACAGTTTCACAGATCGAGAATTGACCCCCAGGTATCTAATGAAAATATGGAGTCAGAATTGAATTGGATATCGAACAAAAATTTTAAATAATTTGGAAATTCTAAACTAAAAAATTCGAATTCCTTATTCAAAAATAATCCAAGCTCTTTGGATAGGTTTGTGTTGTTGTAATACCTTGTGAAAAAAAGATCTGATGACAGCTGATACAAAAGCAACTCAAGATACATATGTAGCTGATAGGTACTGGAAAGCAAAGAAAGGTTCTTGAAATCAGATAATCAGAAATCAATAAATCACAAAAAAAAAGTTTTGAATTATTTTAGGCAAACAACAAATCGAAATTTACCAATGGTGTCTCAAAACTCTAGTATAGTAACTCTATAGTATCTGTGATAAAATGTTTATTTGGTTGCTTTTCTATATTTTTACCGACTGCAAAAATATGGCAATATGTCAGTTTTGTAAACCTAGTTCTGATAACTTATCTTATTTTCAATTTTACGACAACAATAAGAAGCAAGAAAATGGTTCAATATTTGTGCTATTATTTTTAAAAGCGTTGGTTCAGATAACTAGAACCAACTTCAATACTCATAATATTATGTATTATTTTTCTTTTAAGCAGGAAAGCTCTGCATCTGCTTGGTGACTAAGGTTACAGTCAGCCAAACTTATTCCTCATATACAGTGTTGCCATTAATTTTTAAGAAAAATCTGCAAAATGATGAAAAAAATCTGCAATGCAGATTTCTAAAGGAAAAATGTGTTCATACAAAAAAACATTTTAATTATATACCTACCAATGACAAAAAAAAATAACATAAATTAATTCAATTAATAAAAATAACATTGTTTCTTTTATAATGTACATTGTAGAGTAACATATGCTAAAGGCATTTCATATTTTACCTTAAAGTCAGTGCAGTTATTATGATTTGATTTTATGGAATAGAACTTTATATAAAGATGACAGCATGCAGCAAAATTATTGAACATTTTTTTAAAGAGAACAAAATATTTAAGTAGGCACGAGTGCAGATATAATCTGCGTTGCAGATTTTCGAATTTCAAAAGTCTGTGGATGGGATGAAAATCTGCAAAATGCAGATAAATCTGCACTAATGGCAACGCTGCTCATATACCTACATATGTAGGTACATATATAAAATACTTATTTTTAATGACTAAAATGTTCACCAACTGTATTAGCTTCAAACGTTTTACTAACCAGCTTTTCTTGTAATTGGCAGTGGAGTAGACATCGCCGTGATGTGAATCGTCGAGTGATTTTTTTTTTTTTTTAAACTCGCGTTATACGACTACAAACATTTTTAATCTAAATTCATTTCAAAAAATGTTTATTTTTATAATTTTTGAAGAATTTTAAGAAAATTGGCTTAATTTCAAAAAAAAAAAACATTGTAGTAAGAAATGGTGGTGGTTCATTTGAACCTGACAAATATATTTCAAATGATTATAAGTCAAACTAAGCTTAGACAAATCCGATAAAACAAAGCGTGCGAGTCCGGGAGTAGGTATATTCGCAAATGATGTGTAACATCTCTTTGTAAAGAGTAAAGTTATTGTTAAGTTAAAATTCTATTTATAGGATTTTAGAAGAATTTAGATTCTGTTTTTTTTTATATAAGATTAATTTGATTTCTGAATATTCAGATTTGCTATTGATTTTCTAGGCAAATATGCTCGAAAGAAGTGATATTTTTTCTTTTAACCTGGTTGTACCTCTTACAATAATGTCGTGTTCATTCGAATAGTTATAACTTTTTAATTTTTATAAAAATATAGTTCTTATTATATTATCTTTCATTGATGCCTCTGATTTGAAGATCAAACAGAAGTTATAAATCATATTCGGAGAGCTTATGAATGGTTTTCCAAATCTCGAATTTTAATGACCAATAGTCTGTAATTTTGCTAAATTACGCATTGATTAATGTTTAAAAATCTCTATTAAATCATGCGGTTAATTTAAAAATATATTTGATATAACAAAATAACCGGTTGTTGCTCAAAATTATTATTAAATATGTATACATCTTGAAGATCACTTCGAAAATGAGAACATTATGTAACAACTGTAAATATAGTGAAAAGCTTGCTTTTAAGTTTATCAAAGTATCTCAGCTATTCAAATTGCATGAAAATTCAATCTTTCTACAATATTATTATTTGTGGTGTTTTAGCCACTCCATAAATACATATATTTATTTTGAAAATCGAAGAATTCTGACTACTTATAGTCCATTTAATGGAGCTGGATCGATAATTTGTATGTTTTTGACATTTACCTTGGAAGTCGTCAAAATGTGAATTTGTCTGTAGTTGATAATTAAATTGAAATTAAATTTTGAACTGTGCAATATACGGTTCTGTTTTGAATGTCAAAATAATAACCTTAAATTTTTAAAATAGAATTTTGAAAAATTGATACCATAGTGGGCGTGGTCGATATGAAACAACAAGTTTGCCTAAAACAGGCTTAATCTAGCAGTTTTTTTAATGTGAGACTTTTTCAACAAGCACCATTAACATACTTGTATGTTCAATTGAGGTAGACATTTTTTTTCAGATTTCTTAAAACAAATACTAGATCGCAATTAAATGATGTTTTTTTTTTCTTCGATTTGAAATTATCTTCAAATTAAAACTTTATGTGACCTTTAGTCCAAATGCGTTTCGCCCAGGTTCAACAGTTGGGCTCATCTGTTATACATTGTGTTCTAATACGCATTATTTTCAATCGATGGATAACGAAAACTAATCAAATATATGGCGCCCAAGCATAGTAAATTATATTTCTAAGAGTATTTGTTTGAATTCAGACGCATAGAATTATATGATAGTAAAGCCCGTTGATTGAAGTTATGTATCGCGTTTTCAGGTAAAGGGGTACAAATTTGGGTGTTATTCTCAAGTATTTTAAATATCCATGCAGAAGTTTTTGAGTAGTTAATTTATTAATGAAGCCAAGTTATTGGTTTTTTAACTAAAATCGATGCGATTATACATGACGTAGGATAATAAATGAGGTGTCAGAATAACTGTCATTTTATTTACATCCGAAAATAAGAAAAACCAAAGTTATCCATTTACGTACTCCAGATATATAAGTTCATAAGTAAAAGCCTTCAAATATTTCCGATATCTTCGTTCAACGCTATTCTAGGATTCTAATTTTGTAGTTCAGTAATTCATATTCAAATCAATAATTCCTATCATATGTACACATTTCATTCTTTCAGACCCACCCCTTAAAAAGATACAAATCAAATACTACACAAATTCAAATAGCCATTGCATAATTTTCAAATTGTTACGATTTTTTTCCTTTAACCGGAAGGAATGTGTTACACAAGTCCGATGTACGACAAAGACAAAGAACTTGTCGTATACGACTGAAGTCTGTCAGACCGTCCTTACGACGGTTTTAGCGTGAATGGTCCGATTTTTTTTTTTTAAGCCAGAGATTCACGTTGATACTGTCGCAAGAATCGTGATTTTCTATAGAAAATTAATAGGTTCCATTGTGAATGGACCGCGTGTGTACTAAAGTTCGTTTAAAATCTCTACAACCTTGCGGCCGTCCCTGCGACTGTCTCAACGTGAATGTCCAGCTTAATAAATTAGAGGAAATACAAAAAGATAATAATGAACATCTTTTTAAATGAATGACACTATGATTTTGTAGATAAACATACACACAAAATAATTCATAATGAACACCGTTTTTAAATACTGAACTATTCATTATTATAATATATAGTAGAGGCTATTTTATCTATTAAGTCGAACGCGGTGGGAATAGATGAAGTAAATCCTAAATTTTTGAAAATTGTTCTGCCTCAAATCCTAAAATTTATAACTCATTTATTCAACTCTATATTAACTACTTGTGAGTATCCAAGACTATGGAAGAATGCCAAGATACTTCCAATTCCTAAGACAAAAAACTCTGCTAACCCTGAATACCGGCCTATTGCTATATTGCCATACCTGTCAAAAGTTTTCGAAAAGTCGATTTTAAAACAAATCCAAGCATACCTAAATACAAACCGCCTTTTAAGCTCAAACCAATCAGGTTTTCGAGAAAGCAGAAGTTGCAAAACTGCTCTTCTACTTGTTGTAGATGATATTCGAAGATCGATGGACACTAATTGTGCTACTTTTTTAACGTTGTTGGACTTTTCCAAAGCGTTTGACACGGTTGATCACTTAACACTTTGTAAAAAGCTTAGAGATGATTTCGGGTTTTCTTCTTATGCAGTAAAACTTTTGCACTCATACTTAACCGATCGTCAGCAATGTGTGGCTGTGGGAAGCCAGTTGTCGTCATATCTTGCAGTCCCTGCAGGAGTGCCACAGGGTTCCATTCTTGGGCCGCTATTATTTTCGCTATATGTCAATGAAATTCCTCATCTAGTTAAGTCCTGCAACGTTCATATGTTCGCAGACGACGTCCAATTATACATATGCAGTCCGTTAGATGGCATAAGTAATGCTATCAGCCATATAAATGAAGACCTAGAAATTATTCAGCAGTGGGCTCTAAAGCATAACCTTTCTCTCAACCCGGGGAAGTCAAAGACACTATGCATTTACAAACGCATTTTAGATACTTCAAGTTTTCCACCAGTTCGACTCGGTAGATCGACCATTGACTATGTGCATTCTGCCAGGAACCTGGGGATAATTTTCAACGAAACTTTAACTTGGACTGATCATGCAGCTACTACAATTGGTAAATTATATAGTGCTTTGCGCCTATTATGGTCAACCCAAAAGTATGTTCCTGTCAAAACTAAGATGTTGCTTGTCAAAGCACTCCTGCTTCCCATTTTGTTGTACGGATGTGAAGTTTTCTGTTGTGTTGACTCCTCAACAAGGCGAAAACTTAATGTCATATACAACAATCTTGCAAGATACATCTTCAATATAAGATATTTCGAGCATATTTCTAGTTACTCAAAACAAATAATGGGTCTGACTTTCGATAATCTCTTAAAGTTTAGGTCACTTATCCATTTACATATAATTATGCATTCTCGTCAACCTGAGTACCTGTACAACCGATTAGTTTTTGGAAGTTCACTTAGAACCACGGTCCTAATTCAACCCAGATTTTATTGCCTGCAATCAGAGCGTACGTTTTTTGTCCATGCCACTCAATTATGGAACTCTTTACCAACAACGATCAGAAGCATCATTAACGCGAATACATTCAAAACCCGTCTTTTTAAACACTTGGCCAGTAATACTTAAGCAAAAAGAATAAAAAATGAATAAAGAATTAAAAAAAAAAATTGCTAGATTTAATTTCTATTAACATAAACTTAAAATTAAATAATTATTATGTATATCTTGCTTTGTTAAACATTTTCGAACATTCTTAAATTTTGTAAAGCCTTCACTTATAATAAGATTGTAATCTTAATGTGAAATTGTCATTAATAAATACGAAAATACGAAAATACGAAAATAATGAATGGATTGTTACACGTATAGCTTATAAACTTTTATGGCCCTCATTTATTCAAGGGAAAAGACTCAGAAGGAAGGTTAAAGTTGGAGATTTTGTTTGACATATAACCATGAGAAGTTTGTCAGGTGAAATTGAAACACCCAATGTTAATATAAAACACTCTTAGTAATACAGGCCGCATACGTAACCTCGAGGTAAACCAAAGTTGACACATACATACATATACATATTCTTAGAGATTTCAATGATTCATACGGTTAGTTGATTTTCTTTTGTTTATTGTTTATGAGTGAATAAACACAGTATTCCATCAGTACTTTCGATTCATAAATTAAAATCAATTATGGGTTTGATAGAATTCCTAGAAGGTCTGTTTGGACTCAAAAGGGAACTAGATATAGGTTCCCCCACTGAAATGACTTGTAATGTACATGTATCATTTAATAAAGAAACTGGCAACTTAGATGGTATGCCTGTCGCCTGGATCCGTCTAATCAATGATGTTTTCACTCAAGATGAAAAAAACAAAGATCCTGAAACTGTCTGTCAAGCTGTCACGTTATATAACTTCATAATAGATAAAAAGGACACGGCAAATATTTATAAGATTCCTTGCACTGAACAAGTTATCTCTGAAGAAGCCAAAGATATCGAAAAGTATAGACACCAAAAGATTAACAACAATTCATATGTACCTTCACCCACATCTTTGCCGGCAAGGATTGACCATTCGGAGCATGAGCTCAAACCTGCATTAAAATGGGGACCATTACAAGATATTGAGAAGCAGAACCAATCAAGCGGATGGGGTGTAAATTCAGACAATTCAGTTGGCAACAAAGATCTTCTCAAAAATGAGGGCATTGTTTGTCGTTCTCAAAACTACGATAAACGCAAAAGCAAACAAGAAACCTATTTAGAACTTAAGAACATCTGTAAGTTAAACCACCCACTGGAACAATACCACATAATAAAGCAAGTGGGCTTGGGAGCCTCTGGAATAGTATATATTGCTGCCGATAATGAGTCCGACCAACAGGTAGCTGTAAAAATGATTAACATTAAGAATCAAAGTTCGCCTAGTTATCTTCTGACCGAGATAGGCGTTATGAAGGGCTTCAATCATCCCAATCTAGTTAATTTCTTAGATGCTTATTTCCTCGAGCAAGAACATCAGTTATGGGTTATAATGGAATATATGCATGGTGGATGTCTAACGGATATTGTTGTAGGTACTGAAATGAGAGAACCTCAGATTGCTTACGTGTGTCGGGAAGTTCTGCAAGCCATAAACTTTCTCCATTCCAAGGGAATTATTCATCGGGATATCAAGTCAGACAACATTCTGTTGGGAATGGATGGTTCGGTGAAAGTAACTGACTTTGGTTTCGCTGCCAATATCCAGGGTGATGAGAAACGGCAGACTATGGCTGGGACACCCTATTGGATGGCACCAGAGGTCGTTACACGCAAACAGTACGGCAAGAAAGTTGACATTTGGTCCATTGGCATTATGGTTATTGAAATGATCGAAGGCCAGCCACCATATTTTATGACCGAATGTCCTGCAAAAGTTTTGTTCTTAATTGCTGCGAACGGGCGACCTGAAGTAGAGAGACCAGAAAAACTCTCTTCAAATTTGAAGAGCTTCCTCGATCGATGTCTGCAGGTGGAAGTTGAGGAGAGAGCCACAGCTGGCGAGCTCTTGAGTCATCCATTTTTGGGAAATTGTTTTGAATTGATGGCTAAGACAAGTTTGGTGGAAAGTATTGACTTAGCAAAGAGAAATAAGCAATACGATGACTACAATTATTAGCTGTCTGCTTCATCTGCGTATCACAGTAGTATATGTAGAGAAGGGAACTAATACAAGAGGAGAGACGTACTTTTTCATCACTTTATTCATTTTATGACAGTTGAAAATCATGCGAAATAAATAAATGGTAAGTTTGAATAGTTTAAGATTTTTAAAATTTGATTTCCTATTCAATAATATTAAATTATTATTCGCCGCATTTTATTATCCACATGATCAGATCCAGATCAATTTTTAACACGTAATTGCAAAAACAACATGGGATCCTGCTTTTTATCTGGATTTGAATGATCCCGAAATTGCTATTGTGAAAAATCTCGGTAGTGCAAAGAAAGGAAGCAACAGATGCATTAAAATAAACAAAGGTAAGGCAAAAAGAGACAGGTATATAAAACTCCTGTGTCTAAGATCCTTTTTGTTTTATTTATTATGATCTGAACCGGACCAGACCACGTGGATAATAAAATGCGGTTATTATTTATTTCAAATTCAACTTTTCACTAATGAAACGAATCTCGCTTAAAGCTTTGAATAATTCTGCATATTTCTGTCTTGCAGTAGATTAGGCTTTATATATCCCTATATTTGCCCTAGATGCATTACCTTTACCTTTATAAGTTTAAACATATATTTTAAAATAATTTATTATGTACATATTTAGGAAATAAATTATGTGTGAAAGTTTAGCTCAGACTTTAAATCAGCGGAGACGGAGAGGCTAATCATCATCTTGCACTTCCCGGCACAACGGTTTCTGGATACGAAGGAAAAAATCGAAAATTTTCCATTAAGGGGCGGGACATCCAGCCACTTTCTTAAAAATTCATATAAATTATATGGAGCACTTCCGATTGTTGTAGATCAATGACAATTATAGCAGTATGTATGGTTTGAGGTCCATACAAATAAAAAATCGAACATTTAAGATTTTTCATTCAGGGGCGGGTGTGGCATCCAGCCACCTTCTCAAAAATTCTTATAAATTATATGGAGCACTTTCGATTGAAATTGGTGGATTAGTAGGGTTTAAAGTGCATAGATGGATAAAAGTCATAAATTAAGAATTCTCTACTCAGTGGGCGTGGCATCAACCCAAATACTTGAAATTGTTATCAATTATATGATGCACTTGCGACTGTCGTAGAATGGTGAGAATTGGTAGAAAGGAATTTTGGGATTTTCTGCTCAGGGGACGTAGCATCTACCCACTTTTTTTAAATTGCTATCAATAATATATACGGTGACAAGACAATCCGCTTATTTTTGGAGAAGACAGTCCTCTTTTTCATCATCGTGTCAGTATGGCTTTGAAGCTCTTAGGCTCATGATTTGGAAATCTCTTAATCAACATTTTTGACAGCACTTTGTTTGTATTAAGACTTAACTACATTGGCCACTTTTTGCAAATTACAAAAGTAAAAATATTTTTTTCCAACTAGCGCAGTTGTTTTGTGAATAATCATATACAAATTGTTTTTTAAGCCAAAATTTAAGCTTTCTGCATCATTTTAATATGTTTTCCAGTGAGAAACATTATCCAAAAATGAGTTTGAAAATTTTCACTTTTGTACTTTTTCACTTTTTTGGCCAATGTAGTTAAGGCTTTAGTTTGGGTAATACAAATGATAAATTAAAATAATATAAGGACGATATGTATATTTCATGTGTGTGATAGATCTAGCATTCGCGAGAACTTCATGTGTTGTAATGTCACACAAATTAACAAAATACTCGTAGAGAAAATGTCTAAGTGAGAAATGAAATTAATATTTGTGCGCATGCTAGTGAATTTTTAGTGTGCGTTTAGATTTATCATAACTGTACTGAAGTTACTTCGCAAAATAACAACGTGCCTTTAGAAATTCTTTATAAATATTAGAGGAACTGTACCAATTACGGAATACGCTCCTAATATGGAATAGTGCTATATTTTGAACACTACGTGATATTTTTACCTGTTTATTTCAGGTAAAGCTTTCTTTTCATGCGCATACGCATACTCGTTGTTATTATCCTTGTGGAAGGTGATCTTTGTAGACATAGACGGTGTCCACATTGGGTATGAAAAAGTGGATTTTTAAAGACTTTTCAGTATTCATATCTCGCTCCCACTCCTTCATTGAAGTGAGATGTGAATACTGAAAAGTCATTAAAATCCACTTTTTCATACCCAATGTGGACACCGTCATAAGCAGTATCATTAAAAGTAGTGTTTTGGTAAAGTGCATAACAAATTATTGAGAACTTATTTTTCTTATAATTTTTTATCGGTTCAAGCTTAAACATATTTTTTGTCCCGTGTTATTAGGAAAAAGCTCATAACCTTTGGGATAACTTAAATTATTTAGGTGAGCTCAGTTAAATAATAAGTAATTTTGTACATAGTCAAGTCAGTCTTCTTGTTCCTAATATGGAATATCAGTATGTTCCTGATATGGAATAGTATTTTATATTGAATATTGAATAGTATTCCATTCCTAATATGGAATAGTATTCCATTTTGGGAACCACCTAAAACATTTGTTTAAATTTGTACATAGGTTGTCTTGTAATTAATCAGATGACACGAAAAGCGTAACGTCCGGGACAAAACGGATATGATGAAAGCCATAGCAGTCGTCAAGTCAAAAGAAATGGGTTTTAAGAAAGCTGCACAAATTTTTCATGTTCCTCATAAAAATTCTTTCAATTTTTTCAATCCCTTTTGACCTCTTGCATTCTTTATTGCTCTGCCACAGAATCTAATAGATAATTTTATTTGTGTTTTTTGCACATTAATTAAATTACCACATACATATATTATGGGGAAATCCTTAGTGGTCCATATTAGGGTCCCTTTTTGAAATGTGTTCATTTTGTGTTTTTTACCTTTTAAAGCCTAGTTTATACTTCAAAGCGAAGTGAAATCAAATTTGATATGAAACTTCAATAATTTATGAACCAAAAGGTTTTCAAAAAAATAGTTTTCGTCATAATATTTGGTTAAAAAAAGCCCATTGAGTTGCATTTGTTTCAAGACAAATTTGTTCCTCGCCAAAATAATTGCATTTAGTTTTTGACACTTTTTCACGCCTAGGAAAAAAGTATTTTTTTTAAATGAAAACTACACTTCACATGGATGTAGATACGTATAAACCAGGCTTAATTTATTGAATGGAGTGTGATAATTTTTTTAAGTTCTACTTTTGTTTAAAAGCAAGTTTATAGTATTTTTACTAATATCTCTCAAAAAGACCGAATAAAATTTCACTTTTTTTTGGTATTCCATAATCGGTACACTTCCTCTACGCTGTGAAAAATTAAAAAAAGTTAACCTGAGCAATGTAAAAACTTGTTAAATAAATTTACTAATTATGAAATAAAATATTTTTGTTTTCATTGCAATATTTAATTGTGTTTTTTATTGAATTTAAAGATGTGGTATTCGTTTTCAATAAATAAAGAAAAATGATTCAATGATTTTTTCGCCATATTTTTTGTTATGAACATAGTTTGTCTTTATTCGAGCTATTCTAGTGCTAGTTTTCACAAAAAAAGAGTTTTTCGTTCAGTACTTAAAAAGTAGGATGATTCGGAAATTGAAAGTTAATTTATAAAGGTTGAATAATTCTGATTTCTGGAAAAAAATTCTTGTTTATTTAAATTCTATTCAACATTGAAGTGCATTATGATTTCTTAGCACGTAAGCAAGTACTTTTGCGACTCAGTCATAGACTTTATATTATTTAAAATCTTTTTAAAAACAAAACTGTTAATTTGATTTTAATACAAAAATTGTGAATCTAGCATATAATTTGAGGTGCATACTCAGTATTACCCAGAAAGTGAAAGGAATAAATTTATTTTCTAGTTTTGGTTTAATTTTTCCTGTTGAAATTATGGTTATTATATTTTATTGTAGAACACCCTCATATTGAGCAGTAGTATTTTATCTGAGCGAGGTTTAGTATTAAGCTCTAAAGTTGATTTGCTGTAGCTTGTAGCTCTATCGAGTCTTCAGTCTTTCCCAATGCTCAGAGATAGATTTGACAGTGCTCAGAGAGATTTCATGCATGCGCTAGAGTTAAATTCACGAAGAGTTTGTGTGAAAGTATTAGTAATTTAACTCTACAATCGTTTTTTGTGTAGCTTTTGAAATTCTATTTGTTGATATGCAATCATCTAGTTTTCAGTTTTTGACTAAGAATTAATAAGAGCAACGAATTTCAGAAAAAAAAGATATATAATTTTACAGTTTTGAGAAATTACACTTTAAACCTTTTTTATGCTTTTTTTTCGCAAATTTTGAGTTTAAATTTCGTTTTTTCAAAAACCATGTATAGATTTCACTTAATTTAAAAACTAGCTAATAGAACAGAGTATTGGCTTTAAAAAAGGTATAATAGGTACTTAGTTGTAAGTATTACCGTTATTTTTTTAAATATTTTTTTTTACATTTTGGGTATTGTATTTATGAAATTGTCCCTCCTGCCCAAACGGGGTGAGATAGACCCCCCGATAGTAAAAATGCTTGTATTTAACGGCTCTACAAAAACCCGCTATTATTTCTTGGCGCCTGAGTTATCGTACTCGTGCCCAATAGTTTGCTCGTTTAAAAAACGTTGAACGTTATTAAAGAGCTATTTTTAAATCGTGAGTCGTTATAAAATTAATAGAGCTCAAATGCTCTGGAATATAGAACGTAATTTTTAAATGAATTATAGGGAGCTGTGAAATAATCTATTTCAGAGCCTTAACTTTCGATTTCACTGCTTAAGCTGCTAAAGAACAGTTTTGCTTCTATTAGCTCCAACGATGTTACTTGGGTATTTTATTTTATTAAAGAGAATAGTAAATTGTCCTTCTTTTACTGAATTCTCTTCCCAATGTCCTCTTTTAACCTTTCAAACTATTTTTTTAAGATTGAAAACACATAAGGTACCTTAATTTTTTCATTACTTAGCCACTTAAACATATATTAAGTAGACAGCACTGGTTTGAATCTAAACGCTTTGCCAATGTACTAGAATTTGTAAAAGATCTAAAATGATGAAAAATTATTTGACTGGGTTAGTTGAGCGCCCAGTTCTTTCAAAAGGAACTTTCAAAAAAGAATTCAAATTTTTTCTCCAACGTCAAGAAGCTAAAATCAATATATGTTGGCATAGTTTTAGTTGAGTACTTTGTGCTAGACAAAAAAATTGTTTACTTTCATTAATTTTTCTTTGAGTTAAGTGTTTTTTTAGTAATAAACTTACAATTTCATTTTTCTCGGAACCAACCCAAGTGGACTTAGGCCGTTTTTCCACTGGACCCTTCATATGCTAAGTTTCAAGTTCCTAAAGTTAATATATATATATATATATATATAATGGAAATCAACTGTCTTAGCGGAAGCAGAATCCCAGAGAAAGACGTGGCCACAGCTAAAGTACCTTGCAGCAGACCGTGAAGGATGGAGACGTTTTGTTGACGCCCTATTTCCCAGCCGGGGTTACAGGACACGATAATGATGATGAAAGTTAATATAACTAAATATATTAGGTAGAGTAATATCGAAACAACGCCAAATTAAGAAACTCCCCTCATATATTTTTCAATTTTTTTTTTATCAAAAGTAACGGTACCTGCAACCTGTCATACAATTTTTCCAAACCTTATTTTTCTCAAAAACAGCTCAAAAACATTCTTTTGGTTTTCTTGAGAACTGTGTGACTGATTTTAATCATTTTTACTTGCGATATAGGTACTATAGGGCAAGTTTTGGATTCGTGCAAAAAAAAAATTTCGAGATAACAATCAAACATGACATTACGATGATAGAGAACACGAAAAAAGTGGGTGGCACAATTCTGTCTGTCTGTCTGTCTGTCCGTACCTCAACCTATAGCCTAAACCACTGAAGCGATTTCCTTCAAATTTTGAACTTAAGGTTTTTTTGTAACTCTCCAGAGGGGAAATTGAATTTTTTTTTTTAGCTCAAAAAATAACGGTACTTGCCATACAACCGTTAAGGAAAAGCTTATTTATCTCAAAAACGGCTCCAACGATTTTGATAAAAAAAAATCAGTGTATTATTGTAGATATGATATACCTTTTAATAAGAAAAAAAATCACCAAAAACATTTATTAACGGTACCTGTCATATAACGGTTTTTTTGATTTTTGGTTTTCTCATTAACCGCTCATCCGATTTCAATAATATTTTTTGCACAAAAGCTTTGTTAGAATACAAATAATACTGCATGCCAAAATTTTTGAAAAAATAAATTTTGTATTTTTAAAAAAAGATTCAAAATTTTTTTTTGAAAATTCAATATTTCAAAAACGGGTTGATGAATTGTTTTGAAATTTCAGTTTTAAATGTATATTAATATATACTCAAAATTGGCATACCAAATTTTTTTTGAAAAATGTTACAAAAATTTTATATATAAAAAATTAATTTTTAAGAAAACGGCTCCAACGATTTTAAATTTTTTTTTTGCATATATTGATATTTTTTTAAGTAATCAAATGGCATACTTTTTTTTGCGCTCAAAGTTATTTATCAGGCTGTTTAAACAATTAAAAGAACGATTTAAATGCTTTTTTATACTTTTTCTATAATTACTTGAATATTTTTTAAAGTTCTTAAGTTCCACACAACTTGAGCATAAGAGCAAGTACGTGCGATCCAGTGGTGCATTTTATTTTTTTTGCCTACAGAAACTCTTAAAAAGTTAAAAGTCCTCAGAACCGAAACTTTCAAAAAAGTGTTTTTTGGATTTTCAAAGTAGATTTCAAATTTTTAAATATCTTTGAATAATGCCTCGGATTAAAAATTGCAAAAAATATTTTCTCATAAAAAAAATCAAAATATTTTTTTGAAAGTTTAATATGCAAATAACTTTTTCTTGTCCTGCATGAATTCAGATGGCATTTTTTTGTCCTTCAATCGAATAAAAATAAACATTTTTCTCTCATAAGCTCCATGTTTTATTTACAATTTTAAAAAAAGTGATCACGTGCCTCCCAGTTGTGGATTTTATTATATTTGGAATGGTATGATAACATATAAAATTATCCAAATAAAAAAGTTTACTGGTCGCTATAACCCTAAGTAATAATTTTCTGATTCCGAAATTTCAGAAAAATCATCAAAAGAATTTACTTTCTTCTACATTACCTACACTTTTTTTGAGAACATTTTAGTGGGAATAGGTATTTAGTTTTTTATTGAAAGGTTATTGCATTTTCAGCTTACTTTTCTTTTCTTATCTTTAATTTCATGACAACAATAAGAAGTTATTTTTGCTTTTGTTTTTAAAAGCGATGAATATGCGAACCAACTTCATATGTATTATTGTTGTTTTTTTTCAAGCAGAACAATTCTGCATGATGACTAAGGTCACAGTAGTTAGTAAAACTTATTCCTCATATAAAATAATTATTATGTATGACTCAAATGTTCACTAACTATGCTAGCTTCAAACGTTTTACTGACCAACCTGTCTTGTATTTTTCAGTGGACGTTGCCGCGGTGTGTATCGTCGGGTGGTTATTTAAAATTGGCATCAAACGTCTGTAATCATTTTAAATTTACATTAATTTCAAAAAGTAAATAGTAAATAGTAAAATGTTTATTTTAATAACTTTTTAAATAATAAGAAAAGTGGAAGTTAAATTTATCTCTAGATTAAAGTTAGTTTGTATGAAAAAAGAAAAACAAAACATTGCAGTAAGAAACTGGTGGGTTAGATTTACCTGACAAACCATTCGAAATGATTATAGGTCAAACTATGTAAGCTTCACATGAAGAGCTTGATTACTTTTTACTTTCCATTCTTGGTGAATTTTGTTCTTGGTGAATTCTTATCTTACTAAATTGTTCAAACAATTGACAGGATCTGCATCTTGATCTTAATGCTCTTTTAAGTTTGGATACCCAAATTGTTATAAAAGTGCTATCATTTTAATGACGAAAAATATGTAGATGCTGCGAGAAAAATATGTAAATGCTTGGTATTTTTCCAATGGCTTACTTTTAAATATTTCTTAAGTCATCCCACAATATTTAGGCATTTTACCAGACATTATGTCGCACCCTTAGAATGAAAGTGACCTAACTCAAAATTTCTGTAACTTCTGATTTTGCAATAAACTGACCTTATAAAGCGTTTTTGAGAACTTTCTTACTCATTTCCCACGAATTGCAAATTTTTAGTTAGGTCACTTTCATTCTAAGGGTGCGATGTGTCCTTAAAAGACGATTGAGTTGATCATTGTTAGCCATAGGTTCTTTTTAAGCCTTGGCCTATCAGACACCTTACGTAAAGGCTGGTTGCTTAGAAGACTATGGTCTACAAGTTACATGGGCGCCCGCAGGGGGGTCAAAGGGGGCATTTGCCCCCGCCCCCCCCCCCCAGAATGTAAAGCCTTTACTTTTGTTGTGTACATTCATTTTATTTTAATGTCCAGGACTACGATCTG
The DNA here is from genome assembly GCA_963921185.1 of Dasysyrphus tricinctus. Classification (NCBI taxonomy): domain Eukaryota; kingdom Metazoa; phylum Arthropoda; class Insecta; order Diptera; family Syrphidae; genus Dasysyrphus; species Dasysyrphus tricinctus. The sequence continues at coordinate 12,337,680 of OY992533.1, forward strand.
GTTCAATTTTTAGAATAAGAAAAGGATATAGAAAGTATGTAAGTATCCTACCAACCTACCACTAATGCAATTCAATTTTTGGCACTCAATAATCGAATATCCAACAAAAAAAAGTTTTTCTGCCTCTCATGAAATTTTTATGTTATCGGTTATCTACTCAAGCCGCAAGAGCATTTGAAAAAAGTGTGCTGGACAGATTTTCTAGGGAAGCACCAAGAAGGCTACAACTTCTCTTGCGAGGAAAAGAGTAAATCCAATATTTCATACAAGGTCTTATTTTGTAAGTCTATTTTATAATTTTTTGTCGGGTTACGTACGAATGACCGACAAAAAAAATTTCGACTTTTATCGACTTTTCTGTAAGTTGAAACACCGACTTTGTTTTCACCGACTTATTAAAATATAAACAGTTTAAAATCTCGATTTGACAAAAAGTCGACTGCCCGGATAGAAGTCGAGAAAAATATCGTCTTGTCCGTATCTTTCAAGCGCGCGCTTCTAAACATCATTCCCTAAACTATGATCTGATCAAAATGTCGACTTTCAAAATGTCGACTTTTAAAATGTCGACTGTTGAAGTCTCGATTCAATTAATCTCGATCACTGTCGACATTTTAAAAAGTCGGTCAAATTTGTGTCTATATTTTGATCTGTCGGTCTTTTAACCATTTTAACCAGTCGAAATTATTTTTGTCGAGATTTTAAAAGTCGATATTACGGAGTCGATATTTAAAAAGTCGACATATCGTACCCAATCCATTTTGCCTTATTAATTAACGCTTAACTGCAGACGTGAAAATTATGTTCACTTCTATAGTCGTGTGTCCACTGGACCCAGCTATGTTAATAAAAATTAAAGTATGATTATTTAGTTTTTTTTTTCTGCCGAACTTTAAGAATGATCACGATTATTGTTTTAAGAAAAAACAACAATAGCCCTGTTTTTTAGTGCATTTTTATCTTCGCTTACAAATAAGTAGCATGTTAAATACAACAACAATTTGGTATAGCTCCGTATTGTTGTTGTATTTAACATGCAACTTTTTCTTAAGCGAAGATAAAAATGCACTAAGAAACAGGGCTAAGTCGCAATTCGCCTGTCCTAAAAACATATCATCTAAAAAATATATGTAAAATAGTAAACAAATTAAAATCTTAAGAAACATTTTTCCTAGACTTTAAAACTTCCTCTTTAGAATTCCTGAAACAAAAACTTAAAATGTTTTATTGTAAAAAATTCTGACATTAGTCAAATTACGTGAAAGTAATAGCATATAAAACACACTGGCGCAGAGCAAATCATACTTTTTGCACTTGCCATTTAATTAAAATTTGAATGTACGCTATTTTTCATCGTCGACTTTTTAGCACTTAGCCATTGCTCCATCATATTGTCTCGATTCCCTGAATGACTAATTTAACTTTTCATTTCAAAAATTTGAATTACAACTCAAAAACTAAATTAGTAACAGGAACAAATATTTCACGAACCCATGCGTATGCTGAAATGAAACTGACCTATGGGAGCAGCGAGCGGAACACGTCCGTCACTCTGCACTCACTTCGGCTTATTATATGATGGTACTAAGAAGCTAAGGTGACCGCGGCGTTTTTTACACTCGTTTAAAGGTTGAGTTTGAGTATAGGTCTAAGGTTTAAAAAAAAATATTTAGATAAATAAATAATATTTTTATAAATCTAACGGGTGCCTGTTAATTATATGCCATTAATTTTTTTGCAACAATGACTTATTTAGAATTTCAATTTTTTAAAGGTAGGTACATTTTACTTCTGCCCCCCCCCTTTATGTGGCTCAAGGGAAGAGTAGTTGGATATTTTGTTTGACATAAACCATTAGAGAAGTTTGTCAGGTTATATTGGAACCCCCAATTTTTTAAAACACTATATGTACGTAAGTAATACTTGTACTAGAGGCAGCATACGTAACCTCGAGATAACATAAAGTTGACACATGTTTTTAGAGATTTCAGTGATTCATACGGTTAAATGATTTTTGGTTTGTTTTATAAACTGTTTATGAGTGAACAAATACAGCATTCCATCAGTGGTTTTGGTTCATAAATAAAAATCAATTATGGGTTTGAGAGAATTCCTAGAACGTCTATTTAGACTCAATAGGCGGCTAGCTATTGGCGAGCCCACTCATATAAAGAGTCTCCTACATGTAACATTAAATAAAGATACTGGCAACTTAGATGGTTTGCCCGATACCTGGTTGCATCTAATCAATGATGCTTTTACTCAAGATGAAAAAAACAAAGATCCTGAAACTGTCTGTCAAGTTGTCACGTTATACAACTTTATTAAAGATAAAAAGGACACAGAAAATATTTGTAAGACACCTTGCACCGAACAAGTTATCTGTGATGAATCTAAAGATATTGAGGAGTATAAATGCCAAAAGATAAACAGCAATTCACATGCTAATTCACCCACATCTCTGCCAACAAGAATTGACCAATCGGAGCATGAGCTCAAACCAGCGTTAAATTGGGGGAAATTAGAAGACATCGATAAACAGAATGAATCAGCCTGCTGGGGAGTGATTTCAGACAGCTCAGCGGTCAACAAGGCTTTCGATGAAAATGCCATAATATATGATGCGCCTAAAAATGAGGACATTGTTTGTCGGTCGCAAAATTGCGAAAAACGCAAAAGCAAAACCGAGACCTATGCAGAACTTAAGAAAATCTGTAAACTAAACCACCCACTAGAACAATACCACCTTATAAAGCAGGTGGGCATGGGAGCCTCTGGAATAGTATATATTGCTGCTGAGAATGAGTCCGAACAACAGGTAGCTGTGAAAATGATTGACATTAACAATCAATGTTCCCAAAATTATCTTCTGACCGAGATAGGCGTTATGAAGGACTTCAATCATCCCAATCTGGTTAATTTCTTAGATGCTTATTTGCTAGAGCAAGAACACAAGCTATGGGTGATCATGGAATATATGCATGGTGGGTGTCTGACAGATATTGTTGTAGGTACTGAAATGAGAGAACCTCAGATTGCTTACGTGTGTCGGGAAGTTCTGCAGGCCATAAACTTTCTCCATTCGAAGGGAATTATTCATCGGGATATCAAATCGGACAACATTCTGTTGGGAATGGATGGTTCGGTGAAAGTCACTGACTTTGGTTTCGCTGCCAATATCCAGGGTGATGAGAAACGGCAGACCATGGCTGGGACACCCTACTGGATGGCACCAGAGGTCGTAACACGAAAAAAGTATGGCAAGAAAGTTGATATTTGGTCCATTGGCATTATGGTAATTGAAATGATCGATGGTGAGCCACCATATATGAATGAGCTTCCCCTAAAAGCTTTATTTTTGATTGCAACAAGCGGTCGACCGGATGTTGAGAAACCGAAAAAACTCCCTATAAATTTGAAGAATTTTCTGGATCGATGTTTGCGGGTGGAAGTTGAGGAGAGAGCCACAGCTGACGAGCTCTTATGTCATCCATTTCTTGAGAATTGTTGTGCATTGAAGGCTAAGAACATTTTGGTGAAAAGTATAAACATGGTAAAGAGACTTAAGCAACAAGATGAATATTATTATTAGCTGTGCGCTTTTATATTCAAAGGCAATTGAAAAGCATGCGGGATACATCAATGGTGAGTTGAAATAATCTAATATTTTTAAAATTTGTTTTTGTTTTAAGCCATCAAGCTTGATCATTCAGAGTATTCAAGTATTATTATTTTAGTTCAACTTTTTAATAGAACAATAATACAAATAATACGACGGTTTACAAAATTGAATTGTTTTGGATTTCCAAAAACCAAGCCATAATTTTGATTAGATTTTTGATCCCCTGAATTTGGACCCAACCTCAGAACTGCTCCTTCACGTCAATTCTTCAGATTTTAAAGTCTCATCAGTGTTATTTTTTTTTGTATATGAACTTTGACTGAAGAAGAAACTGGCAGTTTTGGAAAGTAAAGGAACATGACCTAATAAGTGATTATTTTGATCTCAAAACTAAGATACTGTCTTATTATATCTAGCCAACAAAGAATTAATTAACTTTCTACATAAAATGAAATAAAATGAAATGAGGTCCAAAATGAAATATTTGTCTGGTTTCCAGCCAACACTGGTCTACAACAAAAATCGCTTTCTACCTTTTAAAGGACAATAATTGTTCAAAATTTGCAAGCTGTAGCTTAATACTTCTTGCATACAAACTTTTTCTCTCCGACCAATAGTTATTGAAATAAATCAGTTTTAAAAATAGCGGGGGGGAAATGGGGTAGAAATACGCCAATCTTTCCTGTTATGATTTAGACTTTGAGAAACAAAAATACAATACCTGTTACAAATTTTTGTGATATCAAAGCCTAGTTTGACTGGAACTATTTTAGACCAGTGCAAATAATAAAAAAAAACAATAATTATTCAATTGAATGACTTGTAAAAAGTGATGCAAAACTACTGAAATCCCAAGAGTTTAAACAATAATTTTACCTAAGAAAATGCTTAAAATATCAATTTTTGTGAAAGAAAATGTTTTTTTGGTGTATATTTTTTTATCAACTCGTACAATACAACGTACAAGGTACAACGTAAGATTTGATATATGTACCTATATTTTTGTTTGTTTTTTAGTTTTTAAAATGTTTTTATTTGTAATTCTTTAATTGTTTTATTTTTTTTTAATTATTCGTTTATTGTTTTATTTTTCATACTAATATATGCTGTTAACAGAGTCAATGATTAAACCAAAACTATTCTAACTCTGAAATACAATTATAAGAATTAAGAAGAAATCAGCGATTCGGAGGAAATGGATGACGAAACAGCAGAAAAACAAATAAAATCAAAATTAAAAAAAAAAAATAAAAAATAAAAAAATATCAAAATATAATTCAAAATAGCTTTTTATGGCATTTAGTCCTACAAATTGGCGTTTCGTCAGGCTTACTCACTAGGACTCGCTTTGTCATACGCAATTTGTTTTAAGTTCAGTTTAACTTACATTGATTTTTTAGCAAAACAAAAACACTGTTAACAACAAGATTAGAATTCCTAATCATTAAGCTGGAAATTTTTTGTTTACCCGGGCCAACAAGTCCAATCCTTAATGCTAAGTCTTCTACTTGGCTGATTTATTTCAGTAGTATATAGAATTTGTATTATAAAACCTTCTTATATAAAAAATATAAATTAAACGGTTGTGAAATGTTACGAGTTAATAAATAAATAAATACCTAGTGTAGTCATAAATACTGATACAGATCTAAACGCAAGAATATTAAATTAAGTATTAATTTTACACTCTTCATGTTAACGGTTATTTGACCTATTGGTTTTATGCTTCACTTTTCACCCTTTTTTGTTTTTAGTCGCTTACAATCACGACATATTCTTTCTAGACCACTATGGTTTGTTTGTGAAAATAGTTGCGAAGCATTTTAACTTTTTGCCTTTTTCCACGCTGCGCTGTACTGAAACATTTGTAGGAGTTAACCGACCCGCAATTTTGAGGTCAGCATTGGAATGAAGTACCAGCAGTACCTCAAGCGGCTCTTTAGTCAAAAGCTTACTGTTTGGTTGCAAAAATAAATCCTATTGACTCATATGGGACGGCAGCGCGCACATGCAGAAACTATTCAGTTGTCGATTCGAGCAACTTTGTAGTTTGTGTTTCGCCACAAACGTGACGATTGCCCGAAATCGGTTTTTCAATTTGTGTCTTAGAGAATAATATGTGACTGCACGCACATGCAACCAAATAGTTGCAGATATTTAACCACATGGTTGAATGTTGTTCTTTCCAAAGTGACTTATGTATGTTCTCTGTGCGAAAGAGAACAAATCGATACCTTCCCCGCTTCCCGTAAGAATGTATTAAGCGACATTTCAAAAATTTTAAAGGCATCGAAAAAAAAACCTCTGGTCCAGTTAGAAACGGGATTTTCAACTCAAAATGCATCTAAAAATCAGTTTATTACAACAAAATACCCAAATAAATAACTGAATAAGAGGTATTTTAAAAATTTAATTTAAAATTTTGAATATGTCGCTTAATACATTCTTACGGGAAGGTATCGAAATGTATCTATTCTTTTATTTTGTGAACAAAAGACTAGGACAAAGTAACTACTCTTTTTCTTTGTATTTATGAGATAGAAAAAATTGAATAAATATTGGCAGTGTGTTGGTTTAGTTCAGCGTGATCGTGATTGCTTGTGGAGTTGCTCATGTGCGCGCTCATCGGTCAACTTGTTTGTGACTAAACTGTTTTGTTGCAGTAGCAGTTGCATGTGCGCGACTAGCCTTATTCTATGGATTAAGTGCAAAATTTCACTAATAAAACGAAATTTCTGCTGTGTGATATCTACTATGCTTAACCACCGAAGCAGATGATTTAGCGAAGGAATAAGCAGCAGACTCCTTTTTTTTGGTGTTGGTATCAAAAGATTTACATTTTCAATAACATTTTGTTTTCTATGCACAAAGATTTCATTAGGTTCTGAAGAATATAAAGCAAAAGGTTATTTATAAATGGTTGGGTTAATTTTTATGAACTTACCTTGTCGTTGGTGCTTCAACTCTCGCTTCTTTTCCTTTTTTTGTAAAATTTTCCATAATACCTTATAGAAATTTAGATAGACATAAGCATAAATAAAAAGATCTTAGGTGTGTTTGGTAACTTGAAATCTTAAGATATCAAAACCCATACGGAAAAAAACCCAAGGTCCCAAAACTTGGTATAAATTTCATGATACTTAACAGGTCTCGTACGGTAAACGTCACACTTTACTATCCCACGAACATATTTTTTCTTAAATGAGAACAAATTTGAAAGGTCGGGGTCAATGTTTAATAACATTGACAAAATCTGACTTATGGCAAAACAAGTGATAATTATGTATTTTGAAAGTCAAAATTTTGTTAAATATTGTTAACTATTTATTTAAGAATTTTTGAAAAATAAAAATTCACTTCAGATATCTCGACTTACCTAATTCTTCCCGACGGCCATGGATATGCAATTTATTATGAACTTACAATAGTTCCTAAGCATTTTGTTTTGATTCCCACTTTTTGTGTCTCTCTTCCCGTTCTTTTTGCCGTGTTTCTGGAAATGGTAGATTTTTTGTTAGTATAGCGTCAGGTCTTAGCTTTTTACAACGCTTTGGAGCTACTCTAAGGAGCTTGTGCTGAAGATTTCGTATTAAAACTCCCGAGAAAAATGCTTTGAACAGATTAAAGCATTTTTATATTTATTTTATCTTTCCGACCACACTGTGCACCGAAATTTGTGCCTGGATTTGTCTTTTGGAAGGCTACATGAAATTTGGCCCCAATGAAAAATGGCCCCAAACATAAAATGAAAAATGGCCCCAAACATTTATATGAGAAGCAACAACAACTAAAATAAAATAAAATTTTGTGAATTGGGGTGATTTTTCATGGTTTTGGGGCCTTTTTTCATTTTTAATTTGGGGTAAAATTTCATTATGAAAAATGGCCCCACAATTTCATTCTCAAACAAAAATGAAAAATAACCCCAAAAAATGGGGCCATTTTTCATTATGAAAAATTGCCGCAAATTGAAAATGGAAATATAGCCCCAAATTAAATGAAAAAAGGCCCCAAAACTTATCTTAAATTAAAAACTCATAAAAATGGGCTTTGTTCCAAATCGGACAAAAAAATCCAGTTGTTTTTGGAAAAATTGACGTAGATAAGAGTCAAACCTTTTTTTTCCTATTATTTTAAATTAATTGTTACTCTGGGATGGTGATTAAACAATCGTCCTCGGAAATCACGCGATTTTCGTGTAAGATTTTTTTTAATCATGGTCTCAAAATGATCCTTGTAGCTTTTGATATATCTGATCAAATAATCGTACAGGAAAATCGCACGATTGGCAAAAATATATGCATGTATGTATGTAGAACTTATGCAGTATTTCATTTTATTTTATTTTAAAACCAAAAATCGCGCGATTTTTTGTTTTAAAATAAAATAAAATGAAATACTGCATAAGTTCTACATATGTACATACATGCATATATTTTTGCCAATCGTGCGATTTTCCTGTACGTTTGATTAATCACTGTCCCAAAACGATCTTTTAAGAATTTGATATAATGTATATTGATATAATTGATATAATGTATATTATGAACATATCTAATAAAATTGCGCGATCGGCATCAAAAGCCTGTTTAAATAATCGTACAAAAATCACATGATTTTAGATATAAAAAATATTTGTCATTATTTTTAGGGAGATTTTTCCATTAAAAAATTCTCTTTAAACTTGGGGCCATTTTTCATAATCAAACTAAACTAAAAATGAAAAAACGCCCCAAAAAAATGAAAAATCACCCCAAACCGTAAAAATAAAATAGCTCAAGTTGTTGTTGTTTTTCATATAAATTTTTGGGGCGATTTTTCATTTTTTGTTTGAGTATTCGTTTTCTTTTTGGGGCTTTTTTTCATTTATTTTGGGGCCATTTTTCTTTTTTTTAAATGGGGCCATATTTCATTATGAAAAAAGGCCCCATTTTTGGGGCCATTTTTCATTTATTGTTTGGGGCCATTTTTCATTGGGGCCAAATTTCATGTAGCCCTTTTGGAAATATAAAGAATTTCACCAGTTTTTCACTTTTTGTGTTGCTTTTGTTTTGATTTCTTTTTAGTTTCTTGTAATATTATTGGTATTGCACCCGCATATTGGACATCGCATCATTTTTATTGCAAACAAATAATCTTTTTGGCGTACCTATTTGTGACGTAGCATATGTGAGAGCGCGATAGGATAACCGCATGCGCAATAGCACTCCATGTATTCTATGAACCTTGCTGGTGACTGTTCATTTCACCAGGAAGTATATGTACTTAAGAAGGTTAGGCGAATGGATATTATAAACAATTTGTCAAGTTTTGGATTTACCAGCTTTAAGGCTCTCCCAAACTAACAAGAAATTTTAGCGAATCATTCCAAAAGACAGTTTTTTGTTGTTGTTTTGCATTGTGTTTCTTTCATGTTTTGTATCACTGTGGATGATTCGCTCTGATTTGCCGCTGGTTTGGGAGAGCCTTTAATATAAAAATGAATAGTCAGTAGTATATTTTGGTGGGTTGAACGCACCTACTTAAATTGAAATGTAGTTGTGTTTGTTAACGTGAAATTTCTTGAAAATTTACACAATTTGTTGTCGGAAACTATAGGAGAGGACTAAGTAAAGGGTATTCATGCAACAGTGTAAAGTCGTCGTAAACGTAGTTAAGTTTTAAACTTCGTAAATCTGTCAAATTTTCCATACAAATTGTGAAAGAATTACGAAGTCTTAAGCTTTACAACGTTTACGACGGCTGTACGCTTTTGTATGAATACCGTTAGTATGTTTGGTAACGTAAAATTTCTTGCAAATTTTCACAAATTTTACAATTTGCTGTCAGACACTATAGGAGAAAAAACACAAGTTTGGGAAACTTGGTGAAAATTTTACGTTACCAAACAGGCATTCTGTTCTGAATTTGAATCTGAAATTTTCACAGGTATGCTGTTTGGTAACTTGAAATATTAACCAAGTTTCCCAAACTTGGATATTTTCTCCTATAGTTTATGAAAGCAAATTGTAAAAATTTGCAAGAAATTTCACGTTACAAAACACACCTAGTCATCGTATGACAGTTCAGTTGTTTCAAAATTATATCAGAGAGCCTTGCTTAGATCATACTCTGTTCAGAGCTTACTCCAATCGATCGAGCTGTACTCTATGCTCTGCTCAGAGCGTTTTACTGGGAGGAAAAGAACGCGGCGGTAAAATTTTAATCTAATCTAATCTTTAAAAAATTATTAATCACTTTCAGCAGTATTAATAAAAAACTGGTATCCGCTCCCTAACACACGTGTTAACTGGCACATGGATAGACAACTTGTCCGTATGATAACTTTTCTTATTAAAAAAGATATGATATCTTTCCAGTATTTATCACTTCACCAAATTCACCACTTCATCAAATTATGGTGATTTTCTAATACATGTGTCACATGCATGCACTGCCTTACGAAGTGTATACTGGTAGTAGTAAACGGTGCTATCATATGCGTGTGTGTTTGTGTTAAGAAGTTATCCATTCATTATACGTGGAATCTGGCTAGTTAAAGTTATCCGTACGTTAACACACGTCACAGACTATTACGCATTTGTTAATAAGAATTACTAGTTAACAGATGTATAAACACTAGCACGTTGTTATCCGCCGTTTATTAATATGGGGGTTTGTGTAAATTATCCGTGGACGTTGTCTCATCATGCGTATTAATTTTTTATTTTTAGTCCGCATCGTTTCAATGTATACATTTTAATTTATAGTATAGAGATTCCCTTTACTACATTTTCATTACGCCAAATGAGGCAATTTCGTTGTAAATTTTCAAATTCGACACGAAATCATCTCATTTCCCATACAAATTCACATTTTTAAATGAGATAATTACAACCAAATTTGCACGAAATTAAATCAAAACCTAACAAACACACCCAATTAGCCACAGTTTCAAGAGCTCGGAAAAGTTTTGTATGAAAATGTCAAAACGAAATGGAAGGAGACAAAAGAAAACAACAACAAAAAAAAAGCGATTTACAGCCAGTTGAAATTCAAAAATGAAACAAGCTGTCAAACGAAACTACTAAATTACAAATGAAAACACTTTTTCTGTGATCTGTGATATTTCCTCATTTCGGCTCTAATGAAAACGTGGTGTTGTATTGCATTTCCAAAGACCGCCGGACTGCGCTCTGTTTGACCATGCCCTTAATTCGCATAGAAGAAGAAGTAAAGGAACTGGTGTATATCACATATACAGTGTACGTGAATGAAGCAGAAAACTGTATGCCCGAAATGTCAAATCGGTGACTGAGTGGAAGAAAAAAAGTAAACAAAAAGTGATACAAGACTAAAAACATTAATAAATCATTAATTGTTAGAAAAAAAAACAAATAGTTTGGAGTGATTTACTTAGAAATATATGTATACTTACTAATAACAATACATAAATATGAAGTGCAGTGTTAAATTGTGTATATAAAGCAAGAATAAGGCGGACAAGAATCATTTCCTTTCAGAAGTGAGTTTTATTATGTTTTTCTCAAAGAAAGCGATGTGAATTGATCATAATTTAATTAATCATCAATCAAGTAACACATTTTAAATGATTAAACTTTAAATAAACTAAGAAAATTAATAAATTAATTGAAAACTTGCACATGGCTTTTCGGTTTTAATTTGGGATACTAGTAATATCAAACTGTGATTCTGTGAAACAGGGACGTATTTTTTTTTGTTATTGGTGGTTGTAAGGCGCAACTATTTGCTAAGCGCCCTTTATATCAGGAAATTATTTTTGTTATTAAATCGATTTTGTACCTTTGGAGTTCGTATATTTATGTTAACATGTGCATCTTCAGAATATTGCTCAATTTTCTCTGTAGTGAAGTTATTAGTGCATTTTTTTAATGTTAATTAATTTGTCTATTCAAAAATTAAAATAATTTAATAAAAAAATTAAAAGGTTTCCGAAAGTCGAGTGGTAAAAGGATGACCATTCTGAAAGTGGATGAAGTAAAGCCACATTTGGGGTGCCAATTTTTTATCGATGCGAATGATTTGCTATGATTCACGTAGGTTTTGGACAATGCGTAAATTAAACTAAGTAAATCTATAATGTTCCACTGAAACAACACAATTTTAAAGAAAGTAGATATTAAAACATTTTATCGGTGCCTTAGAGGGTTATCATAAAAAAGTAAGTATTTTTTTAAACATACCACTGAAAAGAAAAATAAATTCAGAAAATAACAAATGATTGTTATGGCGCCCTAGTAAGTTGCCATTGAAAATCACTCCGTCCCTTTTGGAATGTATTTGTGTTTGTGAGAGCAAACACTATTATGAAAAATGCTTCACTTTTTTCCACAAATGGCGCTTCCTTATATTTTTTATTCTAAGTTACCCCGAGGCCACACGAGCAAGTACTTGCAAGCAAGTTGCAATACATACACATTTGTTTACTAACACAAACAAACCCAAGCAACTTGCTTATCAACTGGCATGCAAGTTTTGAAGCCAGTAGTGAAGCAAGTTGGGAGACAAGCAAGTGGAATGCAAGTGGAAAGCAAGTGGGAGGCAAGTGGAATGCAAATTACGAATTTGACAGGCAGTGTATGTAGCCAACTTGCTTGCAAGTACTTGCTCGTGTGGCCTCAGGGTTAATTCGTCTTTAATAAAATGATTCATTCCCGAACACACTCACACTACATTACCATCATTTTTATTAAGGAAAAAAGTTAACGAAGAACAGCCATTTTTAATTTTCTTTTGTCAAAAACTCAACGGAACACCGAAAAAAAGACAAAGCTAGCTATCTAACATGATATATCCTGCTAAGCTACTCAATCATCAATCGTTGTCCACCGTAGTTGTCGTTGTCGTCAAGTAATTTCCTCTAATCTTAAAAAAATTATTAATCGCTTTGTGTAAGTTATCCGTGGACGTTGTCTCGTCGCGCGTATAAATTTTTTATTTTTAATCCGCGTCGTTTTAATGTATACATCTTTATTTAAATTCTAAAGATTCCCATTATATTGTATTTTCAATCTGAAAGAAAAATATAAACCTACAAAAAGAAGTAATTAACTTTAAATTCTTTTGATAACAAAACATCAAGTGCCACTCCTATAATAAAAAAAAAACAACAGGAATATCTTCTCTGAGTCTCCTTTAAATTTTCCTTCATTCTTTCTCTTTGTGAACAAAAAATAAATACAAAAGATAAAAACCAGTTTTGTGCTGAAAGTGAAAGCTATTAATTAATTTGAATTAAAAATTGAAGAATATAAAAATAAGTGAAATTTATTGTGAAAATTGTAAAACACGAAGTTTATTTAACAAAAAAATCTCATGCAATTTAAAAATATTAAGTCGCGTGCGACTGTGTAAAAAGATCCTCCTACAGACGAGAACAAAAGAGAAAACATTACATTAAGTTTTGACATTTCTCAGAAGATCTCGATCACAGAGAAGAGTTTAAGTAAATTTGCGATGATTCACTCGCTTAATTGAATTTATTCTTCTTGAAAACAAATTCCTTCTAAGTGACTCGTGTGCACTGCCTGTCGTTGTACCACAAACCAAAACTCATAATGCATTCCATTAAACGTTGGCTCAAACCCAACAAAGAGCAAATATCGCAAATTGGCGCTCCGACCGACTTCCAGCGTCACGTTCATGTGTCGCTGAATAAATTGACCGGCGATCTGGAGGGCTTACCGACGCCATGGCTGCGTCTGATGAACGATCAAATCACACAGGACGAACAAAAGAAAGACCCCGAAGCTGCCTATCAGGCTGTCAAGTTCTATAACTACTCGATAAAGAAGAAGGAGCAAGCGGACGTGTTTAAGCCCTTCATCACCGAACAAGCCATCCACGAAGAATCTAAGGAAATCGAGAATTATGTCAATTTCAAGAATGCCCACAAGTCGCAGGATAGTTTGGGCGATTCGCTGGAATCTTTTGAGACCAGCAGTGAGGAGAGTGGGAGTAGCAACACCAGCAGCAACGCCTCGATCCTCAATGAACAGCTTAAGACGATGACGGCGACGCCGAAGAAATCTCCTGCCAAGTCACCGGTCAAGTGTGTACCGATGTCACCACCGTCCTCCCCGCCGCCTCTACCAGCGAAGAAGAGCATGACGCTGCCGTCGCTTAAGCCGGAAATAAAGCCTAAGCCCAGAATCACACATAGCAATAAGAAACTGCAGAAAGGAGTCGAGGACTTACGACTGATATCATCCGGTTTGGCCAATTCACACATCAACACCGATACGATCATCATCAAGCCTGCTGAGGCGAATGCCAATCTGGATGACGGGCCTGTGGACGAGAGCATCCTACGTCGGTCGAAGGAGAAGCGCGAACAGAAGTGCGACGCCGAGATCTATGCCGAGCTGAGGCTGATCTGCAATCTAAACAACCCCCGTGACCGATACAAAACGACCCTGGAAGTAGGAAAGGGAGCCTCTGGAGTGGTGTTCATTGCGGCCGACAATATGTCTGACCAACAGGTGGCTGTGAAGACGATCGATATGAAAAACCAGTCCTCGAAGGAGCTGATTCTGACTGAGATTCGCGTCTTGAAGGACTTCAACCATCGGAATCTGGTGAACTTCCTAGACGCTTACCTGCTTGAGCCGGAGGACCAGTTGTGGGTGATCATGGAGTACATGGATGGTGGGCCTCTGACCGATGTTGTAACCGAGACTGTGATGAAGGAGCGGCAAATTGCGTGTGTGTGTAGGGAGGTGTTGCATGCCATAAGCTTCCTCCATTCGAAGGGCATCATACATCGGGATATCAAGTCGGATAACGTGCTATTAGGCATGGACGGAGCAGTCAAAGTGACTGACTTTGGTTTCTGTGCCAACATCGAGGGTGATGAGAAACGGCAGACTATGGTTGGGACACCCTACTGGATGGCCCCAGAAGTGGTTACTCGCAAGAAGTACGGCAAAAAAGTGGATATTTGGTCTATTGGTATTATGGCAATCGAAATGATCGAAGGCCAGCCACCGTATCTCTATGAGACTCCACTGCGCGCTTTGTATTTGATTGCAGCTAATGGTCGGCCGGATGTGAAGAGTTGGGATAAACTCACACCGAATTTACAGAATTTCCTCGATCGGTGTTTGCAGGTGGAAGTTGATAAAAGAGCGACGGCTGATGAGCTTCTGAGTCATCCATTTTTGGATGATTGCTGTGAATCGAGAGCTTTAGTGCCAAATATAAAAGCGGCTAAGAAAGTTTTGAGAAGAGTGTGTTAAATGTGCAAGATCGAGAGAACTATAAGTGCATTTTTTTTAAGTTGTAGTTGATGATTTATAAAAGACTAAACACAAACAAAATAAACAAACAGATTTTAATACAGGGTGCTGCTGAGTGGCAAAATATCAAGTTAATTACTTAAAAATGGATTCATGCAAAAGGCGACACATACCGGATTTTTTTAATTGTTTTTTTTTTTTTGTCTTTTCTTGATTTCTTTTCAATGAAATCCATAAAGCAAAGGAATGATGGTGAGTGGATATAAATTTGTATTTTATTCTAAACAAATTTTTATTTTGACTAAACCTATGTATTTAATGTGTAATCTAGTAACATGGTGTTGCTTTATTTTTATAGTAGATCTTGAGCATCAATCGCGTCTTAAAGCTCTGAGTTACTAACTTTCTTAATAGGTATGAGTTCAGAAAAAACGATAATTGGTATACCTCTATACATATACCACACAATGGCTCAATTTTGAACCAGACTAACATTAAAGTATCTAGCTTTTGCCTCAGTGGCAGCAGGGTTAACAAGTTTGGGTGAAATGAATAGGTACATATTTCTTGTACTGTATTAGATGCAGAAAGTCTGCGTGTGCATATAAGCAGATACCTTCCTAATTGTTTTCTGATTATTGTTTAATTGCTAAGAAGATTGCATAGGCTTTGACAGACATTACAGTTACCAAATCTTTACTTTTTAGTTTAAAGAATTTGTTCAGGTTCATCAATATTTACTGGCGAAGAATATTAGGCTTATTTCTTAAAAATGTGGATGTTAAGATTACTAAGAAAGTTTCTAGAACAAAATTTTGAAAACGTTTTTTTGTATCAAATGTTTGTTTTGGTTTTTCTGAAAACATAACTTTATTTTATAAACTACACATTATAAGATAAGAGAATTATTTTGTGTTTTAATAAAAGAAAAAAGTTGAATAGGTATAATGTTTAAGGAGGTTAACTTAGCATGGAATGAAACAACAACAACTTGAGTGCGCTACCACGAAGTTTATAGGCTATAGCTAGTTTATGAGTGCCAACCTGATCATCGCTGTTTGGATTTTATTTCATCAGAACGCTAAGATTATGTCAGCAAAATGATCGCCATTTAAGATGATGCATAATATGGAAGCTTCACAGAATTTCTCGTCTGGCGGTAAATCGTCTTGGTTTAGTTTCAACTCCATACCCCCGTTTCATGTTATCTAGGTAGTATTAGTAGGTAGTATTTTGACTGATTAAGACTGAATATAATATAGGGGGGAGGGGGGCACCTTTGAACGTGGGGTACCTTTGAACATCGCTGATAAAATCGTATTAAATTAATATTTCAGAGTGTTAACCAAACTTTAAAACTGGAAATTCTGTCTACTATTATCGTCAACTGCTTTCAGTGAATTCTCTAATTAGCCGGAAAAAAGTAACCCGTTGTGAAGTTTTTTAACCGGCTGGAAAAAACAATCTAGCTTTTGGCTAGGGGCTAGAAAGTTTTACATTGATAATAGCAAGGATAACTCTAGAAATTCTCTTCTCACCAGTGAAGTAACCTTTTGCCTCGAGAGACAGCATCAAAAAAAATAAAAAGTTGTCTTTACTGGGATTCCATCCTGCAATCTTCTGATTACCAGTCCTATGCCTTAACTACTGAGCTATTTCGGAATACAGTTGTTGAAAATGAAAAACTAGGTACCTATATACTTTAATTTTTCATACTAGCTGCGTTTCATTATCTCCAGGCCTGGGTCGAGGTTATCTTTTAACATGTATTACAAAAACAACATGGGATCCAGGTTTCTATCGAGGTTAATTTCAATAACCCAGATACAGGTTTTCACTCTGAGCGGCAGAGGGCTTTTTACCATTGTGATTTATGTCAGCGGTTTGTCAGCAGTGTTAGGAATATAGAGGAAAAGAGACAGGATTTAAATAAAAAAAAAAACAAATAAACATAAGAAAAAAAGAGACTGATATACAGCACTGTTTTCGCACTAACACGCATCGTTCTATTTTCACGAGGTGAACCATATGGGTTTTGAGCGATAATAAAACGCGGCTACTATTGTATGATGGATATAAAATATATTTTGTTTTGTTTTTTGTCATATATGGGGTATTTGTGATAGGATGACAAGACTTATCCAACAAGTTTTTACTAGCGAGGGCCTCGCGATTATTTGACAAGTTTGCCTTGTCTAGATTTCCCCTACCGAAGCCTTTCCAGGGCCTCGATTAAACTTGACAAAAACTTGCCACTTTTTAAGACGGGTGTGCATTAATTGTAACTTTGTAATTTATTTCGTAAGGGTATACAAATTAGTTGGTGGGCTTTTCTGTTTGTTAAAAATGCATTTTAAAGGTGCAGGTTCATTTGAAACCGTTTGAAGGTTAGATTTTTGATATATGTACATATGTATAATTGTACATGTAAAAAATACTTATTTATGTCACTCAGCATGTCGCTGTAGTCACTGTAGGGGTAAGTTTAATTCCCTTTGTTTTTGTTTTCAAATTAGGCATAAAATTTGCCCAAAACTTTTAGGCATGTAGGCCCAGCTGGAAAAACAATCTAGTTTTTGGCGAAGGGCTAGAAAGTTGTATATAGATACTAGCGAGGGCCCAGCAAGGGTAACTCTGGAAATTGTCTAGGGCCTCGCCAGTGAAGTAACCTTTTGCCTCGAGAGACAGCAAAAAAAAAAATAAAAAGTTGTCCCAGTAAAGGATTCAATTCTGCAATTTCTGATTACCAGTCCTATACCTTAACTACTGAGCTATTTCGCAATACAGTTGTGCAATGTTGAAAATGAAAAACTATATACCTACTTTAATTTTTCTTACTATTGTATGATGGGTATAAAATATTTGTTTTTTGTCATATATGGGGTATTTGTGATGGGATAACAAGACTTATACAACAAGTTTTTACTAGCAAGGGCCTTGCGAGTATATGACAAGTTTACCTTGTATAGATTTCCCCTACCGAAGCCTTTCCAGGGCCTCGATTAAACTTGACAAAAACTTGCCATTTTTCCAGGCGGGGGTTGAAAGCAGACAAGACTTGGACAGAAGGCGAAATTAAAAAAAAAAACTTCATGAAATAGAATAAAATTAAATTAAAATAATTAAAAACAACGGCAAAACTCACAGCTTGAAGTCCATTCCTTTGGGTTATTTTCAAATAAAGTTTAGTAGTAAAAAATTTCGTCAAATTTTATTTTCAAACTTACAATTTTGAGAAAAAATAGAAAAAAAAATATATTTTTCAATTTTCCCAAAAGCAAGCTGACATAAAACCATGTGTTTTTTGCATTTAAATAAAAAAATAGTTAAAAATTTAAAGCCCAAAAATACTTAATTGGATTCAACTAAAAACAATTTTGTATGTTTTTTTTCTAATTTTTCTTCAAAGTTTTGAGTTTGAAAAAATTTTTTAAAACTGTCCATCAAAAAACTTAATTTTAAAATAAATCATAAGAGTGGATTTCTGGCTTTCCAAAACAATACTGTAAGTATTGCCGTTGTTTTTGTATAATTTTTGTTTCTATTTTATGTATTTTTTTATTAAATTGCCAGCCGTGCCACCTAAAGACAGAAATGTTTTATCCAAGGTACTGCCTCTTGCGAGGAACGGACAAATCCTCCAAGAGTATACTTGTCATGAAAAAGTACTTCTCACTGCCGTTCGGACTCGGCAAAAAACTGTAGGTCCCCTCCATTCCTGAATAACACACACACACAGGAATGGTTGAAAGCTGTAAGTCACTAGGCCCTGGTTCTCCACGAGCTGTTACGCCACCTAATTTATTTATTTAATCGACTATAGGGGATGAAAATTTAAATTTGAAAAAATTAGGCAATTTGTTTTTTTCTTGATTTAGAACCGACTAAGGCCCATCTAATGTGAATTCTTTTTAACGACCACCCTAATATAAACATAATTATATAATATAATATAATATAATATAATATAGGTAATATAATATAATATACCTAATATAATATAATATAATATAATATAATATAATATAATATAATATAATATAATATAATATAATATAATATAATATAATATAATATAATATAATATAATATAATATAATATAATATAATATAATATAATATAATATAATATAATATAATATAATATAATATAATATAATATAACTAGCCTACCCGTGCGAGACCTCTCGCACAAATAAAAATAAAAAGTGCTCAAGTTTTGTATTTAAATAGAATTCATTCAGTTATAATTTTGAAAATTTAGTTGCAAAAAGCATTTGGTTTGTTTTCTTTTCCATAATTTGTTTAATAGCTGCGTTTTATTATCTCCGGTCGAGGCTATCTACATATAATACTTATTACAAAAACATTATATCAAGGCTTCTATCGAAGTTTATTTCAATAACATAGATATAAGTTTCCACTCTGACCAGCAGGTGCCTATTTACCATTGTTAATAATGTCACCGATTTGTCAGCAGTGTAAGGAAAAGAGACAGACCGTACCCCGTACATAAAAAATAAGTAACGAAAGATAAAAAGAGACTGTTTTCGCACTAACCCACATCGTTTTATGTTCATCAGGATGATGGTTGATTTCCATAGATGTGTGGTGAATTTGCATGCTTTTGCATCTGCAGACTTGAAGAAAAGTGGAGTTGGACAAACCACAATGCCAAAAAATGAATCCATCAAAAGTATATTAGTGCGTGTCTACACTTTCATTTTACTGAAATTCCCGTATCTACACTATGCAGAAAAATTGCTTTCAGTTTCAGAATATCCTTCCTTATCTCAGGCAATACATACACCTGTCACTTGCACAATATAAAAATCATCATGCCCGGCGCTCATGCCAAAGTTTTATTGTTGAAAGTGGTGCATCGGTGGATTTTGGGTGAAATCTTCGTTCTCTTTCTTTCACACATAACATCTATGTTTCTCACCGGATGCGCCTTTCACAACAACATTTATAGAGGCACTTTATGAAGATGAACATGTTCGTTTGCGTTCGTTTTGCTCCGTCAGTAATTTGACAGAAAAACTGAAAAATTTTGTTGAGGAGAGGTTGCTGAGGTCTCCGAGATCTCATTTTTCTGAACATGCCTAATGTGTTCGTTTTAGAGCACCTTATATGAACAGACCTAAGTATGGAATGGAAAATAAATTGTCAAAATAAACACTTCCACTTTCCAATAATTTTGGACTATTTGATGGGAAATTAGGTCTTTTCTGTTAACCTGAATAGGTGGATGAAAATAAAGCTAGGACCGACTTAACATGGGAGGAATTACAAAATGCAAATGATTAATATCTGATCTTCATAACAGCTTAATGCAAATATTTTGAGCGTAAATATATATATGCAAAATATCAAAACTCACATGCATTGTAAATGTGTCGGTAAATATAACAGTACGATTTTTCGTGTGGAGGGAATACGATCGAATTCTAAATTAGGGAAAGCAATTTATTACAACAAAAAAAGATTGTATTTGGAAAAAAAGATCAATGTAAATGCCAACTTAGTGAACAGCTGTAAAGTTTGTTTGTTCTTTGATTCTGACGTCCGGGGGAAATTCCAAATTGCAAATTACCACAAGTAAACAAAGCAACCATGCATTTAAAATATCGTCGCCGTTCAATCAAAACTCCTTAACTCCTTTTTTTCAGAACTGAAATACCTCTCGTAAATACGATATATGTATTTAGTAAAACATAGAACTTTTAGTTCTGTAAAAGATCTCTAAATCTTATGTTGGTCTATTTCTAAAGGAAAAAATACCCGAACTCAAACATTTTCAAATTTTGGTCACTAAAAATCGATAAAAAGTACAGATATCCCAAAATAAATCAAATTTTCATTGCACGACGACGATACATGTATAAATATATATATGTTAAAATTCTATATATATGTATATAAATAAACACTTTTTGTTCATCTCTTACTTTTATACTTTTTACCACAAACAAATATTTATACTGAAGTGTAGTTCCGTCAACGTCAAGTGCTTTCTAACCTTTATTTTCATGCACCCCATATATTGAACAGACCTAATTTCCCAAGACTATTGGAAAGTGGAATTGTTTGTTTTAAAAATTCATTTTCATTGGAACTCGAAGTGTTCATTTTCATTGGAATAATATTTAATTTTTGAGTCGAGTTTTTGTTAAAATTATAAATATTTATAAAATAAAAATATAACTCGCTTAATTCTCCGAAAATTTCGAATCTTTTGACACCTCATTCATTAAAATCGGTCCAGTGTGTGAGCTTAAAAAGGGAGACATACTACAGAAATAATATATATGATATAATATAATATAATATAATATATAATATAATATAATATAATATAATATAATATAATATAATATAATATATGTATGCATGATGATTTCCATCACTGACTATTGAGCTTTTAGTTGAAAAAATGTTTCAACCAGTCAGAAATTTCCTCATCCAACAACAAACGTAGGTATGAAAATCGATAGAATGAACCACCCTTCTCAACTGTAATTAATTTTCTTTACGAGCGTCTTTCTATTTCACTGTAAACACAAAAAACTTCCATCTGTCGAATCGTAAATTCATAAAAAGAAGTACATACTCACTTTCGAATATTGGGAAAGCAGACAAACATCCCAGGGGGTCAATCAACTTTCTTTCTCCACGTTTGCTTGTTTTTTTTTTTAATATTTTTTTTGTTGGTTCGTGGCTCCTCGTTGTCGTCGTCTTCATTTCGGTCGTCGTCATAGTCGACGAGTACGTTAACCGGCACTCAATGTCACTCTTGAAATCCAACTACGCTTCTTGAGTGCATAATAATATCAAGTTAATTTCCAGCACAAGGTCAGATATTGTGTGCAGTGAAAAATCATTGCCGCAAGAAATAAATAAGTCTTTACATACCTAAGTATAAATAAATGTTCGTATGGGTATTTATGTTCTTATGATACACCCGCGCCAACAACAAATTATGATGGTCAGTCACGTTTGATTTATAAGGTCTGCTTGGTTGCTTATATCTAAAATGCGTTTATTTACAAAAAGTAACAATCTGTCTCAATGATTTTATCTTTCTGTCTTTCATTTAAAATTAAAATACTCAAGACATCTGTTCCTTGAGCCTTAACATTACACTTGGAAAATGAGAACTTACAAAAAAAAATATGTTGGAAGAATCATAGAGGAGATACGAAGAAAGTCACGTTCGGGGTTTTTCCTTCTTATGTACTTAGACGGAAACCGAAAATCTATTGTATGGATTTATTGTATTTTCGGCTCTGCACGAAAGTGATTAAAATAATTGAAAAAATATTCTTGATTGATTTGGGGCATTATGTAGTTTAAAAACATGTCAACCTCATGAGCCAAATTTCGTTTAGATAGACTTAGTTAACTTTGAATCTATAAATTATAAAAATGTTTGTCACGTAGCTATTAATGAAAGACACGTTCAATTAGTTTATGCAGCAAACCATATTCAAATACATTTGCTTTATAGAAACTTTGTATATTGTTACGCTTTTTTTGTTTATTAATAAAATGAAATCATTAACTATGAAGGAGGACTGCAGTGTGAATGGTTTTAAAATTGAATACAATTTGCTATAACATTAAATTTTAAATAAGTAGGTAGATAAAAATCTATGTTTAACAATTTTATTTGTCCATTCGACTCTGCCATGAGTAAAATACTTGTCATCTCAAAGTGTACTTTCTACGTTTAGTTTAACCCTAATGTTCACCCGCAGACTATTGATGACATTTAAACCTGGCGGCTAATCCATTGTAACGATGCCAGAATGTGTTTTCTAGTAGGTCCAGTATAAAGGATCGTTATCATCTTGCAAAGAGCTCTGATATTGTTAAGCCTTTTGGTATCTTTTCCGCCTGGGCGTTCAGTCTTTCGGTTAACAAGAAGGTACCTAAAAAGTAATGGGTTGATCGCTGCTCTGAGAAGTGGCCCCAATGATGCGCCTTTTGCTTCCGTGTTTTACGTTCCGATAACAACCCGTTTGGTGAAAACTTAACGTCCCCATACAGAAAAACTGTCGAAAGGCGGAAAATTAATGAAGTTTTTATTGTTTGTGACGTGCATGAAACAAAATATAGGTAGAAATGGTGGCATGAGCGCAACACTCGTTCTGTGCCCAGTTAGCACTAGGTTGCCCCGTTTTTATAGAGATACAATAGGTATAATAGAAAGATAAATAAATACATAATTTCTTTTTGTAAATTGTTTTAAGCAGAAAATATATTTTTTTTATAAATCAAAATATATTTTTTACCCAACTGATGGTTGGCTGTTTTTAATTTTCCTTTACTATAAGTTACGAAGAATGGAAATTTAAATTTAATTTACCTAATTTTACAACATGGTTCTAATCAAACAAGCATGTGGTGCAATTCCGGGACCTACTTTCATTTCGCGATCATAAGACTGCTTAAAGTAATCAAAGCCTTCAAAAGTTTGTAAACCCTAAGAATGTAGTACCTCGTGGCATGATGGTTAGTGCGTAGGACTGTCATGCCGAAGGGGTGGGTTCGATTCCCAGCCGTGCCACATAAAAACAGAAATGTTTTATCCGAGGTACTGCCTCTTGCGAGGAACTGACAAATCCTCCAAGAGTATACTTGTCATAAAAAAGTGCTTCTCACTTAGCCGTTCGGACTTGGCAAAAAACTGTAGGTCCCCTCTATTCCTGCCAACAACACGCACACAGGAATGGTTGAGAGTTGTAAGTCACTAGGCCCTGGTTCTCTACGATCTGTTGCGCCACCCAATTTATTTATTTATTTAAGCCCTTAGAATCAAACGAAGAACCGGTGCTTGATAATTAACTATATTTTTAATTATTTAAATATTTTTTTTTTGCCACTAGTTTGGTGCTCTTTTTGTCTTGGTCTCCTAAAATTTCATTGGTACTTAACCTACAACAATCCTTCATATTTTCATCATTTTATATTTTAAAATCATGAGATCAAGAAGTTTCCATGTTACTCAATCATGAAATATCTATGCCTTTGTGCAAACATAAAAAGCTTTTCCTTTTCGAATTAGAAGTGAAGTTATACCTACCTATCCTTCTCTGGGCGTATCGTATTGAAAAAAAAGAAAGGTAAAGATGATTTTTTTCTCCAAACCATCAATAGTTCTACACCGTTTTATTTTTTCATATGGATTAAGATCCATCAAATTTTATTTCATTCTATTTTGTACGTGCATTCTGCCTTGATCCTTTCACATATCAGATATCATATTTGAAATCCCTCCTTTCATATTTTTTTAACGAAATTTTTCAACAAAAGATACCTTGAAGAAATTTTCCTCTTTTGATTGTATGTTGTGAAATAATAATTCTATTTCACAGTAAAATGATTGATAACAATGCATCCCTTTGATGATCGTTGGTAGTCCTTGGTGAAGAGGTACAACGAACAAATCAAGAAAATTCTTAAATTCCCTTTCGGCGTGATAAATTGAATCTTGATGGTAATAATACAGTAGTTGAGCCTGAAATTAAGAAATGGTGAATCTTTTTTTCGAATTGTTTACTTGTTAGAAAAATGAATTTTTAATTTAAATCAAAATCGGTCGGTGAATTTGTGTTGAGGGCGGATCGTCATTGGTTTTCTGTCGGTCATGGATTAATTGTTAAAATAATACTCGTTGTAGTGTAAATTCCAACATTTAAATCTTAAAACGAAGCTTCCAGCACTGTATTCATTGGCTTTTTAGCTGCTTTCAACAGTGGGCCCTAATGCAACCACGTAGGCGTACACAGTTCCGACTTTGCCTATCTATCACATATAATTAGGTGCATTCAAGAGCGTAAATTGAATTAATAAATGAAAAACGACGGGGACGACAAATCGTAGGAAGACAAGTCGGGACATGTTATTCTCTGAATACCGCCTTTTTAACTCTTCGAGCACTTATTTAATTAAAAACAAAAAAATAAACAACGTCATCGTCATCCGCTTCGTGCTTCACTCATAATTTTTGTTTTGCTAAATTCCTTATTTTGCTCGTTATATCAATTAGCAACCACGCAAAGTGGGCATTGGATTGGGATTGGGCTAAGAAAGATAAAAGAAATTCAACAAGAAAATAAAAAACAAACTGAACAAAAGTGAAAATGTGTTCCATTTCTAGCTTGCAGACCCGTGCGTCGTTGTGGTTACTTCATCAAAAATAAAAATAAAATAAATCAATGAAGGAGCAATGGCTGCAGTTTGTGTTTAAATTATGGGAAGTCCGCTGCCAGTCCGAGGAAGATCCGGAAATCGCTGGTGAATGAGAATTCATAGAGAAAGAGGGAAAATTGTGTGCGATCTTGATGAAGCACACAGCAAGTTAACATAAAACTAAGGAAATGCAATTAAAGTTTTTGTTAAAAAGTGAATTTTCTTTTGTTTTTCTTTTTATACATACTTTTAACAACAACAATAATAAAAATGTTGTAAAAGAAATATGCCAGTAATTATAGAACTGAAAATTAAAACACAAACTAAAAAAACTTGATAAGTAAGCAGATTCAGTAGGCAACTACGGTCACTACTTTCACCCAGACAAACTAGCCGACTTGCGCTGGCTGGCTGTGGTGAATATTAATTTCCATATGAATGGTGATGATTTCTGAACTCTGGGCAGTTTTATATATGTTTTTTGCTAATCTTTTATTTTACACATCTATACATTTGGAGTTTATGACTTTGATTTTAACTCTAGCGAAAATGGAGAAAGTGATAGAAATAAGTTCGTGACCCGGTTGAGGAATTTCAAGGTTCTTAATTATGCTAATGTTCTTCCCACCTGATTCGTGTGTTTTGCAACGCAAGTTTTTAACCGTCATTAAATAAGATTATTTTGAGATCATTGGCGTTCCTTTGTTGCACAAGAAGGCGAATTAAAACATAGAAGAACTTAAAATTAGACAGTTGAATAGTGTATACACAAAATGTTTCCACATTTGATTAACATTTTTTTATCTAGAAGCTCTTTGTTTTGGTCAATTTAACGGGTTTTATATTTTTTCGGGGTATGGATTTAAAAGCGGTTGCGTGCTATACAAGCTTCCCCAACTTAATTTCAAACAAATGTCTGCTTTGTTCGCTGGCCAACTGAATATGAGGATTCTTCGAGTGATATTTTGTCCAGTTTGTGTCGATGGATGAGCCTTACGGGTTATACAGTTATACGTCGGCGTAGACTTGGTCAAATTATGAAACCGGTTTATCTTTTAACCGGTCATCGGTTTCGTGTCCGTCCTCTTCATTTACAATTTTGCTAAGGAAAATAAAGCTTCGAAACCAACCCAGATATTCTACCGAACTTTGATTGCGAACTAGGCGGCTGGTCACACTGACTGCACTAATAACAATTCAACTTTGTTTATTTACAGAATGCGTTTCGTCTTTTCTCGACTTCATTCATTTGTCGATTACATTTATTTTAAAATTTCAATCGTGTATGCAAATTAATAAAAGAGCACCTCCTGCACTTCGTTCGACGTCAGAGAGGGAGATTCAACGTTAATGAAGGATTAATGAGATCAATTTAGTAAACCTCTCGCGTTGTAGTCTAGTCTTGAGAAATAGTACGAAAGCAGAACAGCAGGGGTAACAGGGAGCATGGAGCACGGGAAAAAGTGATAATTTTCATCGCCTCCATAATGTTTCTCTGTTTGAAAGATTAAATTTTCAAATAAACCGTATATTTTAGTTGTGTCATAAAAATAAAACTCGGCAAACACCAACCACACGATATTATTTTGTTCTTCGTTTATCTGGAATCATTTCTCCATTAATACTTCAGTTTCATGTTCAGAGATCGGAGTTTTGAGACGGCTCCTCTTCCATCAGTGAAGTGTCTTTGTTTGTTGGCAAGTTATTGAGAAGGCTGGAGGGAAAGTTTTAAAAATAAATGCATATCCCTGGAACTGATATTTTTATGCCCATCGCTAATATCAAGAAACCACGATAAATCTTAGAACACAAGTACTTCTATTGATTAAATGTGTGTGTGTATGTGTTTTTTTTTTAATATTATTTAAAATTCCATTGGCACCACATGGAATAATTCCAGCACTTTGTTCAGACTATCTTCTCATAGTCTAGCCGAAGCCCCGAAGAAAACAAAAAAAAAACTTTTTGCATGTTTTGTAATGAGAACGAGCAACCTTTATGGAATTCTTTGGAGAATAATTAATTCTGCACTCGGGTGTATGATATGTGATTCAGTTGTTTATTTTAGTTCGGGGGGTTTATTTAATTTTTCTGTTTTTGGTTTCGTTGGGATTTGAGAGAATCAAGTTGTAATGCCGCAAAACGGAAGTTGCTGGGATTTTTAGGATTAAATGATGCTTATATTATTTGAAATTGGGTATTGTTTTTGTGTTCGGGTCAAACAAAATAGAAATCTTAAACTAACCTACAGAAAGATTCATGTTTAATTTAAACAAGTGGGACTAGAGGTTCTTATTTGAATTGTATAATTTTGTAATAGTGAATTTTCAAGAAGAAGATTACTGTGTAATGCGGTTATTGGAGAAATATTATTTGCATTTGGATCAAATATCGCAAAAAAGGTTATCCTTCAACTTTTGAGTTAGAATATCTAGCACACCTGTCGAATCTGTGGCTTGCTACGACATGCGGGAATTTTGTTTTGTTTCAGAGAGCTATGTCTACCCAAAGATACAAGACAAACCTCTATCCCTCTTTTTCCATCTGAGAAATCGGTTTTCCTCTTTCTAGTTTTACTTCTGGAGCTCAGGAGCTCTTGTCGTAGCTTGGGGAATTGACGGTTGTGATGCCGGTCGCCTAAGTGAAAAACACAGAGCCCACTAGTGGCGGATATTCTGGTTAGCATCGATAGTTTTGCAACTGGGTACCTGCAGTGGTGCTGGTAGGAGGTTTGCTGAGAGCTTAAGTCCGAGTTTTTTTTAGCGCGTGATCATCCAAGGTTCGGTGTTAAATCTTCGGAAACATGTTTTTAGCCAATCTTAAACTAACTCAAACCCACTATATTAGATGAGTTAATTCTGGTTTATCTGAAGAGAAAGGTTCGGCAAATCGGAGACTAGGGACATTGTAATTTATAGTAGTTGGCTGCCATTATAAAAGAATAAAATAACTTGGATTTAAGTCGAAAGCGCATTCAGTATTGAAAAACAAAACCTTTAGCATTATTATTAGACGCCGTCAGCAAAACACATCAATTACAGGCTCACAATAGATAAAGTTTTAAAGTTTTAAATAGTACATACGAGTATTATCATAAATAATTGACATAGCCCAACCAAAACGTATAGTCAAATAGCAGATCTAAATGTATCCAATTCAGTGGTCTATATCTCAATGTTATTCTTTCGGTGAATCAAATCTTTCAGGAAATGAATAGTTTCATGACCATTTAAAATACGGACCTGTGGTATGGGCCCCATACTATATATACGGTTCATAACAGAATAGAGTGCGCCCAAAGAAGATTTATGATATTTTGTTTACGTTTTCTTCCTTGGTCAGATGGAATTCTTGCATTACCACCTTCCTCTCATAGACTTGAATTAGTTAATCTTCCATCACTTTTAAGTCCTATGGAGTCCTTTTTGTTTTATTATAGGAATATAGTTTAGACTACGGCGCAAATAGTCCACTAAGGGCTTGTTTCACATTCTCTGATTAAAGCTTCAATTAAGCTACTTTGAACTTATTCATCAGTTAAGAACCTCATTTACGTTTCACAATATCTGAATACGTCTAACTAGCAATTAAAGTTCTGAGTATTTTAATGGCCAGATGAAGTATTAATTAGCAAATTTAACTGGCGATTAAAACATTCAAAGCTGTAGGTGAAACCATCAAAACAGACAAACGGATTAATTTAATGGCTACAGAATGTGTTTGAAAAATAAGAGGGCAAATTTGATAAATGGATGTTTGCATGGTATGATGCAATTTTAGAATTTAAAGTATAGGGATACAAATGGCTTAGGATTCTTGCAACAAAGCGCAATATTTTTTCGTGCAGTTACTTTTTCTATTAGTACCTACGAATAAAGAGACAGTCTGAGTTTTACTTATGTAACTGCCAAAAACGCGAAAGATTGCGGTGGCTTCAGAGCAATTTTAAAGTCTTTCACATGCATACCTATACACACTCTGGGAGCAAGACCGGTTTAAAATATTTTGTATGTTCATATATTAAAAGTGATTTCCCAAAGCCTCAAAACGTAAAAAAAAAAACAAAAGTCATTTTCAGGGACGTTTGTTGGTGGTCTTGGGACATCTAAGGCATCCTATAATGAACGCGGAGGCTTCAAAGTGTGATGAACTTAAAGTGGTTACTTTACCCTAACTGAAAATTTTTTTTCACAAAAATTGTAATTCCCATGCACTTTTTCTCAGTATGGTAACACTACATGCAGCAGACGAAAGTATTCGTTTTATATAATCTTCACCAAAAGTCTCCTGTTGCAATCTGTTTCGAAGTCTCGGTCTAATTTTGATGTTTATAAATAATTGTTTTGAATATTTTCATTCTGTCAAAAATATTTTGTCTGGAAAACTGGAATAACTTACGAATAACTAACTGACACATAATTTTAATACTTCGATCATTGTGAAACGCAAAGTTCGTTAATGGGAGGATTTAATCTGAGAATAATTTAACTGTCGAGTAACAAATCAGAGCTTTACTCAGACATTGTGAAACAAACCCTAAATCTTTTAATTTTTAATACTAATTATAATCTTATTAATTCCATCAATGACAATGTTAAATCAAACAACTTGAAGAATAGGTTTTTTAGGTAGGTACCTATGTATATAATACTATTGAAAATGTAATGTAGATTTAAGTTTTGTATACTAAAATTTAATTAGGTATATATCTCCAGTTGGTATTTAACGAAATAAGTAAACAAATAAATAAATAAACATCACCGAAAGAAGTCTAAACGTTTTAATCATCAATTTATTATATTTAGGGTTTGTTTCACAATGTCTGAGTAAACTTCTGATTTGTTATTCGACAATTAAATTATCCGGAAATTAAATTCTCTCATTAACGAACTTTGCGTTTCACAATGATCAAAGTATTAAAATAATATGTCTGTTCGCGTACTTCCCAAAACTACGAATTTCTACGAATTTTATTTTTTTCATATGAGCTTTGACATAACTTTGGGCTAAATTCGTAGAAATTCGTAGTTTTGGGAGGTACGCGAACAGACATAATGTGTCAATTAGTTATTCGAAAGTTATTCCAGTTTTCCAGACAAAATAATTTTGACAGAATGAAAATATTCAAAACAATAATTAATAAACATCATCAAAATTCAACCGACACTTCGAAACAAATTGCAACAAGAGATTTTTGGTGAAGATCATAACGAATACAATATTGTCTGCTGCATGTAGTGGTACCATACTGCGAAAAAGTGCATTAGAAGTACACTTTTTTTGAAAATTTAATTTCATCAAAAAGAAAATTGCTTTAGTGAGGGTAGGCTAACCACTTCAAACTCATAACACTTTGAAACTTGACGTCCTCTCTCTCTATTCGTGGTTCCAAAACGACGGACAAACGTTCCCGAAAATATTTGTTTTGGGTGTTCAAACGTAAAGTGGTGACTCTATGTTCCTTCAGTGCGAGTTTACATATGAAAGACGTTAAAGTGACCCTCAAACCACTGCAGTTTTTATCGCGTTTGCGGCAGTTAAATGGAAATCAAATAGCTTTTTCGTGATTCATAAATTCATATATGTATGTACATGTACATATATTTCTAGGAACTCTGGTAGTCCAAATCTTTCGATTTTAATTCTAAGTCCAAACTATCATATTTCTGTGGTGTTTCGGAGAAACATGATAACTCAATTTTAAAATATTCACTTTACATCGAGCTTGCAGGAGCTTAAACAGGTGCACCGATTTCTTTCAAATTTGGAACATACACCCCGATTACAGAATCTGACGAATGAGTTGCGGAGGGAGTCAGACCTAATTTTGACATTTGGCTCATAGTAAAAATGTAAAAATTGAGTCTCCGCAGCTCATTCGTCGGATTCCGTAATTGGGGTGATAATTTGACAAAGAGCATGTTCATATTTTCGTAACTAATCATTATTTGAAGATAATCAGTAAACTCGTGTCGCTAAATATACCTAAGCGATGTAAAGTGGACGTTAAGATGCAGATTTTAAAATGAAGTTATCATGTTCCTACCAAACACCATTCAGATTTATCTGTTTTAAAAGTCACACTCGCATCTGCGAATGATTTAATTGCCAGTTAAATTTGATAATCGGTACTTCATCTGGCCATTAAAATACTCAGAACTTTAATTACTAGTTAGACCTAATCGAATATTGTGAAACATAAATTAGATTTTTAACTGACGAATAAGTTTCAAAGTAGCTTAATTGAAACTATAATCAGATATTGTGAAACAAGCCCTTAGTCACTTAAAATAGCTCATATCATCACGTTTTCTTCAAGTCCAGCTAAACAATTCTCCTATCAATCAATGAATTTCTCCTTTCATCATAAAAAGTTTATTATTTTGTTTATGAATATCTCGTCATTGTTCTGTAGGTATTGTAGACTCCATAGATCATTCAAGCAAAAAAAAGGTATGGAAGGTCGGGTCTCGACACCCTGGACATAAAGAGCTTACCTATTATTGTTTTCTTTATACTTTGTTCAACTAAACAGCTAAAATAGAATTCCATTGTTAAGTTTAAAATATGAAACTAACAAAAATCTATCTAAAATAGCAGCTCCCAACTATAATAGAAAAGAAATTATTAATTTCATCAATTATGGCTTACTTCTTCTTTCATACGCGAATAAAAGGTATAACAATGAAAATCAACTGAAATACAAAAGAACAACCGCATGAAAAGGAGAAAGTAAATTGTCGATTTTCTAATGACCTTGAATTAAAACTCGAGAAACGACGTTAGTATGAAACACTCTGAACAGTCTGAGAATGTTGATAATGTGAATAATTTGATTAAACTGGCCAAACAAGAGGGCTTCAATTAAATTTTGCTAAAATTAAAATATAAATTACAAACAAATTCTCATATGGTACCTATACATTGAAAACAGCACGGCACGATTTGTCATTACCCGCCCTTATTGTGTTTGCTTGATAACACAAATTACTTGAGTTTGAGTAGGTACTTATTTTCACGATATCCTTTGAAAAAAAATGAGTATAATGTTATTCATATCTCTATACATACCTACCTACTTTTTTTTAATTTGAAAAGAGCCTGCATGCTATAATTTGACTTAAATGAATCTCATAAGTTAATGGTGACTCACGCAATCGCGTTAAACAACAATAAAAGCAACGTAAGTTCATTATATACGAGAATTTATACGAAAAAAAATGACAAAATAAAAAATAATACTAGGGTCTTCGTATGGTGTAACGCATGGTTTAATGCATTGAATGAAGACGTCTGCACACAAATTAAAGGGTGACCAGACCTAAATAAATTATTTTTTAATAAAATTTTCGAAGTTATTGTAATTGGTCCGATTTTTCGAATCGAAATTTTTGACAAATCTTCATAGTCTAAGAGCCGACAGCAAATTTTGGGAGTGGAAGTATAACCAAAATCGGAGTATGAGGGATTATAGGTACATGTATTGTGATATCAAATACCAAAGTCTGGCAGGTTTTGTTTTCAGCCTTTGGAAGGGGTGGGGGGTTATGAAGTGCTAGATCCCCTGATATATTTTCAGGGTTATAACCTCTCTAATTTATTTTAAAAAAATTGGATGTGATTCCCTGTCATTTTTCCTAAGCATAAACACCACAATCTTGACGGTCCGATTAATAGAACTCAAGATATAACCATTTTACGTGAACCTTATCATCCCTTTTTTGGAGATTTTCAACAAAACAAAAAATCAACAAATAAAGTCTACAAAAACGCCAATAAGGTTTGCTTAAAAAGGTAAAATAATGGGTCCTATTTATCGGATTACCAAGATAAAAGTCTTGAAACTTAGGGAAAATGACAGAGCATCATATCCAATTTTTGAAAAGTGAATTGAAGTTCTAATGACCCTACCATATATATAGGAAACTACGCGGCTTTTAAACCCCCACCCCCACCAAAGGCTGAAAACAAAACCTGCTAGACTTTCATATTCCAAATCACGATACATGTACCTATAATCCCTCATACTCCCGAAATTTGCTGTCGGCTCTTGGTCTATCACGTTTCGGGCTCCCTGGATTCATTTTTTGCACGTATGTACTTTTGTACTTTGGTGCGCTCGTATGTTCCTTCACTTTTTTTCGTTCACCATATCGTCGTCGTTCAGACAAAACTTCCTAAGTCCATTTTCATTTATTTTGAGACATCGGTACTTTTTACGGATTTGTACTAACCAGAATTTGAAAATGTTTGATTTTGGGAATTTTTTAATTTATAAATAGACCAATATAAGATTAAGAGAGAGACCTTTAACAGAATTAAATGTTTATATTTTAAAAAATATATCGTATTCAAGAGAGGGTTATCGTTTTCGAGGAAATGGACTTAGGGAGTTTTGATAGAACGACGACGATATATTCAATTAGCGTTTTTTTTTTAACTATAGCAAAAAATAAAACGTTGTTAAATTTCATTACTCTCGAATATCTCGAGAAAAAATTATGCTATCGACTTCGGGTTAATTTCATTCTACGCATATTGACGTAATTAAGAATTTGTATGGAAATATAAAAACAGATCAACCTACAGTTTTCTTTTGAATAAAACAAATTACTGAAAATTGTTGAACAAAGTTTTTCCGCTCGAATCAAAATATTGAGAGCAAACAATGATATTGGTTTTGGGGTAACTTTATTTTATATAATATAAAATTTGTAAAAATATTCAATAAACAGCGAAAAAAACAAGAAACTTTCCCAAACATTTTGAAAATTTGTGATTTGTAAAAAAAACTTCAATGAATAGTGTTTTTTTTTAAGTGAAAAAACTACAGGAAATTTACCAACAATTATTGAAAATTTTCGTCCTAATATCTTCAGAAAAAAAAATTAATATCGGTATAATTTTATTCTTCACATTAGTTCATAATTTATAAGAATTGTAAAAAAAGTAATAATCAGTTTTTAAGAAAATGGCTACAAACATATCATTCAACAATGTTTTTGTCTCTAATATTTCAAAGGCAAAAAGATCTTTGGTCTTAACTTGATTGCATATTGAAAATCTGAACACGTTTTTAAAGATCTTGAATTGACGATTTTTATTTAAAAAAAAAACTTTCCGAGAAATTCATAGCTAGATATTTCTTAATGTAAAATAAACGTTGTATGGTAAAATATGCCAAACAAATAGGTACATTTCAATACCTAAAGGATTAGACAGAGAGGAAAAAAGATATTAGAAAAATAAAAACTGATATTTGAAGGAGATAGAAAGTTTCAATTTTTTTTTTCTCTGAAAAATAATTATTTCTAAATGTTACAAGGTCTCCAAAATAGCAAAAAAAAAAACGATTTTTGGCCATTTCTAACAGCAATTTCTTGAAAACCCGAGTTGATAGCCACAAACGTTTAACAGATTTGAATTCGACATCCGAAACCACACTAAAAAACAATCCTCGCTGCCTGTACTAAAAAGTTTACCGGAAATTACGAGCCTTTTTAATTTGGTCAAAATAGTACTTTTTCTCTATACGTTTTTGAAATACAATTTTTATTTTCAGAACTATAATTATGAATCTAACTTTTGTGTGTTTGTTGGAAGCCCATCTTGATACCATTATAATATATTTTTGTTCAGATTTTGTCTATCAATAAAAAGAAAGATATTAAGAAAAATGCGACATTTTTTTCCGCATCTAGGTATATTCTGTTCCTACTCATGAATAGAGCTCTGTACCAAATAGCAATATATCGCTCTCTGTTTTATTAACATTATTATTTATTTTGGTATAATCAAATTGTTCAAAAATAAATGGCAATTATTTTTTAAATATAAAATAGGGTTTATATATCGTCAGCAAAGAAACCCTATTGAAAAGGTAATAAAATGGAATTATAAGATCCTAAAAAAGTTTTAAATCTGGTTAATAGACTCAAAAAGTAGGTACCACGACACAGCTACGAGACATTGATATTTTAATTCAGTGATTTTTTTTGATCTGAAATACATTAAAATGCCATATAAGGTTTTCACAGAAATCCGAAATTATTATTAATCCTAAATTAATCACAAACTCGGTTAAAGGAAAAACGCATTTTATTGACTGCAATTTTACACCTGACAGTCCCCACAAAATGATTGCTGTCATTTCAGAAGATGACAGTTCCCTATATATACATCAAAAAACCAATAGAAATGTACCTACGCATTGACTCGCTTTTGTTTGTGAACGCTTTTGTGTACACCAAGGATGCACGGAAAAAGACCGTCGTGTGTCGTTAGCCTTAAAACCACAACCTTTACTTCGACATATGCAACTGACAGTTCAATTAAAATAAACTTTTGAAGAGAAGGTATGGCAAAATGGTTAATAAGGTATCTCGTCTCTCCATTTATGAAAAAAATTATTGATGATCCTTAAAATATGTTGGCAATCCTTGTTGACAAACAGCAAATAGGATCCGAATTTAATTGTCTTATCTACATATTTATTAGAGTACTCTTCTTCTGTAAGAGAATACGTCTGTCTTAATAAAGTACGTATGGCCATCCTATGCTGTGACATACACTGTCCTTATTATAGCAACTTTACTAACTCAAAAATGTCAATGACAGTATAGCAATAATTTAAAATGTGAACACAAAGAATGAGCACAACAAAAAAATAAAATAAAAGCAGAAACAAAAAATAACAAAAAGCAGCCAAAACAATCCATCTAATGAAATTACCCCGCGACACGTTGTCGTCGTTTTCTTCTATACGTCCACGTCCTGGCATATATGTAAAGCAAACCCTCACGGCTCACGCTATATGAAAAGCCGGTACACATTTTTTTCTATTCAAAAGCCACACTATACTCGTATATAAAGACACTATATGTAGTGTACTACATACTTGTTCGTATAGTTCGTACACTTGGGATAGCCCCTCCATTTAGAGGCAAAACAGCAACAGCAAGTTTAATATCGCATGCAATGCAAGTCAAGTCATCAAAGTGATTAATTTGTTTAGAGAGAAAAAATAATAAAAAAAAACAGAAACAGAGATGGTATACAGAAAAAAAAACAAGAAAAGAAGAAAACCAAGTGGAGGTGGAAAATTACAGTGAAAATCATAAAATTTTAATCTACTCGAAAAGAGTGTGTGGGGAGCTCTGGAGAAGTCAAGGGCGTAGTCCGAACGGAATTGGGGGAATCTGATTATAAAAAACAGTAAAAACAAGATAAATTTAGAAATATAATTTCAGTGAAACAGGAAGATAGTTCACTGCGAAAAGTTTAAAATGTTTGCCTGCCATTATCTCAGAAAAATATCTGGTTATCTGGTTTTTGACCTGGATGCTTCAATTGACAGATTTATACCCCAGTAATACCCCACCCAACCCATCTTAACTGACACGGGCTTGTTACAACTCGCCTACATTCATTGTTAAGTCTGCACCAGCTTTCTTGCATATTAGCTATCAACTGAAAGAGTCCCATCACATAATCGAGTTAATTAAAAAAAAATTGTAAAGGCGACTTTTGCTTTTCCCCTTCAATTTGATATAAATTTGTTTCACTTTGTTTTTCTTTTCTTCACTCTTGTATATTCTCATTTTATGTTAATTTCTGTATACACTTCAGTAGAAGAAGACTCATATCAAAACACTGGGTTCACATATTTTCCTCAACCCCATCACAAGACAAGTGTTCTTTTTAATTGAAAAATTATGAAAGAAAAAATAAAAAGTTATTTTCAGGGTCAAGTAATGAGGAAAAAGAATTGCATAGTATGTACAGTATTAAGTTGTGTATATTATTAAATAGCTAGTTTTAGCATTGAAATTAAAGCTAGGCAAAAAAAGTTTTCAAAATGAAACTATGGCAGGTTAAGAGTGTTCCGGACTGAAATAGTGATTTCATGAAAAAGATTGTGAAGCAAGTACTTGTCCGATCAAAACAATTAAGATGTCTATGGACAGATAAACTTGTTCTCTAGGACATCATTGGACAAAAAAATTTAATTTTTTGCTCTAGTTTTTGGTAAAAGCCTCTAAGAAAACGAGAAAATGGCGAAAATGGCTATTTTTCAAAGCAAGCTTACACTAGCATTTTTTGACAGTCAATTTTTTATACCTAATGGTATTTTTTTGATATTTTTTTTTTTTTGGTGGATATAAATTCAATTTATTTTTCACGATTCATTAATATTGTATAATCATTATTGTATCATTTGTGATTAAAATTTTTAATAATTAAAAGGCACTTTTTAACAGAAAATTCATTTAAATTTGGAAGTTAAAATCAGTTACTTTTACATTTTAGTGACCAATTAGTAAAAATACAGAGTTTTATAAAACAAAGTACATAGGGTAAAGTCGGGTGATATGGCACCCTTTAAATATTTCCTACTTAATTAATTATTTTTAAAACAAAAATATCAGAATACCATCAAGTTTAACTTAAGCTCTCAATTGATGCTGTTAAAACTGAAGTAGCTTTTTTAACTTTAAAACCACAACCGAAAGTAAAATAATAGTGACTATATTTAAGTCGATTTTTTTTTGTGCATAACATAACAAAGTGCAGCAACGGAATTATTTGGCACCATGTGCTCGTTTTAACGAAAAAAGAAGAGTGATGCGTGTTTATTTGTTTTTAATTATCGCAATCTGTAAGCATACTTGTTTTGTCTGAGTAATTTGAAAAAAATAGTGGTAATATCAAAAGGGAGATATGGCACCCCTTAAGTTTAGTACAAATTACAATGGTGCCATTTCACCCACTACTACATTTTGGTAATTTTTCATTGACTTTCTAGGACCGTTTTTTTTACTACATTTGAGCCAAAAAGTGCATTATTTGACTTTTCTCATTGCATTTGACATTAAACTGCATTGAGTGTGGCAAAAATCCATACAAAAAGTAAAGTTCCATTTCACCCTCTAGCAGGTGCCATATCACCCGCCATTTGTTCACATGTCTTTTTTTTAAGGTATTTTTATTTCTTTAAAAAATATGATGTGTTTTTATAAAAGCTTTGGTAATCAACCTATTTTGTTTGTTTTAACATTAACTACAGAACACTTATATAAAAGTTTAAAATAAAAACCATTTTTACTTTGTGAGTTATAAGGAAAACTGAAAATGGGTGCCATATCACCCGACTTTACCCTATCTGATGAAAGTGAAAAAAACAACAAAAGTAAATAAATGACTGGTTTTGTTCAGTTCGGAACACTATTAAACATTCATAAGCTCATAAATTCTTCGTTCATTTCACTACCACTGATGGTTTGAAACCAAATATTTATACTGGCATGTGACAGATTTTGGATGATATGCATGCATAAAACATAGTAATTGCCTTTACTAGAGAAATTTTTAGTATGTGCTATTTTTGATATGTATACAAATGCAGTAAATGCCGAGATTTAAGTATTTACTACAGGCCATAGTATTAACTCATAACAAAATAGTATGTCCTTTTTTTCGCTAATAAGTACTTGAGTTTTTCAAAAGTGCAGAATTGTAACATGATAAATTAAGACTTGAGATCAAATTCAAACGAAATATTAACCCAATTGACAAATGGCCTAAAAGGGAAAACGAAGATTGGTTAAGAGATTACTGTCGTTTTATTACCCTCTGTCGTCTCTTTTGCCTTTTTGCATCTTTCTATCAGTTTTAAGTTTGTATAAATGCATAAATGAACAGTCTCAAGACTTCTAGCTGAAGGTTGAATTAATATTCGGAGGCTCACTTATACGTTAATGTTAAATTCATAAACCAACGAAAAGTATCTTCCCATATCGTTAAAGGAAAGAGACACAATTATAGGCCATAATATAGTAGTCAAGTGAGAAGAATCTTCCATGATTTAGTTGTATTACTTTTTTACTAATGTAAATTTAGCTCGGAAGCCTCACTTACTCGTATCATAGTAAAAAGAACAAAATTAAACGAAATGTAACAATCAGAAATTTAACACGATAATTTGAATACAAAACTAGTATTTACTATTAATTTCCGATGAATTTTAATACTAACTTGGATGAATCTACTATCTTTTGATAGTATTTGCCAGTAAGAGTTATAAACTTAATTGTATGCGTACGAAATTCAGTGAATGCTTTAAATTTTACCTTCAACTAGAAGTTATAGTATTTACTTTAACCATTTACTTCTAGCCAGTACTTCCGTTTTATGCATATCACCAATTGTTCTACTTTCCGGTTTTCTTATCAATTCATCTGTCAAACTTAATCGGTGATTTACTTTTCTTTGGTTTGAAGCCGTGTTTTTTTTTTTGCTTTTATTTTGTCTTGTTCTTTCTGTCGGGATTTCAGTTTTCAGCATAAACAAGAAAAACCCAAAGCTTAGAAGCTGGTTCGTACCTTAAAATAAAAAAGCAAGATATAAAAATCAATCAAAAAACAAAACAATAATAACTTAAGGTCCATACGAAACTTAAATATACATAAACATAAGTGCATATGTGACACTTTACACAGAAGAAGAAGTAGAACATATAAATCCTTAAGTTTCGTATCAGCAAAAGAGTCTAAGACCCGTTTGCTGAAACGAAACTTAAGCATTTATGTTCTACTTAAGAAGCTTATGTTGTACTTTTTCTTCTGTACGACCCGTAAAAATAAATATGACTTAAATATTAAAGTTTCGTATCAACAAATAAGCCTATGTGTTATAACAAAATCTTAGGTTTAAGATATAGTTGAAGTTAAGTTATACTTAAATATTTTTAACATCGAACTTAATCGACTAAAGTTTAAAGTTCTAGAATAAATAATCCAAGTTTCCGACCCCGAGTGTAAAAATCCAAAAACCGCAAAATTTACGACTTGTCAGTTTATGGCTGAATAACAATAACAAGTTACGATAATTAACTACCTATGTACTTCATTCAAAATCCGTTGAAGAAAATCTCATTTTGGAGCTTACTCACTTGGACTCATCAGTGACATAGTGAGGGCCTTTGTCATACGCAATTTGTATTAAGTATTTCAAAGCCATGAACACCTATTTTGAATCAATAATTCAACAAGTCTAATCCTTAATGCTAAGTCTTCTACTTTGGCTGATTTATTTTAGAATTTGTATAGTAAAAACCTTCTTATATAAAAATCACATTTTGTTTTCGAAAAAGACTTCTACGATGTTGATAAAAAAAAGTTCTGGTGATGTGTTAAAACTACAACGGTTTTCTATAAAATGTAGGTTGTGTTCTTTAAGTTCCAAAAAAATCTTTTCAAGTCTGATAAAATGTCGATATTTTTTGCACGAATCTAAAACCTGCCTGCTATACGACCTACATTACATATACATACACATGGTACACACATAAAGCGAGTAAACCAAAACTCACGTATCACGTTACACCTTATTCTAATAACCCTAACCAAACAGCTTTGCTTGCGAAAGAAAACTAATTAAATCAAAATTAATAAAATAACTTCTCATGCCAAATTCTTGCAAAAATATCGTTATCTTGTCTAGGAAGAAGTTCTCAAATTTTACTGAAATTTGTTTTTTAATGTTTTTTGGGCGCATTAATACTTTTTTAATGAACAATTTTCATATTGCATTAACATTTTTTTTTCTTGCACATAATTTAAAATAAGACTTCAAAGTTCTGTTTTAGGGATAAGGTCTCACCAGAAAGATCATTTTTCCATCACAAAAGTGTATTTTGTTTATTTGCTAAAGTTAAATAATTCTGATGTGCAACTCGAAATAAAAAGAGTTTTTATCATAAAATTCCAAAATTCTATTGAGTCACAACGGAAACAAAAAACATTCTCCAAAAGATACTTTTTCAAGCTTTAAAGCACGGAGCCTAATTTAATTTAATTGAAACATTTTTCATCATTTCGTCAGTCAGTTAATCAACAATTCCCAGAAACGCACAAGTTGGTATAATAAATTCCAATTCTGATTACCAAATATGTATACGTAAAATCCACCAATTTCTCCTGAAACTGGTTGACTGAATCTTGTTTCTACTTTGCATTTTTCGTAAACACTACTTGATAAATAAATCGCATTCCTTTGAGTTTATTATTTTTTTTTTTAACGAAAATGTATATATTATCCAATCGCACGTACTAGCTATTATCGGTGTAATGCAATAAAATATAATTAACATACTCAATAATTGACACTATTAGAGGATAGAGGCAGTATACTGTGCTGTATATTTCCAACGGGAGGCTATGCCATCTTTAAGTATACGGAAATAGAGAATTGACGAAGAAGAAAATAAATAACATACAAACAAAAAACAAGCAAAAAATCTCCAACGTTGTCGAAAACTTGACACAGAATTCGTTTCGTTTGCTGAAACTGGTTGCAAAATTTTCTCAGTCCCGCTGATCTTGCGGTCTTGATGACGAGGGCGACCGACTCGACTGTGGCAAAAACACGTTTCTCTATTGTCATAGCATTTGTTATTCTGTTATTCGTATGTAGAGTTGGATGCAATAGCAATTACTGCGATTGTTTGGAGTCGTTGCATGTGTATCTGTATTGAATATATCTATACATTTGTATATTCATATCATAGCACATAATATATAGGATTGTTGCAACGAGATGGTCCTAGTGTAATTAACATTGTGGCAACTAGCAACACAATTGTACATTATTATTAAACTCCCAAAGCTAATAATATATCTATACAATTGTGAGCAAAAGCTTAAGACCATATTATTGTACATAAATAGTTGGGCCCAGATTATTCACTCTCATAGTTGTTATCTTTAACTATGGGGTTGTTCCAGCTTGTAAAGCTATTGAATCTTCTTCTACTTATCCACCGAAATAAAAAAGAGTGGTAAATTCATAACACTGGTCAACAAAAATTCGTTTAGATTATTTATAATTTGCGTGACTTAGGATAAGAGCTTTATAAAAAGCAAGACTTTTAAGCCAACTGCCAAAAGGCAGCTTTAGCTACGAGCATAGTCCTGAGCTGTCAAAAAAGATCTGTGTTTCTTTTTACGCTCAGAGCACTCAACTTGTGTTTCTTTTTTCATTCAG
Organism: Dasysyrphus tricinctus; assembly: GCA_963921185.1. NCBI lineage: Eukaryota > Metazoa > Arthropoda > Insecta > Diptera > Syrphidae > Dasysyrphus > Dasysyrphus tricinctus. Next base: position 12,379,800 of record OY992533.1, read on the forward strand.
AGCTAGCCCGGAGTGTGCTCCATGAGCTTGAGATAAGAAGACCTACTGAATGGGACAAACAGCTGAGAGCAGTCCACTTCAGTCCATTTTTTAATTTGATAAAATATTTCTATTCGGCGCGTTCTACACTTCTTTTTAATTTTTCGAGCTTTTAATTGGCCAGCTGTCAGATTAAAATTAAATGTCAATACTTAATTTTGGTGTGTTGAACGGACCGATTTCTATCATATGACAGTTCAGAAAGCTGTGATCATTATCAGAGTTAACTCCAGACTCTCCACGAGTGGTCGTGTCACCAAATTTAAAAATATTTATTAATACAATTTTTGGTTATAAAGAGTTTTTCTGACATGGATATTGCGAGTTTCGGTTCTTATCACGTCAAATATAATGTGGGGTTGACATCGTCTATAATTCAAGAAATCGTCAATTTGGCATAATTACATTAGAATTGTTTTAATGCCGAGTTAACTAAGTTATAATTTTGCTCCAATTTCCTTATTTCGTTGAGAAAATGGGAAAATTTCTTTGATGTTTGATGAAGTCACATTTTACTAATTGAGTCCTCATCTTTTCAAACAATAAAAAACAATCAAATTATTCAATTTTATAGAGATAAATTTACTTTATTTTCCTAGGAATTCCCCGACAAATTTTTGGCACACGTTTGAGACAAATGAGTCAGTTTTAAAATTATAAATTATTTCGACCAACCCAGACCAGCCGGTAGTGATTTAAAAAATTTAAATCTTCTCTCGCTGTTGATGGGTAAATTTATTATGTCTCCTCTTTTATAGAATAAATATTTAAGCTGTCATGACTAAGCGCCACCACCGTACCAAATGGCGAGGGTGAATCGTAGACCCGCTAAAAATATATAAAACAAACAAGTGACCATCGCATTGCTTTATAGCCACAGCAAATGGTGCGCGCAGTAGTGGCAAACTGAAACTGGCCATACGATGACAGTTCGCTTAGTCAGATTCATTATTATTGATCAGTGGAACGTGAATTAAAATAATTTATCAAACAAACACTGCTACGACCGCTTAGGTGCGAGTGACTCATGTACGTTATATGACTTTTAATTGAAAATAATTTCACTTAGTCCATTGAATGCGTGTAGGTATACTCACAGTTTTTTTGTGTTTCGTCTGGAAATAGAATGATTAAAAAAATGTAATTTGAACGTCAGCACATGAAACCTTTTGAGGTAAATTTGTTAAATTGTGTGTGAAAAATAATCAAAAAAAGGGGTGAAAAGCTAACCAAAATAAGTCAAGTGGTGCTGCATTAAAACTGACAATGTCAGGCAATAACAAATGGATGATGATTCAACTCAAAACTGAAGGGTGTATTTAGCATTAAATTCCAGCTGTATTTCAACACTATATCGATTGTTCTTTACTTCATAACAATGGAATCATATTTTCTCTTTGTCAAAAATAAGTCATCAACAGGGATTCAACCAAGGTTATCAGTTATCAGTTTGCAAATTGTAAAGATAAAAGATGTAAGACTGCAATGTATAACATTCAAATTGGAACGAAGTTAAGAAATAAACAGTGTGCTTTACACCAGTTCAAGTTTATTCTAAACATCAATTCAAGATAGGCCAAAAGTAATGTCATAATGGGAATGTCCCATAATTTTTGCAAATGTCATTGTGCTTTGACATTTATGTTTGCAGACATAGATACATTTGTTTGTTTTTGCTTTTATCTTTGCCATTGGTTAATATCTCTGCGAATTTGTGTCTGTCGTGTTTTCGTAATCATTTCGTTGCCATGTAGGAAACCACAGGAAAATTTCGTTTCACATTAGCAGCGTTCTAGGCTTTGAGAACAAAAAAATCTATGAAAACTATATGACAAATAGATATAACGTAGTAGAGTGCTGCTGATTTGTGTTATCTGTTATCTTTATTTATAACAAAAGTTTTCAAAAGTCAAAACAGAAAAAACTAAATAAGAATAAGATCGAGGTAAATTTTAGATAGAAATGTATTTCCAAAACTAAGCCAAGTATTTCCGCTCAGTTGTACGCAGCTCTTGCCAAAAAAAAATAATTAGTAACTGTCAAAAATTAACACACTTTGATATTTTCTGAAATTTTGTAATGTTTTTGATCATTGTAGCTACCGCCAGAACTTGCAGCCTAATTCTGCAAGCATGATTTTTCTCACTGAAAACCGTGTACACACCGAAATTTGAGATTCCGCAAGAGTGAGTTTAAAAATTTTAACAGATAACATATGCAGAATCTGTCAAATTCATTCACACCTCTTTTGGGCTTGAATAGAATATGTACACGGAAATTAATTTACGCTTGCGGAATTGGGTCCCTGAGTCCCTGCTTGAGGTTATTTAAGAAATCTTCTTGGATTTCCCTTACATATAGGTACTTATAATATGTCTGTTATTTAGTTGTCTCACTAAAATAACTTAAAATTTCTTCCAATTTGAGTCCAATAAGGTTTTTCAAAATTCATATAAACAAAATAAAATTCGATATGAAGAAAATTTGAAAAGAAATTCTTCTGTTTAAGTGGAGTGACCGAATATATAATTCAAAGTTAAAAGTTCAAGTGAGCTCAACTCCATGATTGCGTTTCGCCCAGGTACGATAGTCATCAGTCATCTAACTGATGAGCCCAACTATCGTACCTGGGCGAAACGCAATCATGGAGTTGAGCTCACTTGAACTTTTAACTTTGAATTAAAAAATAAAATTCTGTAGAAATTCACTTGAGAAAATAAATTCTATCAAGAACTGTGTTCACATTAGACTAAAAACTGTTTTTTTTTTTATGACGTTTCAGTATTCACATCTCGCCTTACAGAAAGCGTGGGAGCGAGATGTGAATAGGTACTGCAAAAGAAAAAAAATACGATTTTTCAGTCCAATGTGAACACCGTCAAAGACTTGAATGAAGTTTATATTTATAGGGACATAGATATGTAAAGGGTGATTTTTTAAGAGGTTTAGAACTTTTTTTTAAAAAAAAACACAAAAAATTCGAAAAAATGAATGAAATATTTATTTGAATCGATAGTTTGAACCTTGCAATTTAATGTTTAAAGATAATTTCATGCAAATGTTGACCGCGTCTGCGTCTCAGGTAGCCCATCCGCTGAGTCCAATTTTGGCATACTCTTTCACACATATCGGCCGGTATCTAACGAATGAATGCATGGATGTTGGCTTCCGGTGCGTCAATCGAAGCGGGCTTGTCCCTATAGACATTAGCCTTGACATACCCCCACAAAAAATAATTTAATGGTGTCAAATCGCACGATCTAGGCGGCCAATTGACCGGCCCGAAACGTGAAATTAACTGTTCACCAAACTCGCCTCGCAATTGCGCCATTGTTTCGCGTGCTGTGTGGCATGTGGCACCGTCTTGTTGAAACCACATATCATGCAAGTCAAGAACTTCCATTTCGGGCAAAAAAAAGTTTGTTATCATCGCTCGGTAGCGTTCACCATTGACAGTAACGCTGCGATTCGCATCATCTTTGAAGAAATATGGCCCAATAATGCCGCCGGCCCATAAACCGCACCAAACAGTGGCTTTTTCGGGATGCATTGGTAGCTGTTGCAATGCTTCTGGCTGATCTTCACTCCAAATGCGGCAATTATGCTTATTTACGTACCCATTCAACCAAAAATGAGCCTCATCGCTGAACACAATTTTTCGATAAAAAAGTGGATCCTCGGCCAGCTTTCCAAGAGCCCATTCACCAAAAATTCGGCGTTGTATTCATTTGTAAGACGATCCATGGTTAAATTGCAAACCAAACTGAAGCTGTTTGACAGTGACACAAGGTACTAAACACACGTCAGCTGTCAAAACCAGTGTTGCCAAAACCAAACCAGCTAAAAAATCACCCGTTATGTATATGTATACATATGTATTTATATAAGTTCTGTGTTCCCAACAATACTCTTATGTATGTCAAAATTTTTCTATGTTCTTACTTTATTTCACCTTAACCTTAAAATATCTACAGAAGAACTTATGTAATTGATTTAAAATTAATCATGACTTTGTTGATAACAAAAACAGCAGCTAATTAAAGATAACAGAATCGCTTAAAAATGACTAATACACACTCGTTTTATTATATACATAGCTGCCCTTGAAGTAGTTTTATTAAAGATAGCGAAGCGAATATTTTGCAGAAAGTATTTAAATACTCAACTTGAATTATACATATCCAATTCTTATCGAATGTGTGTCAAAGAATATTTATGTTCTTTGCAATAATTTTAAGATAATGAAACTTTAAGATTAAACACAAATATGTTTCACTTAAAATAACGCATTGTTATGTAGTTTATTTTTTGTTCGTTGCGGAGATCAAATTACACTTCTCCGATGATTTTTGATGCTCTGAATTCGAATAAAATATATATTTTACAACAATAGTTTTTGTTTCTAAACCTTTTTGTATCTGCTGTTTTCTTTAATCGATTTAATTGAACGCCAAATGCTTTTTTTAAGGATCTATTTAACTATTTTTTAATTTTAATGCAATTCATTACTTTTCATAATCAGTGTCACATTAAAACCATTTCATTAAGAAATTTAATGTAAACACGTATAAATCAATGACAGTTTCTGCGAAAAAATATGAGAGCTGTCATTCAAGCTAGTGTGACAGTAAAAATTTAAGGCCGTGTGCCAATTGCGTTAAAATTCTGGTTAAATTTGATCCCAGTTAAATGTTATCCCTTTTTATAGGGGTGAGTAAAATTTAAGGTTTTTGCTGTGTCAGTTGGATTAAATGGGATTTTTTTTTTATATTCACTTCCCATTAGTTTTGTTGTTGCATTTTTCTCAGTAATGATAGTTCGCAAACATATCAGTTTGCAAAATGAATGAATCATCGGAAAAAGTATTTTCAATAAATTTTATTAATTCTTTTACATTATCAAGGATTTATATCAAGTTATTCAAACTTCTTCTTGAGTGCATACTTAAATTTATTATAAGGTCTTTGTCTATATTTCTTAATCCTTTCATTTAATTTTTGTTTTTTTTTCCATTTTTCATCTTTCCCGATAGGATTCATGACTTCTTGATAGCAAAATAAAATATTTATCAATATTCATCTCCCTCAGCAGTTTTTTTTATAAGGGTTTACAACAACACAAACAAATCCGGATCGCTTAAGATACGCAGCCGAACGCGCCCATAGACATGTCAAAAATTAACCACCGACTAAAATTTTAACGAGCTCCTGAGCAGGTTAAATTTTGAAGTCTATATTCACCTCGGTAATGTCAAAATTTAGCCATGGGATCAAATTTAACCAGGATTTTAACGCAATTGGCACACGGCCTAAAATAAGACTTTGAAAGTTTCAAGTTTAAAGTGTTGAAATAAAAAGTGGGTTTAACGTCATCTATAATTTACGAAAACGTCAATTTCGCATAAATAATTGTTCTACTGTTGAATTAACTTCTCAATAATTTTGCACCAATCAGATTTAAATAATGATTTGAAACCATCGGAAATGTGACTATTTAACTGTCAACTGAAAACAACCATTTAAGAAAAGTTCAGAAAATGCTCTGCAATCTCGGAAATACATATACATATGTACAAAATGTATAAATTTTGAGTTCAAATGCTGAGAAAAAAAATTGATTCACTTCCTCAATTTTCGAAGGACCAAAATTTGTGACATTTCAGTTTCCTGAACTGTGGGTTATTTAAAGTAGGTACCTACCATGATCAAAATAATATTCTTTAGTTTTCTTAATTGAGTTGTATAGCTTAATTTAACCATTTATTAATATACATATGTAGTTGTACATGTAGATAATTGCATTTTATGACAAGAAATGTCATGTTTTATCGAAATGTTCCAACGTTATCAAACAAATATGAAAAAAACATTGGTAGAACCCCACCTAAATGGTAAACCCGCTTTAATTTTTTCAGTCACACTTTTATGTAGCTTCACTTTTGTTTTTAGTGAAGTTTAACCTAATTTTTGTTTTATTTTAACATATTATGTAGAAAAAATGGCCGTAGCTAGACTTCAAATTTCAACCACGTGAGAAATAGCTTAGGTATTATGCGGCTTTACCTTACGGGTTGATACATTTGTTTAAGTTTCAAATAAAATAAACTAACCACCCAACCTGAAAGAATTAAGACAGTCATTTGGTGGCGTGTGAAGGCTTTAATCGGCATTTAAAATTATCAATAAGCCTTCTAATCATATTTGTGTTAATGCTTGATATAGGCCAAAGTATAATTTGTCCATAAATCAGATATTCCCTATAGGAAGCATAATACAATGTTAATAAATATTACTGGCGCCCAATGTGAGATCTACATTTCAATATTTCTCTCTAAGGGCGGCAGACAGACATGTCTACTTTCATATTTTTTTCTTCGATCAAAAAAAAAAAACACCTTGACAGACATTAAAAACACACCCTTAAATAACTCGCCGCCTAGAATTTGCTCTTTTTTTCTTTTGGGTAAAAAAAATCATATGAGTAAATATCCAACATATATGTATAAACTGCACAGATTGGATCGATAAACATATATATACATACATATGACTCAGTAAACAAACCTAAGCAAACTTCCTCATCGAATACATATAATAAAGCAGTTACAAAAAAAATAAGCTTTACTTCCGCTTCATCCCGCGCCAAACCCATTGTTTATAATGGAAATTTCATTCTATCTAAATATTATAAAAAAAAATGCAAAAAAAAATCAAGGCAAAGTCGTATACAGTACTGTATCGAATTGCAAAAAGCAAAATAAACAGTTTCAATTTTTCATTGTTAGCGATGACGACAGCAATTCACATAAAATGATTGCGAACCATAAAACACTAATAGCTCGAAAATTCGCTAAAAATGAGAATGATTTTTATTTTCCTTTGCAAATGTTAGGGCCCTCTAGGTTTGGCATCAGACTACAACAATCTGAGCATCTGACAGTTTGATGAGAGAAAAAGTCTCTACGTCATGGAAGCAGCAATTGAAATTGTTTACTACCAGGAATTATAGCACTTCCAATTCCAAGTCAAGTCTCTTGATTCTTGACAGTAGGTATACGTATCGTATACTGTCGCATTTCGATTTTTTCTTGGTCTTGAACTTAATTGATCAAAGATGATAAATTCATTGAATAAAGTCGTCGCTTCTGCTGTCAGATTGCCATTAAGAGATGTTTATTTGAGTTCCTCTTTGGCATGGTGTCCTGGATCAATGTTTGCACTTATATACATCACGTGTATTCTGGGTAAGCGACTATCTTTATACCTACGATTATGTATGTAATTACCGACACGTCGCGACGTTGTCTTTGTCGTTGTAATTATGTAGCTCCATCGGAAAACCTTACAACTCTTCTGATTGCGAGGGAAATAAAGAATTAACTCAACTAATAGTTGAAGTACACCCAGCATTTGTTGATTGGTATATCTACGTGTAAAATTTCAACTGCCTGTGTTACAACTTCTCAACAAAACACAGCTAATGTAGCTAACTGTCAAGCCAGTACTAGCTCGTGTCGCCTCAGGGTAAAGGATGAGTTTCGCGACATCAGCCAACTAACGAACAGTTGATATGGCCTTTTCGATTTGTAATCTGGAAAACTCTCCAATACGTATGGTGTAAATGTTTCTGGCTTGGGTTCTATAATCAAGTCCAGACGCAATTTCCCTTTTTTTAGAACAAGAAAATAGACAAATATAGGATCTGTGATGTGACATATCGAATAGCTACTTTTCGTACATTTATGACATACCTAACCTGCAGCTAGCTTTAGCTTTTATGACGGTGTTCACATTGGACTGAAAAACGGTATTTTTTTTACTTTTCAGTATTCACATATCGCTGCCGCTCCTTCAGTGCAGTGATTTTTAGTACTGAATAAAACGTCAAAAAATACCCAGTTTGTCAGTTCAATGTGACCACCGTCTATTATTACTTGTATTTAATGGCAAACCGAATTGTGTGTGCCTTTTGCATTTGAAATATGGGAAAGCAACTCTTCGTTCATTTTTGTGATGATGGAGTATCATGAGTTTTAAAAACAATATCCTGTCTGAATTAGGTGATGCGGAGTGTTCAATGCTGTAGCTGATGACGGTGACTGACTTATGCACCCGTGCACTCCATCGGCATCGTTCTTTCACAGAGACAGCGAGTAGGAGATTGAGGGAAAAATTACTGAGGCATGCAGAGAAAATTATACTCCGGGAAAAGGCGTTGCCAGTCGCCAGCGCCATTGCCTGTCCCTGTTTTATGACACATCTAGTATATATGTACGTGTATAGGTAACCTAACCGAAGTGCATTAATATTTTGAAAGGAAAATGTCGGAAGAAATTGTTTTCACAAAACCATGTACTAATATACGGAGAGAATATTGTATGTATTATAGTAAATTGTACATAATGCATGTTGCATGCAGCAAAACTTTTCTCTCGAATGTAAATCGATATTCTATTGTTTTCGATCATTTTCATGTGATGATATGATATGAACAAACATTAGAATATAATTCGTATAGTCTCCGTCTTTTGTCATTGAATTGAATCTAACCACATGACCGTAATCTATTCGAAATGATTGTGGGTATGGATGTTTTATACTGCTTCTATATAGGCACTATTGTTAGCAAATCTCTTTCTCCATCAAGACACTATTGTGTGTTATGAGTGTGATGTGTTAATAAATGCTGATTTATCAGCATTGATGAATGGGAAATGTATGAAGTTGATTTGTCTCATTAAGTGTATTATTATCATTAATTTAAGAATTTTCTTATTAAATAATTTGAAAAGTACATTGTGGGATGTGAAATGATAAGATTCTTATAGGTCGTGTGTCTATTGAGTTTGAATTTGATCCCATGAAAAAATGTTGACATTCTTGCAGGACGTTCTTATAGAAATGAATTGGAGCACTGAGCTGTTTAATCTAAAATTACGTTTTGTTTAGCACAAACACAACATAAGGCTAAACGACTGCTCGCTTTTGCAATTAGAGCTAACTCATATCTATAAGATTAGAATCAAATAGCTAAGCACAGATTTGACAGATTTCGATTAATATAACAGTTGAGTGCTCAAGTGTGTTTCAAACTATTTCGAAGAGCTCTTAAGATAGTCTGCCCAAAGCGAACTCGACTTACTCCGGGTTTGCTCCTCATATTTGTTTTTCATGTGTAAACTGTATTAAATTTAGGTATGAAGTTATGTTTTTACAGCAGACATTGCTTTGAGTAAGAGTAAGGTGGATCTCCCCTGTCTTTGGTTTTCATTTCAGTTCCAATTTTTTTGCGATTTTTGCCTATTGGGATTTATGTCCGGCCAAAATTCGGTTTGACATTTGTAAACATTTCCAAAAAGTGTATTTTTTTGAGATTCCTACTAGTGCACATTCGGAAATGTTCCACATTCCACATTATGTACAGCTGCGGTCAAAATAATAGCAGTATGAAAGTCACACCTCAATTATTCAATAAAATAAATACATAACGCTTATTAATCATTTCAAGCTATATACATTTATTTAGCCACATTAATTATAAATCCATGTAATTCAAGGTACGAAAATAGCAGTCAAAAAAGTTGCAGTATTCGTTAAAATTGGGAAAAGGAACAAAATGTTGATACAAAATTATAAGAAAAGTAGTGAACATTTGGTTTTTGACCCCTTTTTGCTGGTTACTGCTTCTCACCATTACTTTATGGAATCCAAAAAAGCTTAAAATCGATCCAATACCTACCTTTCCATACAATCTCTACTGGTGACTGTTTATTATTAATGGGTTTGGAAGCTGCAACCATTTTTTTAGTCGGCCCAAAGGTTCTCTTTTCAGTTGAGGTCAGTTGATATAAAGAATTACTTAAATATGACTTACATTGCTTTGTTGAAAAACCCATCTCCGTCCGATTGTCATTTCCTCCTCTGGATAAAGCAGCATGGTGAAGAATTTTAATGTAAATATACTGATCCATCAGAGCATATATTCGGTATACCGCTCTTACACCATGGTATGAAAAGCAACTCAAACCATTATGGTAGATCGCTACCATGTTTTACGTATTTTCGCATATACCTAGAGACGTATTCAGCATTTGGTGGGCGTCGCGCATATTCATGGGAACCAGAGCTGCCACTTAGGACAATTTTGCTTTCATACTTCCATAAGTTATTCCACCAATCCCGAAGGGGATTATTAACAATAGACATTGGTTAACTGAAAATTTTTGGCAATGTATTTTAAGTTAAAAAGTTGAACTTTTCTTGATATTATTAAAATTCTTAACTCCTGAAAGTTTCCACACTTGCGCTTAAAACTAATGGCTTTTTTATCTCAGTAGTAGGCAAGTGGGATAAGGCTTTCGAGCAACTTCCAATCCTCATAACCGATTTCGGAGACAGAATCTTTTTTTTTTTTCACCGTGTTTCAGGCTTTTCTTTATATTACTTTGCATTTGCAATTATTTTTGAAGAGGCTTGAAGTGTGTTTTCCTATAAGCTTCGCCGTCAGAAAAAACACTAACGATTTACTCACCGTTTCTCGGAATTACAGTCTTTAATTCGGCTATAAATGGTATGTGAGTACTAAGGGTCCTGGAATATAAAATTAGTATATATACTTTATATAAGCACGCAATATCAAAAAGCAATATATAACCATCATAACCTTGTAAACACTGCTTTTATTTTGACAACTAAGAAATTCACTTTAAAAGCATTCAAGTGACATTTGGAAAAAAACGTTATGTCATGAATGGAAACGGAAGAAAAAAAAGTTCTTGTACCAAAAAAGTAGTTGAAGGATCTACTGCCTCTTGCGAGAAACTGACAAATGCTCCAAGAGTACTTGTCATGAAAAAGTGCTTCTCATCTAGCCGTTCCGACTCGGCAAAAGACTGTGTTCCTCTCCTTTCCTCCTAACAACACACACACTGAAATGGTTGAGAGTTATAAGTCACTAGGCCCTGGTTCTCCGCGAGCTGTTGCGCCACCCAATTTATTTATTTTTAATTTATTAATGTATGTATGCACATAGTTACTGATAATGAGCGAATGTGTCTTTAACTTTAAGTTTTTAGAAGTTCGAAACGATCGATCTCGCCATTTAATACGTCAAAATTGCTACCCGCAAAAGTTGAATTTGTGTGTATTACATATTTTGACAGCTATTCCAGTTCCAGTTGGAGCTCCATCCACATTCTCTTTAAGCATAGTATAGTAAAAACCCCACCCACCTCTAGATTGGGAAGAACTGTTCGATACGTGCGTACGTAAACCCTTATGACTTCGATTCTGAATCAAATCCAGAATTTTCTCTTTTTTGTTTCTTCAAAAAAAAGAACTATCATTCGATGGCAAATTGAAAAGGCCGTAATATTCATAAGGAGACGAAAAAAACGAATTTGTTGACGTTTAATACATTTACAACCATCTCTATGAAAATTGCGTTCCCACTTTTGAAAATTTTAAATAGAATTTTATTTCAAACAAGTACAGAAACGGGCCTAATTTATGTTCAAACGAATAACAATCATTTCGAACTATACAAAATAGCATTTAAGACTTATGCACCTGCCACATCTGACAAATCGTCTTATGCTCTTAAATAGTAAATTTTTTTTTTTTTAAGTTCAAATGCTTAGCTTTTACCTATACATATATTTCAAGTCTTTTCTTGGAATTATTTATTTTATTTTTGTCCATTGCCCTCATGTAGATAACAAACCAATAGCAAAATCAAATAATTTTCTAACCCAAATCAATAATAATAATAATAATTTCGTTTCCTTATCACCACTTGTTGAACAAACAACACAATGATAACGCTTGTCACTGTCAACCATCGTGGGTTTGTATACATATATCTCTTAAATGTATTCCGTTATATTCTTTGCTTTGTAATAAAATAAAAAAAAATAATAAGATCGATTGAACACGAACTACATTTTCATGACAAACACCATAAATTTTATTTTATGCGAGTAAGTTTTAAGTAAGAAACAAAATTTGTGTCCATGTTTTTTAGGAACTGCCAAATTTTTGCTAAGAGTGGGTATGTATGTGGAATTAAAAATGAATGCCAATTGCAAGTGTGTCAAACGGAACATCCCCTTTTGTTATCATAAAACACTAAAATTGTTTGCGATATAAAATTATTCCAGCCATTTTTTATTTTCTTATCACATTTTTTTTACGTTTTTCTTGCCAAATTATTTTATATTTATCTATTAACTTTTATCTTATTTTGATTTCATTTTGCATTGACTAATTACATTAGTTGACAATATTATAAATGACAACTAGGCTATAGTCTTTGTTTTTTTTTAAGGGTGCTGATGTACTGAATTCGAATCCGACATCAAAATTGCTTGTTAAAATGAAGTTTTCGAGATATTCGAAAATTAAAAAAATAAAAACAATATTTTGGGTTGAGTTACATCACGGAGTAATTTTACTCAACAAAACTTGTAACGGAATCTGAAAATAGGCATTTTGAATCTATGCATTGCTCCTATTTCCTATCTATAAGAAATATTAAGTTGAAATTTAATCGAATCATTTTTTATTTAATTTTTCTTAATTTTTCCGTCTAAATGCGTCCATGCACCTATTATGCTCAAGTAAAGTACATCTTAATAGCAGACTGAGTTCAATGCTGAGCACATAGCATTTGACAGCTAGTGTTCAGGGTGGTCAGAACAAACTTGCGCAGATGATGTTCAGAACATGCTTCACTTGCTCGGACACTGTTCAGAGCTCTTTTCTGAATTAAAAAGTAAATTTTATAAATGCATGGCCAACGAATTGTTGGCTTACGAATCGGGTATGGGGAAGAAACCGACTGAACAATAACAAGCTTGTGTGTGTTTATTAATTAAAAATGACCAAAACCAGACTAAGCAACTAGAGCCTTCGATTTTGGGCGGACGATTAATTACACGGGTACCCGTGACACGGGTACCCGTGTTTTAAGGAATTGATACCCGTGTACCCGTGTACTATTTAAATACACGTGTAAATAAAAATACACGTGTATTTAAAAGAACGTTGCTTCTTTCTGATGATTAACCAGACGTCGTGCATTATATTTAAAAAGGACGCTTCGCAGCATAAATAAAAATCATTCTTTGCCTATGCTCCGTACCAGGTCTAGCATATTTGACACCTTTTTCGATTTTTTTTCGTCAAACAAGTGCTTAGTGGCTATTTTTCTTTTAACTGACTGTATTCTTAATTTATTTCGGATAAAGATTATAATGAAATAGTAGACAAAATTACTATCCAGAATGGCAATGGAATTGGAATGAATAAATAAAGAAAACTAGATCAAAAAGAATGGAAGTCAGTTGTTGGTAAGTTACATAGGTATAGTTGAAAATAATTGAATAACCATTTACATAATGTTATGTATGTGTACATATATTTTTGCTTCCTGGTGTTATTTATTGTAGAGCCAGGTACGCATTATCACTCCTACATGACAGTTTTGCTCCAAATGATAATCTATATCAAAGGGCACTTTCTTAAATATTCTATAAATTATATAGAGCTTTTCCGATTGTTGTAGAACAATGAAAATTGGTAAGTTGGTATAGTTTGAGGTACTTAGAAAGAAAAGAATTGAAAAATTGGAATTTTCCATACAGGGGCGTGGCATCCACCCACATTCTTAAAAGTTCTTTTAAATTATATGTAGCACTTCCGATTGTTGTAGAACGATGAAAATTGGTAGGTCTGTATGGCTTTAGGTACTTAGAAAGAAAAAAATTGAAAAATTGGAATTTTGCATTCAGGGGGCGTGGTATCCACCCACATTCTTAAAAATTCTTATAAATTATTTGGAGCACTTCCGATTGCTGTAGAACGATGAAAATTGGTGGGTCGGTAGGCCTTGAAGTACTTAGAAGAAATAAAATCGAAAATTGGAAGTTTCAGTCCAGGGGGCGTGGCATCCACCCACATTCTCAAAAATTCTTTTGAATTATATGAAGCATTTCCGATTGTTGTAGAACGATGAAAATTGGTAGGTTGGTATGCCTTGAAGTACTTAGAAGAAAAAAATCGAAAAATTGGAAGTTTCAGTTCAGGGGGCGTGGCATCGACCCACATTCTTAAAAATTCTTATACATTATATGGAGCACTTCCGATTGTTGTAGAACGATGAAAATTGGTAGGTCGGTAGAACTTGAAGTTCTTAGAAAGGAAAAAAATCGAAAATTTGGAATTGTCTATTCAGGGGGGGGTGCCATCCACCAACTTTATCAGAATTGCTATTATTTGTATGGAGCATTTTCGGTTCGGTTATGAAACTTTGTAGACCGGTAGGGCTTGACTTTCACCTGGCAAAATTAGTCTTTGCAAAAAGGAGTGAAATCACAACAAAAACATAAATGTTAAAAAAGGAGCCAAGTTCTTATTTGCACAAGAAACCTGTGCGTAAAAAGTCAGCCAAAAAAAGTAGTGAGATCTAAAATATATGCCAAGTTTTAAGTTCATGAAGTTTAATATCAAATATATTAAGAAGAGTATTATCGAAACAATTCCAAATTATGACAGAAATTTGGTAATTAATGATTACTGGATTAAAATTTGGTGGATTTACTTGGCAAGTTTTCTCTTAAATACTTACTTAATCAAAAATTTAAAATGTATGAAAACTTGACCAGTGAACCCACCAAATTTTAATCAGTAATCATTAATTACCAAATTTCTGTCATGATTTGGAATTGTTTCGATAATACTCTTCTTAATATATTTGATATTAAACTTCATGAACTTAAAACTTGGCATATATTTTAGATCTCATTACTTTTTTTGGCTGACTTTTTACGCACAGGTTTCTTGTGCAAATAAGAACTTGGCTCCTTTTTTAACATTTATGTTTTTGTTGTGATTTTATTTACCTTGTGAATGACGGAATTGCTGGAATTTTGAAACATAAAGTTGGAAACAAAATTTTGTACCTAATCATTTTTTTTAAATACATTTGTCAAAAAAATTGAAACAAGTCTTGTTCCTTTAATTTTTTTGGCAAGTGTATTTAAATAAATGATTAGGAACAAAATTTTGTTTCAAAATTTTTGAAAACTTATTTTTCAAAAACTATTTATTCAAACAATTAAATTTTAAAATACACAAAGAATAGGTTTGTGGCTTCGAAAACAGAAAAATATACCTAGCATTAGAAATGTAGCAATTGTTAATAACATTTCTGAAAAAAAATTACGCTTAAAACGAAAATTTCTAAAAATTGTAAATTTTCATCTGAAAGCATACATAAAAAACTTCCTTTTAAAATAGCAAAACTATCAGAAGGTAAAAAAAACTTAAAAACTATGGAATTTTATTAGGGGTGAAGAAGATATATTTTTCTTAACAATTAGCCTAATGCACATAGACCAATGAAACCAACCATATTAATGTACATAATAAATTTATGAAGAATTAATATTTATTTTTTTACTAATAAAGATGATTTAAACGAATTTCTATGCATTATTTTCTTTTTCTTTGAAAATAAGTCCTTAGATTCCTTAAAGTAGGTCAGCACTTTTCGAAAGAAAACAAATAGCACTTCGTACCTAACATACCCATACTTTTTACTTAAAACCTATACAACAAGTTGGTTGTAACATATGCCCATAGCGCTCATTGAAAAATAATTATAAATATAAAGAACACATCAATTTAATTTTAGACACAGTGAAACTGAAGAGAAAGTAGATTATGTTCTTTACCTATATTTAAGCTTAAAAGCTCATACAAAAATTATCAAAAAAAAAAATTTCTTAGAACGAAGTTTTATTAAAAAAAGAAATGCCCCAGAAGAGTAATTGTCTAACCAAAAAAAAAAGGAAATTTGTATCGCCAAAAAATTATAGAAAAAAATATTTCTCTAGAGGAAAATCTAGTTTAAACATTTTAGTTTAAATTTTGACACCCCCTTAGCTTTGGTCCTGGATGACTCCTGTCTAGATCAACTTTGAAGTTGAATTATAATTATTTTTAATATTAATTTAAGACCTAAAAATAATCCTCGAAATATATTAGTGTATGTAAGTAATTACCAAATTAAATAAATTTTTTTTTTTTATTTGAACTTTAAAAAGTAAAACAAAGCATAAGTATACAAATAATACAGAAATATCTGTGTTATACGAATGTACTAGTAGAAATTCCTGTCATAAAACAATTTTTTAACTATTCAAACAATAACTAGACCGATTTTCAAGTTCCTTTGCATCCGATTTACCGATTTGTGCCGATTCCCATAGTAATTACCCGTGTATTGCTAAATACACGGGTAATTATAAATACACGTGTAACTATACAGACACGGGTTCATGTACGGATAATTAATTACACGGGTAACACGTGTATTTAAATACACGGGCATTAGGGGGCTCTATAAGCAACACTAAAGGAGGCTTATGATCGAGGTGGTACCTACTCGTGAAATAGGTAGCTATACCTCCAGCCCATAAACTTGGTGGTAACACACACTGGTTGTTGTTGTTCATTCAGAATTTTTCAAAATATATTTTTTATAATAAATCGATTTTTTGGTTGTAAAAAACTCCACATAAGCTAATTTTTTTTTTGAAGTGGTTCTAATTGTGCTAGGTATGCATTCAAAAATAAACAGGGAACTCGATTAGTTATGGATCTGTCAACTATTTCAAGAATGAGTATATTAAATAATATAAGGTCATGGGTTTATACGGTGAGGCAGTATGAAATACCACCGAAAACTAAAGCCAAATAAACTTAAATCTAGCATTCAATCTTCTTCAAATCTCGAGATTTACCACACAAATTTATTTCGTTTATCTTGTAATTAAAGAATAAATCTTAACAAATTTTCATAGCTTCGAACTCAGCTATAACCATTCAGCACTGAACGCATTCATTCTAGAGTTAGTTTGTTTATCGTTTTACACTTAGTCTCCTAATAAAGGATGACTCTTTACGTCTGACTCTTTTCAATTTTTCATGAGTTTCAAGTGACACAAATCTATTTCACCTATGCGCCCATTGAATTTTGACAATAGTCATCGTGTAATAGGGAACTTAGTAACTTATTCTGTCAAATAAATTTTTCCACTTTCATCTCTAACCCTGTGGACACACGAGCAAGTACTTGCAAGCAAGTTGGCTACATACACTTCCTGTCAAATTCGTAATTTGCATTCAACTTGCCTCCCACTTGCTTTCCACTTGCATTCCACTTGCTTGTCTCCCAACTTGCTTCTCAACTTGCTTCACTACTGGCTTCAAAACTTGCATGCCAGTTGATAAGCAAGTTGCTTGGGTTTGCTTGTGTTAGTAAACAAATTTGTATGTATTGCAACTTGCTTGTAAGTACTTGCTCGTGGTGTGGCCTCGGGGTAAAAAAGAAAAAAAATATATACATCATTTCATTTTGACAAGAGCTGTCAAAGTCAATCAATTGGCTGTTAATATATTGGGGTATATTCATAGATGTTGTATAAACTGTTGCCAAACAAATCTGGACCATTGGGTAAACTCCAGTGTAGTCTAGCAATAGCTTAAACAACATCTATGAATATGCCCCATTAACTCTAAGCTAAGATTAAGCTTTGATTGAAATTGAAACAAACCATAACAGTCGTTTTTAGACGGATGTCTAAGTAGACAGTTTAAAATTTTTATTTATTTCACTCATTTATTTACAGCAGTATTAATAAAAAACTTATATCTATAATAAACTGATAAATGCTAACACGTTGTTATCTGTCGTTTATTAATAATGTGACTGAAGTCAAAATTTAGACAACTGATTCCGCTGTTGTTTTTAGACAGCTCTTAGATCTTGTTTTTATGTATTAAATTCTGTTAACTCGTAAGTGATCTAACCCTGTCTATGAATTAATTATTATAATTAATAAAAATATGTTTTAAGAGTTAACTTGAGTTTGACCCAGAATATGGACCTTAGTCAACAAGAAACATTTATGCCATTAACTTTTTGGAGCTGAGCAGGTGTTTTAAGTTAGACTGGGTTTTTAAATACCCAGTCGTATTTATTCTTTGTCTTACTTCAGCGGTTCTCTCGAAAAGGCTTCAAATACTAATACTGAATAAAGTCTTATTCAGACTAAGAAATCGATAGTCAAACATAGACTGAAGTTTTGTTTTTTATCCGATGGAAATCTTCAAAAGACACTCGGTAAGAATTGGTACCACGTAGTGTGGGACTCTTACCGCACTAAAACCACCGGTGAATCAGGACCAATCTATGAAAGATCGATAAATGATTTTTCTTTCTTAATTTTTAAATCGCATTGGGGGAAGTTTAAAGTTGTAAAACTTTCCCATAGCTTTTAGACCATCAGTTCGTGAAGCTTGGTTCTTCTTAATCTCCGAACATTGTTTCGTACCTTTAGGGCGGTCTTCATTTCGGAGTTGGTATGACTTTGCAGTCGCGGATTGTGTGATAAAGCGTGTTTTTTAACCACTTTTGTAACCATTTCAATTTGAAGGTCACGATGTAGATCGCTATTTCTTATATACCAGGGGGCATTTACTATTCCACGAAGGACCTTGCTTTGCAATTTTTGGATGGGTTCAGCATTTGTTTTCTTTGTACAGCATCATAGTTGGATGCCATATGCCCAAACGGGTGTCAATACTTGCTTATACAACATTAGTATGTTCTGGATAGATAGGTCAGACTTCTTTCCTAGTAATCAGTACTTTTTTCTGTACTTAAAGTTGAATACTTCTATTTTATTACCTATGTGCTCTTTCCATTTAAGCTTTGCATCCAAAGTCATTCCAAGGTATAGACATAGACTAAAGTGACATTTTATTAAAATAAAATAAATGTATTTCCAACTTTTTTGAGATATGAAGCGACTGTTTTAATAGTCAATTGTTTAATAGATACGGCCCATCGAGTTAAAATGTTTTCGAATCTTCCGTAATAATAATAATCTACACTAGGTATGTCAAGCAAGCATAATCCTTAATCCTTAATTGCCTCCTTATAGATTTGTATTATTTTTAATTAAAATAATTTATTAACATTAATTGAAATGTAAATGCTAATATACATACATAGATATGAGCTTAGCACTAGCAGCTTGAAGCTTTTGATTCTAATAATCCAATTAAATATATATCTTCATCTATTGCATCTGCAACTTTTAAGAAAAGTAGACTATGCCAAAATAGACATTTTTGAAAAAGTGCCATTAACAAGATGATTTTGTTCGTCCTAATTTGTATAGTAACTCCTACAACCTGCATTTATGGGAACTATAATTTGACGTTAAGATGTTAATAACTTCAATATACCTTACTAATGTGTATCCTTTCTTTTCAATTTCAGATTCTTATGACGAAAAAGAAATTACCACAATCTTCAATATGTAACAACTATACATAAACTACGAAGTATTAAACAAAAAGACAACAACAACGATTTCTTCATTTTTACTTGTTTAACAATACAGAAACAAATAAAACGCAGAGAACAATCACATCAAATCGCACAATGGATTTTTCTAAAGAAAAAAATTTAAAACTATAAACAAAACACATGTTAGATATTTTTGTATAAAACGAATATTTATACTAAAAAAACTCAATAAGGAGGTTAATTAATTTTAAAAGTGCCATTAGGTTAATTTTTTTGTCTCTAGTAAAATGTTTCTTTTCTCCTACTTTTGTATACAAAAAAAATGAAAGTGTTCTTTTCTATTTTTAGTCAACTAAATATTTAAAAAAAAAAGGAGAAAACAACGTACGGAAGCTGTTAATTTATTGTATTATCTTATTATAATGTCTTCCAAAAAGAAACAAAAAATATAAAAAGACAAAAAAAAAAAGAAAACAATAACAAACTATCACAACGAATTATTATAATATTGTTTTTGAGGTCTAAAGCAGGGTAGTCCCATATTTTCAAAAAACTGTATCCGGATGTAGGAAAATTCTTTCGTTCTTTTCTGTCCTACATTGACGTTCAAATTATTTAAAAATGATATCTAATCATTTCCACCATAAATCTCCATTTTTTTTTCCTTACACATGGAAAACTCAAAAAAATGTTGCCCCCAATCAATCATTCATACAGTGAAGTATTTTTCGAATGCATTTAATGCACTTTTCAGTTTGTTTTTTCTCTTTTCAATTCGAATAGAGTGTATGCTTGTGAGGAACACCCTCTTCGCACATGAAGATTGAGAAGATTGAAATAAATGGGAGGATAAACTCAAGGGGGATTACCTATAATAAATCCTAAGATTAGTGTCGAACCATAATTTCATTTATATCTCCCTACTTTTTAATTGATTATTCCCTTTAGCCCGTGTTGTCTTGATGGAATTCTAATGGGAAATTATTTGAAAAATAAGAGAAAAACGTACAACGTTGACACAATTTGACATGAACTTTAAAGGTTACATTATGGGATATCGTAAAGAAATGTTCTTCAATTTTCTTTGTATTTTTTTTAGGGATAGGGAATGACATACATTTGATAGTATTTGGTTGTTGTCGTTTTTCTTAGAACTTGTCTGTGACATTAAATAATTTCATAGGTTTGTTTTATTCTTGCCTTTGTTTATTGATAGTGACATTCGGCTGTTAAAATAATAATAAACTTGAAATGTTTACTGCACCAGAGGCTGATATAATTATACGGCTTTAGTTATTTCCATACATAAATTTGAATATAGTGTATCAAACTCATTTTCGTACACCTAGTGGGGAATAGCGTTTTGAAGGGAAGATTGAAAGATATCTGAAAATATTGTCTACAGTAGCTAGGTCAATTTAGCTTATTTCGGTCGTAGTATTTTGGAAATTAATACTTATCGATTCAAAATAGCTTTTAATGGCCTTGAGCCAACACATATTTGACGTTTCGTGCAAGTAAAAATTGCATCCTTATTATAAGAAAACTGATCGACACAATCTTTTGAAGAATAATAATTGCGCTTGAACAATGAGGCGTAAGTTATTTGAACAAATTGGTCTCAGAACATATAAAATAAAAGCAAAATTTTCCACATACATAACATTAAAATGTTCAACCTCCTAAAAAGAATCTATTTTTACTCTTTTGCACCCAAAACTACACACATTTTCAATTCAGTAAACACTTTTTTTCGATGTACTCCAAACTCGTTACTCGTTACAACTACCTACTAGCTACATTAATAAAGCCTGATCTCTGGGTTTTATTTTCTTTGGGAAGCACTTTTTCACATCATTTTTTGTTAGATATTATGTATTTTCAAATATTGTTGGCCCAAAAAACAAAAGCGCACACATTTTGGCTTATTTCATACTACCGCCACACGCGGTGTCAATTGATCCAGATCTGCACAGATCCAGAGTCGTATTCAATTCATTTTTTTTTTTTTTTATTTTGCGATACATATTCTTGTCTATACCCCGAGTTCATAAATGTAAAAATACTGCATAACTGCCAAATACAATTTATTAGAAATAGTACATCATTTTTATGCACTTGCATTTTTAATTAAATTTACTTTCATTATTGAGAGCAAATGAAAATAAAATGGAATTTTCTTTAAGAGGTACTCCTTACGAAATAACAAAAAATCGACGCAGTATTTTTTGTAGATATAAAATGTTTATTTGACTAGACTATTAGCAATTTGACTTTGTTGATTTTCCCTTTAATTAAGGAGGTTCTTTTGAGTCGGTAACTTCGGATTAATTTTAATTTTCGGAACAATATATCGTTCTTCAGGTTCGCTGGGTGCATTTTTCCCAATCTTTCACACATAATAGATCTTTAGGTCGCAGTGTACTAAACCCCAAATTAATTAATTCAAGGTCGTTATTGTGAAGAAAACTTTTTATTAGCAGAAGAGATTTCTCTGTCAATTGCTTCAAAATATAGTGATAATTATGAGCAGTCTTCTTACATCCGCTGCGGTTAAACATCCGCACACCATTTTTTTAGTAGATATTCAGACTGTCATTTGATCATGATGAGCATTTTTTAGAAGATAAAGTCCTTTGATTGGCATTGTTTAATCTTCTTTCACAAATTCTTTATTTATCAAAATATGCATTTTTAATCTACTGAACATTCCGATCTTTTTAGCTTGGTATTTTAACTAGATGAGAACATTCCCTCTTGAAAACTACACTATTGCGATTTCTGCTTCTCATATTGCCGTTAAAAAAATTATTGTAAAACATTTATTCTCCGCAGTAGACCTCAAATAATATTTAAACTTAAAATTTGCATGCCCAGCCCATACGCATATAAAGGTAAAAAATTGGAACTGTCTAAACTATATCGGCTGTCAATTACGATAAAATCAATTTAATTTAATATGGTTGTAGTTATTTTTAAAATCGCTTCCGTTCAGAGCTTAAAAAACTGATATACCTATCTAAACCTTGCTATACGTTTATATAAAAAAGATTATAGTAAAATATTTACGATAAAAATAAATACAAATTTGAACACACAATGAATGAAGTACCCTGTAAAATATTTGTCAGCAATTTTTCTTTAAAAAAAATAAAAATAAAAAGAAAATTCAAATAAAATAGAACCTTAAACTAAAGGACAAACTTACTATCTTAAGCACAATATACAACGCAATTTTTTATCTATCTTATACAAAAAAAGTAAGACAATTTTTGTAATAATTTTTGTATTTTATTCGTATAAGAAACAATGATATTTTTAAATAAATAAAATTAAACAAAAGTAGAGAAAAAAAGAATAGCCAAGATTATACTTTTTTGTATTTTTACACTAAAATAATAATTATTCAATTTTGTATATAAGTATTAAGATAAATAAAAAAAATCAAATTCCCATTAGTCATATTAGCATTTTGTGTGCTTTTTTTTTGTTTAAATAATTTAACTAAATAATCAGAAAACAAAAATAATCACATTATAAATAATATTTCATAAATGAATAAATTCAACTACAACTTCAACCTTTCTGAAAAAAAAGTATACATAAAAATATCAAATATAAATTAAGTATGTATTTTAATTGTTTGTTTTGTTTTGTTGAAAAGAAAAAAAGAAAAACTATTTACTATTTTTAATTTTTGTTAACTTTAAGTGTTTTGTTGTCTATATTTAGGAACGAAGAGTGTGTCTTAAATGTTTTGTAATTAAGTATTTTCCCCATCTATCAAAAAAAAAAAAATATTATTATAATTGTAAATTTGATTGTATTATTTTCTCGCTTTAGGTTATAGTTTATACATTCTATGGTAAACATTAAAAATATAAAAACAAAATAATAATGATACTATTATAATCACCAGGCCACTGTGCATTTGAAATAAAAAGAAAAACCTACATGTTTACCGTATTAATCTACTATGATTAGTAATATTTTAATTTTGAATCGAAATTTCTCTCAAAAGAGAAATAATAAAATATACATTTTTTTGTAAACAAAATGTTGTAAAGTTTTTTGTCTTGGAACACAGTCTCTCGATAAATATAAAAATTTCACAATAATGATATTCATGCAACGTCGAAAAATTGGAAAAATTACGATACTGTTTCCGTGAGGGGTAGTAAATTATGGGGTTTACAGTGACTTTTTTCTCTAAAAAATAGAAATATCAAATACGAATTCCATTGTAAGTTTCATGATTAAGTCCATTTTCCTTAAGTAATCTGAAAAATGACTGAAACGTAAGCCCCAAAAAATGTTATTTCTTACCAAGAAATATGTTTGTTATACATTTTCAAAAGCAAAAAAAAAAATAAAAAAGCATCTCAAAGCTTCTAAAGCTGAGATGCTATCCTGTTTTACTTATGCCGCATTTATGCTGAAACACGATTTTGGTAATGGTTTAAAAAATTGCAATAGTATTCGCATTAAATATTGCCATTGAAATGAAGCCATGTAAATGCACAGTGAGTGACACAGTGAATGAACTTGCTCATTCTTGTCAGTATAATGACAGATCATCAAAACGCCATTGTTTTACCTTCGTGTAAATGAATGTCCTTAATGTTTTGATTTTACCATTATTTTGCCACTTTAATGCCGAGAATAAATGGCCCTTTATTACTAGTGTAAATCCGACATTACTTTACCAGTTTTCTGGCAGGTATAATGGCAAATTGGCAGTCATCATTAAACATTACATTGGCATAACTGTTGGCTAATATTTTTCTTTCGAGACAAAAACATGCTGGGTCGAGGAGCTGGTTTGAGAGAAAATGAATTATGAACTGTCGAAAACTCGTTCCTAATCTCTCGATCCTGCATATAAATAAACGTAGTACCTACCTAATTGTTGAAAGAAAGGTATTGGAAAGTTCTTTCTGTTAGATTTCAAGAAGGTACAATTATGGGAAACACACATCACCTACATACAGACTTTTTCGTCGGATTATGGCCTTTTGATCGGCAAACCATTGTCCACGATTATCGATAAAATTAGTCAAGAAACGATGAAAATTGAAACAAAATTACATGAGTTTTGTTCCACTTCCCAATATTTTGAAAACCATACAACAGCCCTGTTTTTTTGTGCATTTTTATCTTCGCTTAAAAAAAAGTAGCATGTTAAATACAACAACAATTTGGTATAACTCAGTATTGTTGTTGTATTTAACATGCTACTTTTTTTTAAGCGAAAATAAAAATGCACTAAAAAACATAGGTCCAACCAACTTGTCTTTTTATGCGTTTATATGATCAAACATCGGTAATTGTCACCAATAGCCCTGTTTTTTAGTGCATTTTTATCTTCGCTTGGAAGAAACTAGCATGTTAATTACAACAACTAACTGGTATAATTCGGTATTGTTGTTGTATTTAACATGCTACTTTTTTCTAAGCGAAGATAAAAATGAACTAAAAAACAGGGCTAATGTTTGACAAGATGTTAATCCATGTAAGCCCCCATGTTCATTACCAAACACAGCAACTGTAAGTCCCCTATTACACGATGATTCTTTGCTTCTGAGTCTTTTCGAATTTTCATGAGTGTGAAGGAGAAAAAGCATCGGATTTCACCTTCGCACTCATTGCATTTTGACAAGAGTCAGACGCAAAGAATCATCGTGTAATAGGGGACTAAGCTTTGGATGCAAATCTGAACGCGCCCATTTCTTAATGGTGAAGTATTTTTGGATTGGGTGGTTAGGCAGTTTATTCAAAGAAAAAATACAGTTGTAGCAAGTGTTTTATGTGAAAGTGTTCAAAATTAAATATTTATTAATAAATTCTAGTAATAATTAAAATAGAACTGATTGTTTAATCATTCAATAGTACGAAATAAATACAAAAATGCAATTTTATCAAGATTATAGTCGAGCGGTAGGTACTTGAAATAACTAAAATATCTACGCAGGTATGTATAAAATATGCCTTAAAACAAAAAGTTGAGTTTTTCAGTTCAAAAACAGTTTTTCAATATCTTACACATCAATATTAAAAAGGAATCAAAATGTATACAAACATTTTTGCTTTGACCTGTCCTAGCCTGTCTTATTTTTGATGCTTTCAAAATACAAAATAGGTAACTGTTCTTTACTTACTTAGACCCTGTTTAGATGGGGAAGATTGAGTCGGATATCACAGCAGTTTGTGGGGGTCCCTTATCCTCACTTCTCTTGTTCAGAAACCGTGAGACCGGTCTCAATCTTCCCAATCTAAACAGCGTCCTGGGTACACAAATTCTCTAGTTCCAATACACGACCGAGCCACGCCGATGCATTTGGCTTGGTTGGATTTCAGATTGGCTGCCAATCGAAATGAAAGCTGCCGATCCAACCCACACGATGGATTTTGGCTCGTTAGCTCTACCGTGTAGGTATGGCTAGCTAGGAAGTAGCTAGTTATCCTCTATTTGATCTGCGCAGGGCTCTTATTACGTTTATCCATAGAACGATAACGTTTTAACAAAAGCTATTCAGCCTTATGAGTTTCACATGAACAACATTCCACCCGGAAAAATTGACATTTCACTTTTCGCCTATTGTGAGTTTCACCCGAAAAATAAAAATTCCCCTTTTTTGTGAGTACTCATTTCGGGCGGAATGTATCGTAATTAAAATCTTAAATTATCACTTATTTTTTGAAGGTAAACAAATGATAAACAGGCGGTGCTGGTGCCCTTTGAGCAAGTTTTTTGTTCATTATAAGCCAAGAGAAGCTCGGGCGAAACTCTTAATAGCTTTTTAAATTCCGGGGGAATAAAAATATTTCGGGTGAAATATTTTCCGGGCGAAACTCATAAAAAGGCTGATTATTTACCTTTGCATATTATGTATGTTCATCTTTATATAGGGAACAGCAGGTGGCGCCAGAATGATAAGGTCCAATTTTCCTAGTTTAAAACGAAATGTGTTCAACAAAACTATCGTGACGTGACATTCTGCCCAAGTCGTTCGGTGTCCTTTCATGATGATATTGTGATCTCATTTAACGTTAAACTCACCTTAGCCACGGATGATCTAAAGTTCATTAACCTTATTTTTCCTGCCGGACTTATCACCTTTAAAACCGACAAAATATCCAAGATTGTTGTTGCGACCCTCAACCTAGAGAATGAGATCCCTTATACAGGCTTCAAGTAGTTCAAACTGCATCTGCATAGATATCTGAATAAATCTAAGTTACCAAGTAAGGAACAGTAGATCCAACCCTTCTGGTTCTACTCACAACCCATTTCCAAAAAATATTTGGAAAAGCTATCCACGACTAAAAATTAAAATGAATAGCATAAAAACTGATTCCGAAGCTTGAATAAAACGAGAGACAAAATTGTATAGCAATTTTTTTTATTGCAATAGAATGTTCATTCTAAACCCAAATATCTTCAATATACCTTCCAGCTGAACGCATTTCTTTAATAACAATTGCCGCTTCTTCATCCGAGCATTCCATACCCCTGATCAGGCACTCTTTTATGCATTCCTCTATACTTTTCGATATCTTCTTGCCATCGGCACAAACATACAAATTCGTTCCTTTTCTGGTCAATTGTTCCACGAGCTCTAGGGCGTTAGCGTTTAACTGGTCCTGAACATGCTTAAATTCACTGCAATCTGGATCGGGATCTCTTGAAAAACTCTCATACAAGTGTTGTAAGACACCTCTGAACCGGTAGTCTAGCAGCTCGTCTCTGTGTACTGCACCGTCTTGACAAGTAGAACCAACAAATAGCCAAGTAGATCCCAGTTCAGTTGTGTGTTGCCTCATGAGTTCATCCTTGTGCTCGAGGAATCCCAGAAATGGAGAAACTCCGCATCCAATTCCAATCAATATGCTATCTTCTTCGTGACGGAAAATAAATTGATTTGATTCTCGGAAATAGAAGATGAGCTTTTCTGTTTGGGTGGGGTTCCCGAGAAGACTATTTACTTTATCAGTCATGAAAGCAGTTGCTACTCCTGGGTTCTCATTGAAAACTGAGAAAACCAGGTTCATTTTTCCTGGATCTGTTAAAGGACTACTGGATATGGAATATGGTCGGGGTTTGAGCCGGGGAAGATGTTCAATAAGAAGTGAAAGTGGAGGACAACAGCTTGGACATAGTTCCAGTATATCCAAAAAACTCCTGGTCTTCTCCAAAATCATTTCATTGTAAAGTTTCGTCCCTTCTTTGGATGATAGGAACATCAGTAGATTTTTTTCATCTTTTTCGGTAGTATATTCCGCCAAAGAGCGGAGAAATAGCTTCTTAGGAACACTTCGCAAGTCTAGACAATCACGAAGAATAGCTCGCGGAGATGATCGTTTTGGGACATGCTGAGGAACTTTAGCATTCTTTTTCGATGTGTTCGACCTAATGACGATATCACAGGCAGCTTCTGGTGAGTCACAAGACAGTAGTCTCCCAAGAACCGTCGCAACATTTTCCGTTGAATTAGAGACCAGAACTCCAATGGAATCTCCAGGATTAAATCGATAATCAATTACGTTACTGTAGTCCAGAGAAAGTTCAATGAACTTTTTTGATCCTATTGGTCCATCGTAAAGGATTATTGCATCTTGTATTATAGCTGAGATCACTGGAGTTGCAGCGAATGGAAATGACAGATCATTGCATTTTAGCTGCATGTGCGGTGAATCATCCTGGTTCGATAATATTGTGAAATAGAAAACCTTGATTTTATGAATGAAAACAAACCTGAAAAGTCTCCTCCTGGTATCTGACATCGATGAATTCGACTGGCAGGGAAGCTGCTGTGTACTTTTTTAGAAATTCATCGGAATTTTCGAATTTTTTCAAAATATCTTCCAATGGTTGAGAAACCATGACGGGTTTCAATTTTTAAAGAGAAATGTCACTTGCAGAAATGTCAGTTTTTGGGATGAGTTTGGAAACTGTCAAAAAATAATGTGGTCCTACATTAGCCAAAAAATGTGCACTGCCTCCAATTCGCCTTTAAAATTCTGTCTGTTGACTAGCAAGTTGCAATTCGACTCGTTGTGACTTCCGTGTAATTTTTATATTAAGCCGGTTTATATTTCTGAGATCTCAATGGACTCAGAGGGGCTGAGAAATATAAATAGGATTTCTCTCAAAAATTTCTCACTTTTGCGCTTAAAAACTGAGACTGCAATTTTTTGGAATGGCTTGCTCAATTTGTCGCAGTACATTTCATAATAAGAAAAGAAAAAGAGTTGTTTTGACTTCTATGTGAGGAATTCTGTTTAAATTTAAATCTCATGCTCTGTCAAAAAGCGTAGGGAAAATTACAGAGCGCTCAAGAAATATAAACTGTCTAATTTTGTATCCTCTTTTTTTTTGTACGTCAGTATTTACATTGAACGATTTTTCCAATGACGATCTTTTTTGCTGTTAACCCTGAGGCCACACGAGCAAGTACTTGCAAGCAAGTTGGCTACATACATCATCATCATCATCATCGTGTCCTGTAACCCCGGCTGGGGCATAGGGCGTCAACAAAACGTCTCCATCCTTCACGGTCTGCTGCAAGGTACTTAAGCTGTGGCCACGTCTTTCTCTGGGATTCTGCTTCCGCTAAGACAGTTGATTTCCATGTTGTTCTTGGTCTACCAACCCGCCGTGCACCCTGAGGATTCCATTCAAAGGACTGCTTTGCAATTTCATCGTTTGGTTTCCTCAGTGTGTGACCAATCCAACGCCATTTACGCTTTCTTATGTCGACGTCCAGCCGCTCTTGACTTGTCCTGCGCCACAATTCCTCATTTGATATTATTTGTGGCCAGCGAATCTTTAGGATGTGGCGAAGACAGCGATTCACAAAAGCCTGCAATTTCTTCGAAATGGTAGACGTGACTTTCCAGGTTTCACAAGCATATAACAGCACGGATTTGACATTGGATTCGAAGAATCTCAACTTAGTGCGTAAGGAGATTTGACTGGATTTCCAAATTGGGGACAGAGTAGCGAAGGCAGCACGAGCTTTATTTATTCTACTTTTAACGTCCAGATCCGTACCACCGTTAGCAGAAACAATACTGCCAAGGTAGTTAAATTTTTCCACTACTTCAACTGGCGTCTCCTGTAAAATAATACGCTGCTGTGTGGAGCGGCCTGTGAGCATTATTTTTGTCTTTTTGCTGTTAATTCTTAGACCACTCGACTCTCCCTTCACTTGCAGTGTTTGGCACATCCCGTTCAGCCCACTGATGTTATTTGCCAAGAGACATAATGTCATCGGCATAGTCTAAATGACTGAGCCTTTCGAACGGTCTCCACTGAATGCCCTGTCGCTCAGCTGTACCAACACTGGCCGTCAATACGTCGTCCATCGCCAGCAGGAAGAGAATTGGCGATAGAACATCCCCTTGTCTCACACCCTGTTGCACTACGAAGGAGTCGGATAGCTGCCCATTGTGCAAAACAAAACACCTCGCGTTGTTGTAGGACTCTTTAATAATGGCAACAATTTTTGGTGGAATTCCTCTACCAAGCAACGATCTACATGGCTACATACACTGCCTGTCAAATTCGTAATTTGCATTCCACTTGCCTCCCACTTGCCTTCCACTTGCATTCCACTTGCTTGTCTCCCAACTTGCTTCTCAACTTGCTTCACTACTGGCTTCAAAACTTGCATGCCAGTTGATAAGCAAGTTGCTTGGGTTTGTTTGTGTTTGTAAACAAATGTGTATGTATTGCAACTTGTTTGCAAGTACTTGCTCGTGTGGCCTCGGGGTAATGCAATGCTATCGTCTTATTTTGAATTCCCTCCTATTCCGTTCACCATCTATAACAAAACAAAAATCGGACTGGAAAAGTCGAGCAATGTCTATGCAGTACTAAAATCTACTTGAATCGTTTATCGTTAGAACCACATACCCAGTGGCTAAATTAGCATTATTTGTGGCAATAAATTGCCTCACTCTTTGCTATTGCCTAGAATAATGCAAATGAAGATAATTTGGCAATGGCAATATTGCCCAAAAGATGAGAGGGAATTATTGATTTCCATCGGCAAGGAAATACGTTGAGGCAAAATGGGGTTCCCGTGATTTTCAATGTCCTTATCGATTTTTTCGATTAAAGGCTAGAATATGAGAACGCACATGACAAAATATAGTGAATCAGAATCACACATTATCAAAACCAGTTGAACAATTCCGCAAGAGTGAACTGAACAAGAGAGGATTTGAACAGAACAACAGAGCATTTATGCCTATAAAATGTATAACTGAAATTGCCTGGCAATGAAAATGCCTACCCAAAGCAATAAATTTCCATTCCAATTGCCATCGCCTCAAATAATGCCAATGGGGTCGCAGCGTTACAAGCTAGTGGTTCCCCAACACATTAAGTAGGTAGTTACGAACATTTTTCTTTTTAAAAGAACCTACAAAAAGTTAGAAATCCCGCAAACTGAATACACTATAAATATAATAAACTGTCACCATGGGACACATGAGCGACTACACTCGCTAGTGAGTTGGGTACATACATTTGTCAAGCTTACATTTCTGAGAGAGCTCAGGGAATTTCACCAGTTTTGCTGTCAAATACTTTGGAAAAGAAATCTTGGATTGGTCTGCTCACCCCGAAGTGACACGGGCAAGTTGGCATACATACTCATTTGTTCACTAACACATACAAACCCAAGCAACTTGCTCATCAACTGGCATGGAATTTTTGAAGCTTACCAAACCTAAAATAAATTAACAGAAATCCCAAATTTTGTGGGATGCGCTGTCAGTTTATGTGTGATCAAATTTCATATTTTGTTTCACGCTATTACGATTTTATTCGCAATTTTTTGACATGCAGATTAAAGAATATACCGTAATCAAGATCATAACTATTTTACTTAACACCCCATCTCATAATCCAATCACAATCAGCAGATTTTTTCTCACTGGGCAAACTATGTCATGTCACTTCACTTCTCTCTCACCACTACTTCTATCGTTTACCTCCAGATAAAATGAAAACCAGACAAAACGCACACACCTAAAACGCCAAGCTTTGAGCGTTCATGTCGTGTTCCAAAGTTGTTTTCTTCGACATGTCATCGGCAAGCCTCCGTTGGTTTTTTTCTGGACATATTCATAGTTCGAGCATGGCTCATGTCCAGTGGAGTTTTGTCATTTTTACCTATACCCTTTATCTGCTCTTGAAATTTTCACCAACGTATACAAAATGGGCCTGCTCACATGGGATGATTTCTGCCGGCATAAAACAGTTTATAGGAGAGGGGAGTGAAGTGTGCGGTGTAAAATGGCATAAAATCTTCTACCCTGTTCGGAGTGGAAGAACGAAGCAGAAAACTAACACACACACAACTTACTACACACTAAGGTCTGCATAAAATCCTAACGCATTGAAAAAGGGTTCATATATACATTTTTCTACCAGAATAATTCATCCCGTGTGTGCTTGAAGTGAAGTATTGAAGCAGATTTCTACCCGGAAGAATTACCGTGTGGGCAGGCCCAATAAATGCAAAGTCTAACCTCACCATAATATTCAACACAAATTCCACTCTGGCATATATACATACGTTCCACAAAAAATCAGCTGCTCCATTTTGTTTGACATTTCGCCTTTCCCAACAATTTTGACATTTTCCTTTTCAACCACTGCAAAACCAAAAAAAAAAACGAAGGAAATCCCCCTTCAAACAAAATTGAAAAATGAGTCGAGAAAAAATCGTGCAGGTGTTTGCTACTTCTTGTGCTGGTGCGCTGATTATTATTGTTTTAAAAACTAAAACTTCTATATAATTGCGATTAATGCGATTAGAGAGTCTCTTTCAAGCTTATCAATAAAAAATATTAACGGATTGGATTGCGAGTTAAAAAGATTAAAAAGTGTAACGGCAAGTTCTCTTCTTCAGTGGTTTATCACATTTCACTATATTTTTTTCAAAATAAGAACAAAATAATGTTGTTTTATTAATGAAAAACATTAACATCCTAAAGCAGACATCCCAGGCAAAAGAGTAATTCATCATAAAATCGTCTATTCTTAACTTGTGTATCATTTTTGCAAATATCCGCCTCCAGAATTCTCAAATTTCTTCGGTCTCGGCGTCGTCTCCTCGTTGCACACACACCACACACACCTTAATTCATTCAACGTCGGTGTTCGAAAAGATTGCCAAACGTAAAATCAAGTGAAAAGTTTAAATAAATTCAATTCTAACAAGGTTTCTGTTTTCTTGAAACGATAATCCACCTATGGCAGCAGCAAGTTCACAATTTAGGTAAGTTTCATTGAAATGTCGTTTAGTTTTTTGGGAAAATGGGTTGGGCAGTATATTTGTGTGTCGTTGTCTACCTACTTCTCTTTATTGTTGTCATTTTGTTCGAATCGCTCTAACCTTAATGGCAAGGTTTTGAAAATTTGGTTCAAAGTGCAACTATTGGCATTTTTCTACTCAAAAAAAGGAGCAACACGCCCTCATTTGTAACGCATTAATTCAAGAAGAAGCAAGAAACGCTCATGTCATGAGCCTATAACTGGATAGGATTGCTAATGCTACTACGAACTAAAATACAAATATAAGTGAAATTAAACTGCTGATACATACGTTATATTATTAAGGGAATCGAACGATAACAACGATGAATGTACCTACCTATACAACTAAAATTAACAGAAAAAAGAGTAAAAGAAATTGAATAGCTTCAAAAAGATTAACGAAGTAGTTGAAAGAAATTTGAAGGCTAAAAATCTTGAATTTGAATAATTCATGGGGCTTAAAGCTACCAAAAAACAATTTTTCAATAAAAATCAAATGCTAGAGGGTCTGGAAAAACAAAAGGAAATGTTAAGATGCAGTCAGTAAGCTAGATAAATTATTTTTATTTGAAAGAGAAGATGAACGATATTTTACTTTCGGATCCTGATCAATGCATCTATGACATGCCATTCCTAGCTCACTACATAATATAGAGAATGAAACTCTATCCTTATGGATACAAAAATAATTGCTCAAAATAATGTCATCAATATTTGCCTGCAAACCGATCGTATCGCAATAATTGCTGCATACAACCCTTAGGACCCGTTGTACAAACGTCAAACTTGGTTAAAATTTTGATCCGTGGTTCAAATATTTTGACTGGCTGATTTAGGCGGAATTAGTGAAGCTCAACGATGGTTCAAGGTTCAAATATTTTATAGTAGCAAATTTAATGCCTGCACCATTGTTGAACCTCAGTCCATTCGCCGAAATCAAATTACTTAGGTATGAGTACTTTACTAGCTTTTTTCAACGGAACGCATAAAACTGCTTCCGATGTAAAATGTATCTACTCGCCACATGAGAGCATGTGTAGTTAGTTTTTAGTCCTAGATTAGGGTTTTCATCTACTCATGAGTACTTTGACACCTCCAAAGGAAAACGGCTAGTTTCGCGCAGTACTTGAACTGTCCAAAAGTTTTAAACCTATCAACTTCAACCAATTTAAAATCTAATTTTTTGTAGACAAGTAAATTATCATTTTTTTTAAAGCGTTCAACTTCCTAGTTAAGTTGCTTTTTATGTTCTTATTTATGTTCAAAACTATCCCGCCAAGCAACCACATTCAATTTCCATTTCTTACAAGGTCACAATTCTAAAGTTTGTTTATTAATAAAAGGATCCAAATTATTTTACTCTTCAAAAAAAACTATTGCGTAGTAAATTCTATTTATTGACAACTCTGTTGTTAATTTTGGCGCACACTTCAGAAATATACGATCTAGCTACTTTTGGTTTGAATTCAGAAGCGACTTTGTGCGATGATGGTCGTAAAACTATTTATATTTGAGCACAAGACCTATCATTTGGGTTTTTTATCAGTTCAATGTATACGAAAAGTATCGATAAGCCTGGTACCACGCTATTTTGATTTTAGCTATTGTAAAATAAATTATAAGGCGCATTTTACTGACGTTAAAATGTAAGAATTTTTTGTCACAGCATGTAACGAATAAATTATTGGTCGTTTTGATCTATGATAAAGAATAGGTATTTGGTGGTTGAAATACATAAACTAACTCAAAAGAATTAACAAACTAGAAATCATCTATTAACGGTCCAGCCTTTAAGGAATAAATACTGGTAGCCATTAGTTGTCCACTACTGGCACCGTGACGTTAATAGTCACTCAATCCAAAATTCAGGTCTGTGATGTAAGTCGTAGGTACTTATATATATATATATACTGATGCTCATGCCGTTTATTTTTATTATTATTTTTTTGTTTAAATCCTCAGATTTACCATGAACACAGGTTACCAGTGAGCATTTACCCTAATTGCTTACAATTAATTATGCAAACAAAACGGGTGTTTCGGTGTTGCTGGGTTGACGACGATTGACGTTTAAAGTGCAAAAGCCAATTGGTAAGAAATTGGTCACAAAACGTTTGTACCCATTGTAGGTAGGTAAGGTATTTTAAGGTTGTGCAGTGTGTGAAGGGGCAATGTTCAAGCCATTAGAGTATGTCATGCACGTTGGGTGCGCGATGAATGCAAATTAAAGAAAAAACTACGGGCATAGTGTTTTTTGTTGTTTCTTGTCACGATTTAGCTGCAAATTGGTTCTGAGAAATAAAAAGAAAACAAAAAACAGTTCATGCGTATGATAACTACAATGATTGTAAATGTAGTACAACTATCCTTCACCCAAAACCAGAGTAATGTTGTAATAAGACACAAAAGGGTTAGTTGACCTCAGCTCTCATGGTAGGCAGAGACGAAAGAGCACCAGAAAAACTAAGAGCAGTTGAAAGGTTATTTTGTTTAAAAAAAACTATGACCGTAACTCCTTTAAAAAAGAGCAAAGATGTATGTCATTTTTTAACAGTCTAACTGAGCATTTAATTGCACGAAGAATTATGTAAGTACAAACATCACATTCTAATGAAACTACTCGTTATGAATTTATAAAATGAGTAATTTACTTGAATAAAGTGAGTTTTTAGCTGTTCCGAAATTATTTTAATTGGATCAAATTATGGAACACTATCAAGCAAGATAGTTGAAGCGGTTATTGTGTCATTACGTTTTTATTACTCGCCCATTATGAGTTTTTTTTTGTGGTGAATGTCGTTGGCACCAAGTATCCAAGCAGAGAAACAGTTGGCGGATATTTTTTTTAAATAGGCAAAGTTAAAGAAATTTTACTGTTAGCATAAAAAAGTTTTAATATCAGTCAAATTCTGATTAAACTTGAATTCTAATGAGGCTCCGAAAAATAAACACACATTCGATATCAAAGAAGCTTGATGTCGCTCCGGAATCTTTTATATGTTATCACCCTGGCGAGCACTGAGTATTGCTCTTAATACCAAATGCCCCCGTTTCGAATGGCTTTAGATGGTCGCAGGCTTTAGACAGACATAAATACATAATACGTGAAGACTCATTGTATTGTGTGTGGAAGTATTTACAAATTTATGAAATCTAAAAATAAAAGGCTGGATTTGGGTTGACCTTTATTTTCAGAAAAATATTTTTCAAAACAGTATTTAACTATAACAGCTGCATACGAAAACGTTTTGTATTCGGTGAAATGCCTAATAATTTAGAATTCCATTTTATAATTTATTTGTGCGTTATGAAGTTGAATCAACCTTATAATAATTGCAATTTGCTATTGATTCTAGTCAGTGGCTTAAATAATTATTGAAGATAATGGGGGCTATCGTGGATAAAATTTCCCACGGAATTTCTCCCATCTCCTCAAATTAATAATGCCAACAATTTTTCACTGTTCCTTGAGGGTTCGAATTTGGTCGATGAAAATGGTAGCCCAGTGGCCATGGAATATTCATTTTCGATGCAAATAAATTCCGAGAGAAACTGCGAACACAATTCACGTTCCCAGTTTTCGACGATGGGAAAAATTCCGTGGGAAATCTTATCAGCGATAGTCCCCAATGTGATTTACAAAGTTTAATTTGCTATAGTCATTGTTCCCATTACGAACAGTGTGCTCTGGTACAAGAGTTTATATACATACGTGTCATCAACTCGAGTACAAAATTGGTGCAAATAAAGTCGAAACCACACTTGTCTCGTGTGGTGTTCCGCTATCGCTCCAATGTATTTCATATGAGCATAATCATATTTGTGATGTATTGTGGAGATGTGTTATGTGTCGAAATATCTACTATCCGGATAGCGCCAAACATTGCTTTTTTGAAGCAAATAATCAGGCCTATACCGAATTCCATTAAAATCGGAATTATGTATTTTAAAAACTCTAATAAAAAATATAGCATAATCCATGGTATTGAAAATTTTCATACAAATTGCCATTTGGAACAGATTCGGTGCAGCTTTATTCAGGAATCGTAAAAGTTTCCGATTACGATGGATTTAGTTTGACAGTTTTCATTACAAAGCTGCACTGTCGAGTCTACAATACAACACATATGAGATAAGTATGGTTCATATTCAAATAGCAAACTTTAATATTTGATAACATCAGGGTTACCGGTGATAGAGAAGCTCTTGTCATGCCATATCTAACAGCTTTTGTTATTAATTGAGAAATTTTTAATTAAATTAAATGAATTCAAAGAGACTGCACAATCAATTTTATTAACATTTTAAATAATTATTTTAAAAGTTACACTATTTAAGTACATTATTTCAAAGTAGAAAGACAAAATAATATAAAAACATTATAAGATAAATTTGTTATAAATAATATTTTTATAAGTAGACTTTGAGAAGTTTTTATAATGTTTCGGTAACCTAGTTGTTTTTAAAAAATATTGAATTTTTGCTGTCTTTTTTTAAAATAAATCCTTTGAAGGACTAATAAATACTGATAAGCTTTTACGTGAAAACCTTTTACTATGCTAACCCTTCTCGTTAGCGGTACGTTTGAAAACCATAATTCCTTAAAAGGCAACCAACTAAAGCTTGAAAAATGTATTTAGCAAAAAGAAAAGAGCTATTAAACTTGTTTTCAATAAAAATATTCATATCTTTTTATTTATTTGAGTATAAAAAGTTTTACTATAGAATTATTAATGATTTAAAGGCTAATTAAATTTCGTAAAAATGTTTTAATTTTTGATAACAAATAGGTATACTAAATTTTCGAAAATACTTAAAAAAACTATATTTTTTAAGTTTTGTTGACCTGTAACTTTTTAAATATTAAAAATATCGAAAAAATGTTCTTAACATAAAAATAGAAAACTTAATTCTACACAATTTTAACTTTTTTGTAGGACTTCTAAGAACCGATATATTTCTCAAATCTGTTCAAAAAATGGATGCTTGACTATTATTGTGGTACAAAAACAACGCTCTACTATTTTATGATTGGCCCACCAATTATTTTGCTACCTCCATCTATTGTGTTATCAGCACAAAATTTCAGCCTCCTAGGTTTAATACAAGGGGGTGCTCAACCGGCTTACTTTTCTTAAGTTTTGCTAGAAAATAAATGTTTGTGTATACAGGGTGTCCCCTAATTCGTGCTCAATATTTCGAGAGATGATACCATTCTAAAAAAAAATTGTATGGAGAAAAAATCCTATCTCCCTCATCTCAGGGTGACAATTTCTTAAAAATTGGCGTAAAATAAAAAAAAAAAACTATTAAAAATCAATGAAGGCAGATACTGATGTGCTATAACTTTTTTGAAAGAAAACATTCCATTTTCTTATTGTTTGAATCATGTTGCTTAAGTGAATAGTTTTTGAAAAATTTAATTTCAAAGTGAATTTTGTTGAAAAAAATTATGATATTTTTTTCAAGCAATATATCGCTCTCTAGCTTATTCAGAAACTTCAAAAGAACCATATTGTGGGATCTGTCATGTTGAAATTATTTTTATATTTAATTGTTAGAGCAAAAAAGAGAACACATCGCCTTTTATTTTCGCTTTGGAATTTTGCGTCTTTTGCACAATTCTCACAAAATGATAGCCGTAACTCTTTCCTTCTTAGAAGTTGGTGTTTACCTTTGCTTGTAATAGCTCTGGTCCTTAGCCGCCTTGTGCTGCCCCTATTTAACTGCATTTACATCCTATATCTGATATCTCGGATGGTGCTGATATCTGTATTGTTGGAATAGTTTTATGCCTCCAATAATCGTTCGGCTATATTGGCCTAACATTTCTTTTCCGCATCTTATAAACTTCTGTATAAGCTTCTCTCCTTTTAAATTTTCATGTCTACCATACAGACAACCTAACTTTCAGAGCTTCAACCCATATGCCAAGTGATCGGATCCTTTTTTGAGATCGTTATGCCAATTAAAATGTTTAGAATTAGAAGCTGCTGGCTCAGTTTAACAGCGTGGTGTTGGTTAGAGGCTTATGTGGTTTGAAACCTAGGCACCCCTCAAACACTAGCACCACCAGAAAAAAAGATTGCATAGGTGATTGTTAGCACTGATCTTCACATAGCCCTATTATTCCATCTTCTTGGTGCGTGACGATGATGACGAGGTTAGTTAGATTTTACGTAATTTTCACATCTTTGCGTATGCTCTTCCTTTTGCACATTGTTTTAAATTATCCATGATGATTGATATCTTAACATTATTTTAACCAACACGTAACATAATGTGGAAGCTACCCTATTCACATAATGTTTTCATAATTTATTCAAAAAATACCTTTTGTATCTAAGAGGGCGACAGATTTATGGCGCAGATATTGTAAAAATTAAAATTTTTAGTTTCCTCAAATGCGATGCATGCGAAATCTTATCTTTATGCACATAGGTTGGTGCGAATAGAGCTATGAAGTAGATCATGTGATAATGTGTATGATGTTGTAATACTTGAACATACGTGCATACATAGAATTCTATTTATGAGATTGATTATTAGATTTTTTTACTGCTCCATTGTTCTGGTTTTTGCGACTTGCCTTAGGCGCAATGCTCTGCAGCATCCAGCAACAAGAAAACAACAAAACAAACGTACATAAACACTCAGCGTTATTTGTAATGGTTTCTGCAATAGCTGACAAACCCCCACACTGCCCTTGAAAAGCATTAGATACACGACAACAAAAAAGGTTTTATTTTGGATTACAATGTGCATTGTCTATTCTTTAATGTTGGCAGCCTATAGCTGGAGGGATTACATTTTTCAATCTGGCGGGAGGTTAAAGATTCTAAACATTTGCCTGTGGATATATATTCAAAGCAGAATATTATGTCTAAAGTATAACGCATTGATATACCTTGAATTTCTTGTATGGCGATTTTTTGTTTAAAACACCAAAAATATACCCTGAGTTGAATAAATCCTTAAGATGCCACAAGTCGGTCATAACCAAATCGCCTATTAAATTCAACACACAAAATTAAACACATCAACTTTATAAATATCACTACATGGAGCCACTTAATTGCAGAAGCTAGAAACGAACGAGAATGTTCCCTTTGCATTCAAATCAGGCCAAGTGTGTCACCCCTCTACTTATCACATGAGCCTCTCTGAATATATCTCTTTGCTATAACAGAGATGGTGTTTTTTCCGTTTGGAGAGTCCACTTTGAGGATTTCGAGTTCAAGACTTTTTACACCTTCCTGTATGTGCACACTCTGCCTATAGCTGCTTCTGCCTTGAATCCAAGTTTATTTTTTGACACTCTATTAAATTTCTTATGCCAAATGCCAGTGCTTTTCTTTTATGCTATGTTACAATCTGAATGTTTGAGTAGAAAAGAAGAAAAATAAAATAAAAAAAAAAGAAAACTGACATGTTTGTAGTGACGTTTTGGGTTTATTTTTAGCATTAATCGACCCCAATAGACTTAAACGGTTTGTTGTTTTGGTTCGTGACAAAATTCACTTTTTATTAACGTATTAAGAATGCCTGAGAACGACGCTTTTATAAGAATTTCATTAAGGGAAATCTTGTTTGCAAGTTATATTTTGAATTATTCTTCGTACCATTTGGACTGCACTACAGCTCCAGATGTGCCTGTGATATATAGATAAATATGTATGTATATACTTAGAAAATGCGTCTTTGAGGGCAATGACTCAGTTAGTTACCGATTTGATACCACAACCACAACTCGTTTGAACTGTGGACTAAATTGGACGTTTAAGTTATTAGTTGAGGGATCTGGATCTGCAGTCACAACCGGTTTAAAGTACTAGCAGTAAAAGGTATCAGTTGAGTGTATCTTTGGTTAACTTCTTATTTACATCTCATTGCCTAGCAACTTACTTGTTTCTCAAAACCATTTCTGTGATTTCGTTGGTCATAACTCATAAGTGTTTTTATACAACACTAAAACTTCATTGTGTCAGTTCCAAAATATTCCCTTCTTACTGAAAAAATGATTATTTATTTTTTTACTTTTTTTTTATCAGTGATGTTGATGAATATGGCTTCAAACGTTGCGAAAACTTTGATTACAAAATGTATGAGAAATTTATGTCAAGTTACCTGAAAACACTTAGCAAACGGCGTGTACGATGGGATGGATTAATTCAAAAAAACACCGACCTTACAAATGTCAATTCAACACTTAAACGTTTCATTCGAAAGGGGATTCCAGGCAAGTTTTTTTTTCATCAAATTTTACATATCCCATCAATCAAAAAATTATTTTAACATTTACAGGTCCCTACCGTCCTGATGTCTGGATGAAAATATCTGGAGCTAATAAACTTCAAGAACGATCTCCCGATCTCTATCGAAATTTGCTTAATGTCAATTACGACAAAGAAATTAGTGATTCCATAAAAATCGATCTACCTCGAACATTTCCAGACAATATATTCTTCGATACGAAAAAAGAACAACTTTATAATACGCTGATAGCGTATGCTCATCATAATCGGGAGATTGGCTACTGCCAAGGATTGAATTACATTGCAGGTTTGAAAATATACTACGTGAAATGGTCAGGAAGAAAACCTCCTCACTAGAGTCAAAATACCTAAAAGTGCTTAAAAGGCGTCAATTATTGATGTAGAACCTTGTCATTTTTCGAGTAAATATCAGAATAAAGTGTCTGAAATATAAACTCAAAACATCAATTCGTGGACTTGTGGCGGTATTCTTCCAGACCGACCGACGCTATTTTTTAAAGATTCGCTTGCGACAATTTTATTTTTTAGGTCTTTTAGTCATAATCACCAACGACGAAGAGCAATCTTTTTGGCTACTCAAACATATTGTTGAAAGTGTTGTACCTCAGTATCATACAAAAAACATGGCGAACCTTTTAAGAGATCTAGCCGTATTTAAAGAATTGGTAATTCGGAGGGTACCTGATGTGAATAGACATATCGAAAATTTGGGTAAGTTGTTTTATTTATTTTTTATTCATAATTATCTAACCGCATAAACTCCCTAAATATCTTCTCTTAATAGGTCTTCCTTATGCTGTGATAGCCAGCAAGTGGTTCATTTGTATATTTGCTGAAGTACTGCCCGTGGAAACGGTTCTTAGAATTTGGGACTGTGTCTTTGCAGAAGGTTATAAAGTAAGTTACACTACAGAGTTCAGTGCGTGGCTGGTGTGAAACGAATAACCGTATATAAATCACGAAAGCAAATTCCATTGCAAGTTTCAAGTTAGTTGCTAATGTGCATAAGCCTAAATGTCACAACTTTTATTGAAAAATTTTGAATGAACAATAACAACTTGTGTGTGTTACCACCTAGTATATAGGCTGGAGTTATAGCTATTTCACGAGAGCCACCTCGATCATCAGACTCCTTTAGTGGTGCTTATTCTGGTTATGCTCGTATCAACTTAATTTCTATAAGTAACCACCACAATTACTATAACTCATGCGCATAGTGAAATAATATAATTTTTTTAATACATAAGTAATAGTTCTTCAAAATTTGCAAAATTATTTAATTTGAAGGCGAGACAAGCATTAACTAACATGCATATATCTCAAAACTACAAAAATGAAGACACGCCCTTTTTCCTTATGACGGTAGTATTTTTCTTCAGTACTTAATCACAAACATTTAAAGTTGACAGCACTGTTAAATATAAATCAAAAATGTTTATACAAAATTAAATCAAAGAAGAATTTTATTTTCGTGCTCTTCCTTTTTTCTAAAAATTAAAATAAAATAACTCCTTAATAACCGCTTAGCTATTAGAATTTATATTAGATAAAAAGAAAAAAATGACTTATGACTTCCTCTTATTTGCAGGTAGTATTCCGTGCGGCATTAGCACTCTTCCTTACCCACAGGACGGCAATTCTAGCGTGTGATGATATTGCTGCATTGGCAAATCTCTTTCGCGAAGGAATGCTTCGCGATGAAATTGTTACAAACTGTCATGAATTCATTGAAGCAATGTTTAAATTACGCCTGCAACGAAAAGAATTAGAAGCGTTACGGAAAATATGTGTTGGACGAAATAATACGTAAACAACAAAAAATATAATGACTCAAATTTAACTCACCAAAACAACAACAAAATTACCTACGAAAACAATGTACGCCCTCAGAAACAAACAAATAATCAACAATACAAAGTTAAACACAAAAACACTTACAACAAATTAAATACAAAGTATGTAATCAATAATTTACAATTACATATTAAGTAACAAAACTAACAGAAGTAAACATTTTGAATAGCATATTATGTAGTGTTTTAACGGGAATTTAAAGTAGAGTAAGTGTATTAAATTAGCAGCTTATTATGTAATAATTAATGTGTATGTATTTAAAAACAAATAGTTATAGAACCTATTTTTAAGTGTTAAGAAGTATGTATGTAGTGAACATTTGGCGTACAAAACCTTTTTTTTTGTGCCGCTTTCTTGATAATCGTCCTTATCACAAGATCCTCTGTTTTTCTGGAATCCATTCTTTACAAAAATACTGTAAAAGATTTTCATAAAAGGTCTGGATTTCTTAGCAGTTTTCCGTAACATTATGGATTATTGGATAATGGTGGATAGTGCAGTTAACAATTCTAAATGTTAGTATGTGTTTCTAAAAAAAGTATTCTGTGCATTGTATACTTATACCTACTATTTCATAAACTATTTAAACAATTATTTAGAAGAATACTATATTCTTAAAACACTTAACTAAATTCTTTTCTATATGTATACAGATAAATCAAGTTCGAAACGCCAATATGAAATTGTAGAAAATATTTTTCAAAAACAACATACCACCTATATTTATTTTTTTATATTTTTCAAGTTTATATACATTTGATTCGACAAACAAAGAGGACTTTGACTATCACAATTAATAGTAGTAGAAAATTCCGTTCTTTTTTCAAGATCTTTTAGAATTCCTTCAATCAGCTATCTCCTCTACTGCCATAAAGCATTTATTGAGTTTCGGTACTAGGTAAAGCAACTGTTGATTTCCGTTTTCTATTCCAAGAAATTGCACCCCTTCACATATTTTTTCAACAATAATTTTAACTACATTATTATTGCCTGTTGGACCTAAAGGTCTTTTGAATTGAACATGAACTGACCGACTTCTACTTCGCTTTTGCTAAAGTTTATATCGATGTATCATTTTTTATAATATAGAATCATTAAGTCTAGATGTCTAAGAGCCTCGCTAAATATGATAGTATCGTAAGCGTTGAATATTGCACTCGAATTGTTGCGCTGAATTGGAAAGTCTGAGAGATAGATATTTAATAAGAAAGAGCCCAAAATCGATCCCTGAGGGACCACTGCTTCTATTGGTATTTGGTTGGATGTTCTACTGTCATAATGGACGGATAAACTACGATTGTATAAAAAACTTGGTTAAATTTTTATAAAATGAGGAAGGAATTTCCCTCTGTTGAGTTTATAAATGAGACCACAGTGCCAACTGAGTCGAGTGCTTATGTTAAGTCGATTGCACATGTAACTGTGCAACGGTTAAATCTTAAATTGTTTAATTGTTCCATAGATGAAATAAAGCATGCTTTTGAATCCAAACTATTGGTGTTGAGTTAGGATAGTTTCGTCAGAAATGTTTTGTATTATAACCAACAGAAATGGGGCGGAAATCAAAATTGTTGTTTCTTTTTAGGGGAATGAGATTAGAGTACTTGCAGGCTATTGGTAAGTAGCAGTTGTTCATGCAATTATTAAAAATATGAGTTAAGTGTTTGACCAATTTAACTATAGCTTTACGAATGATGAAGTTACGAACTTTGTAGAGCCCAGAAGACTTTGTTATTTAAAGATGATAAACTGATTCTAAGATTCGAGAATGCAAAAGTTTCGAAAAGGTGATAAACTGATTAAAAGATTCGAGGCAAAAGGTTCGAAAAGGGGACTGATTTATTACGGACTAAAAATGTATTGATAGTTGGGTTTGTATTCCATGCCGAGAATGCACTGTTGAAGGTTGTTCTCT
Source organism: Dasysyrphus tricinctus (assembly GCA_963921185.1). NCBI lineage: Eukaryota > Metazoa > Arthropoda > Insecta > Diptera > Syrphidae > Dasysyrphus > Dasysyrphus tricinctus. Next base: position 12,424,597 of record OY992533.1, read on the forward strand.
ATAAAAGGTGCTCGTTCTCAAACTGCTGTGTTTTCAAAGAGTATAGGTCAGAGTTAAAATTTCTGAAAGCATCAATTTTTTTCTAATGAGGTGGTGAATGTTCGATTACCCCATTTAAGTTCTTGTGTTTTTTTTTAGAAGTCATCTGTTTATCAATTTTGTTTTCCAGTTTTTTCTAAATTTTGAAAATGTACGATAGTTAAGATTCATGGACTTGGATTGGCTTTGACTACAGTTGAATACAAGACATATTAGTTATCTCACAAATGTAATAATTTAACTCAATAATCTAGACAAGTTTCTCTTCGCTGGTATATGCAGATTTCCGACCCGGGAAAGGGAGGGCTCTGAAGAAATCTTTTCTCTTAAAGCGATTGCAAAAAAAAAAAACAATTTACTAACCGCCACTTTTTTAGCTAAGTTTGACATTTTATTACTGAGCACATTTTTACTCCGGTTAGCAGAAATTCGTGCTGTTTCTTTTTTATTTAAATGATCATTTTTGCTGAGTGTCCTTAGGTACAACAATTAAGAAATGCCGTCCCAGATCACACTTACCCACAGGATGCTGGTCTCCTTAAGACATTTTACACATCTGGCCATGTAGACGCAGTAATCTGGCACATAGCCCACTTCATTCTATGTCTGAACAGTGTTTTGATGGATTTTACCCTAATCATGCTATCCCTGCCCTCCTGAACAAAGAGGAATAGATCCAAAAGGATATCGTTTTCTTTTGACCATTCGATCTCAAACCATTCGACCAAAATAACTGTAGGATCTATTGACAAAAGTTCATTTGTCACTTCCGAGGGTGGGAAGTTACTAGAAATAACTTTAAGAATGGTATTAATTTTTTATTTCTCCTTAAAAGTAAACGAAAAGGCACTTACCTTCATTGATTTGAATTCGTTAAGTACAAGGCTGTGCAATTCGACATCCTTAACAAACATTTTTAATTTGCTGAAATATCTAGCATGGAATTTAACGTCATTTAAATTTAAATTAGCCTTAATGATAACATCAATACTTTTAGATGTGATACCTTTCGGCAAACACCAATTGATATCGTCCAGCAACTGTTGAGCTTTCGGCGGACCGTTGATGCTGTTCTTTACACTGCCATCGTAGGGAATATTCTTTCTGGAGCTGCTGCTACCATCATTAGTAATAGGTTTGGAAGGCGGTTCATTTTTACCATGATCATCCAATCAACCGTCCAGTGTGACGTAGTAGTTACTATTTTTTATTCTCAATTGATACTTTTTTGGCAACACTCACCATATCTGCTTGGCGCCTTTTTTGCCCGAAATATTAATAAAGGATTTTGATCGTGAGCTAAAAATTGTTTCAGAGCCATCCTTGTCTCCTCAATAAAGAGGCTGCCAGAAGGCTTCCCAACCGATAATAACGTTGCTACCTGGTGCAAATTACACACTGTTCACTTTTACAATGTTTGTCTCTTTTCCATCAATGAAAAATTCCATTCCTTCAAATGGGAAATATGTCGATGTATAAAGCGAAGAAATTAGCCTCATCCCAATTACAGTTTTCAATAGGCTCTTCAATGTCTTTTTTCTCTATTATTAATACGCAATGAAGGCAATTTAAATGATAATTTTTTTTTTCAAAATATGTATCCGTAGTTGTATTCGAATGTGGTAAAGCAACCGTTCTTTAACCAAGAGCGAAGTGTGTCTAGGGTCGTTATCTTGTTGGAAGATAAACGATCTTTCTAAGCCTATTTTTTTTGGCGCTTTGATGCAGGTTGTTCTTTAGAATGTTTATGTAAACATATCGATTCATTGTGTCATGAATAAATACTAAATTGCCCACCCAGAAGCAGAAGGTGATTGATTTTGTTAGTAAAGGGCTTTTTCCTTTTAGGTGGGTGTCAACATCGTGCCTTGTTTTCTGTCGTGCCAGTTGTCTTATACTTGTGTTTTTTGCTGGTTGCGAAACTACATCCTCTCTTTAGTGATCTTTTCTTTCTGTTACCTTTTTTAAGATAGGATTGTGATGTTTTTGAACATCTTTTTTTTTTCTCTTTTTTAAGATATTGTGATCTGTTTGGACATATTTTTTGTAGGCTGCGAACTTACTTTCTCTCTTAAGGTATTCTGATTTTTAGGGACAACCTTTGTAGTTAGGTGGGTGCACCGAATTGACAAATGATGCAACGAGGTTACACTTATCGACATCATAACATAAAAGGCACTTAACATACCTTTTCACGAACGCACAATATGCGGACACATGATCAAATCTCTGACATCTGATACACTGTCTCTTTTGCTTTTTAGATATTTATATTTCTAGACAGAGAGCTATTATACGTTTTGCTCAAAGTGTTGTATACCGCTGCCCCTTTTTTTGTTTTCGTACTATTTGCATCAGTGTAAACTACATCGTAGCAACCTGGCAGCGATACCGCGGCCCCTTCACCACCAAAATGCTCATTATTTTGCACTTTTAAAGTGTATTTTGGTGGTCAAAAGGCCGCGGAATTGCTGCTAGGTTGCTACTATGTAGTTTGCAGTAATGCAAATAGTAGGCCCACAAAATTTGAAGCGCTATAATATACTTTGAGCAAAACGTTCACGCTCTCGGTCTATTCGAAAAGGCTTCCTTAGAAAAAAAAAAGTGAGTGAGTCATTTGCTTTTTCAGGGACACAAAATTGGCTTATAAAGCTTTTATGAGGTTCCTTTGTAAATCACATTTAAAAAAATCTATTAATATTTGTCACACTTCAAAAATTGTTTGAAAATACAATTTTGAATGATTTGATTTTTTGTTTTATTCAAATTTGTATTGCTTTAAATTTGTTTCGTTTTAATTGCATGTATGTTCATTTCATGTAAAATGATTTAAATTGGTTTAATCAGCTCAGATTAACTCTAACCATATCCGAGCAATAAACGAAAAAGAACTAAACATGCAGTTTTAAAACTTAAACTACATCGTTGTGTTAGCGAGCCAAAGAACCATTAAATTTCAAACTTTTTTAAATTTGAAATTTATTTTTTTCGCCACGTTAAAGTGACGCACCTTGCTGTTTAATCACTAAAGCCACGGTTATGGACGATGAACCGCAAGACTTTGATTTTTTTAATAATCTTTATTCAAGCTTTCGACGCCTATACTTCTCTTTTTGATATCATTCACACCCAAAATCTGCTGTGGGCTCTTAGTGTATTGGCACTTATTACGAAAATTGGTCTGCTCTTTCGATTTATTATCTTAACATTTTTTAAAATAATACTAGAACTAATCTCTCCTCTTCAATCGTGTTAAAAATCTCGTATTGGCTATTGCATTGGCTGTTGAAAAGTTTTCTTCCTTGTTTTTAATGTCTTTGGAGAACGTCGGCCCACTGGTCTGCTACTCACGATCATTTTTATTAAGTAGTTTTTTTGTTCACTATATTTGGGAAATTTTCCTTGCAGATTCAAGATTGCCGAGGTTTTCGTGTTTTATTTTTCGACAAAACGACATCGTTCAGCTGCTTTCTTTTTAAGGTCCTGCAATACGAATCGAATTGCCATTTTCGACTGGCTTAAGTTCTTTTCATCATCTGATTTTAACAGGTAAATAAGGGCAAGGGTAAGGGATTTACGCTGTTGTGTCAATACCCTTTTTTTATTATGTAATTATTTTTATTCAAGTGACATTGATCATTTTGCAATAATTTTTTAAATAAATGTTCAAACATACATATATAACCTGCTACTAAATTCCTCTCGCTTTGAATTTCATAATCAGCCTCCATCCCTGAGTTAGATTTTTAATGTATTACCTTCTTTACACGCTTATTTAAACGTACTCATGTGAAACCAATTACGAAATTAAGTAGGTGTCTTACCTTCCTTCTAAATCTTCTTCGTTTTTTGTTTTGTTTTCCCCTCAACAAAATTCGTCGCCGTTGAGATATTTTGCGAGAATTGTGATCAAAGCCAAAAATACATCCTATTTCATACAAATTTTGAATTATTTGTTATTTATTTTTATTTTTACTCCTAAATGCTTTTTTGTAAATAAAAAAGAAACAAATATAGCAACAACAAATTTTCAGTTATAATATAAAACATTTACGTCTTAATTAAATTGAAAAATAGATGAAATTGTATATTTATGTATTTTTATAATATTTATTACATGATTTGGTTATTATATAAAGAACTCTAGTCGAGTGTTGAAAAACTGTTATTTTAATTATTTGTATTTATATTTTTTTTTCGTTTTTAAATTATAAAATAATATTAACTAACAAAATTTACATACATAAGTACATTTATTTTTTCATCGGAAGAATTAAATCTTTTCTTAAAACATTCTTGAGAGAAATGTTCAAATAATTTTTAATAATAATAAAAACTAAAAAATAAATAAAAATACAAACATGCCATTTGTAATTAATTTATAATACAAAAACTATATACAAAACATGCTTAAAAACATATTTATAAAAAAAAAATATATTTTGCCTTAAAATAAACAAACAAAAATTAAGAAAAAATGCTTGAATAATTTTTATTTTTTATTATTGCATCTAACTCTATGTATCACCATCTCTTGTCTCGCTCAATTTATGTAAATCTCTAGATTAGATGATTAATTTATTTTAAAAATCAAACAAAATAACAAAAGAGAAAAAACTTTAGTGATGTTGAATAAGTGTATTTAAAAAATAAAATAATATTCAAGGAATTTAAAGTAAAACAAATAAATAATTAATAATTTATGAAAACAAAACAATAATATTCTAAGGAAGACTTTTTTAATTTCACATGACACGAGTATTTTCTTTGGTTTTTTTTCTTTTGTTGATTTATCGGGCAGCCATTGATGGCCACTAAATTTAATTTAGTTTGGTCCGCAATGTGGCCCACAAAGTGGATCAGATGAGAGTGCTAGTGAAGTAAGTAGAGTTCTTCGACCAGGATGGACTCCGAGATTCTCCCAGTTAATCCAAGACAAGCGTGCAGTTAAATCTGGAAAATATGAAAAAAGGTTTTTAGTATATGGAAATATAGGGAACATTCAAAGAAACCCTTCGAAAAATGTATTTTTTTTTTAAATAATAAAATAAATTGAGTAAACTTTTTAGTTCTTGAACTTAAAAACATGATGCAACAATTGAAAGTTAGTTATAGGTATGTATTCATTAATAGTACATAATTTGATTGCGATTCTGAAGATACAGTCGATAAGGCACTGCACTATAATAGAAAAATGTTGTTCCCTATTGTAGTGTTGTTCGTTTTTTGTTATGGCTTTTTGTAAAATGTTTCCTAATAAATGTTAGATCATACTAATCTGAAGCAAATTAAAAATAAACTTGATTTTCTTTAACAGTTGTATGGTAGGTATTAAGTTCTTGACTAATAATAAGAAGACGATCCTTTCTATATGAAAATTAATTTATTAGTTCAAGTAATTAGCTTTATGTATAGGAGAATTATGACCTGAAAACTTGGAGGTTTGAAGATTACTGAGTGCACTACCATTATTTTTGTTCTAAAAACATTTTTATTTGTAAGAAAATAATTATATAAAGTTTTGTATTCGTGTATTAAAAAGAGTTGATAGACTGTAAGAGCGAGTACGTGTGACCAAGTCGTGCATTTTAATTTGTTCACTACCAGGAACGCATTCTTAGAAACTTGTCAGTGACCAGCTGTTGTTGCAATAATTTCAACGATGTCACTTTACTTCGTCATAAATAGAATTATCATTTTTTATCCACGCAAGTCATAGATTAAAAACAAGCTATTGTGGTTTGCTGTGTTTTGTTATTTTTTGATATGAACACGATAAGTTGGGGTATAATATATGCAAGTAGATTACTTTACCAATAGCATTACAATACATATGTATCCACACGTTTTATAAACGACTTTACTCAAAAGACAAAAACAAGTGCGTAAATATTGTTTAAACAACAATCAAGTGAAAAAAGTTTACACGATTGCTTATCTACTATTTAGCTGCCATCGATTTACTGGTCGCTACTGTTTTTACTTTGTGTAAATTCACAAACGCATCGGTGCAGCAATGATGCACAATCATTTCCGCCAAACATTCATAAATGCATCAAACGCGCATCACGTTTGCGTAACATGTTCATTATTGCAAACTTGCATCAAGTGATGCTCAAACTTCAAACAAATTAGAATCAAGAAAACTCTTGATGCGTTGTTGCTGATGCATTTGTATCAGCATCAGCGGCGTTGCGCATCAGCATCGCAAAAAAGCAGTGATGCGGAAACATTTGACGTTTATGAATTTACACTTTATCTTGCAAAGAAAATTTGAAGTACAGTGACTGCCATTAATATTCGGTTTTCTATTTAATATCTTATGAAAATTCTTTGGGTGCCCTTAAACGTATATATTTACCAACTTTCTTAGCTGAAATTGTTCACTGTATTTTAGTATAGCATTAAATCTACACGTTATTCCCAAGACAAATTTAGAAACCTTACCAAAAACCGTTATAAAACAAAGAAAGTTAAGAAATAAGCAAATAGAAATAGAAATAAGCCCTCCATTAATATTCGGTTTTTTTTGTTGAGTTCTGATTTAAGTGGTTAAAAAGTGCATTACTATTTAATTGCGCATCTTCTGCGCACAAGAACCTCAGATGAACGCTCTGGCGTGCTTGCTGCATTTTTTTTATGTACTCTGGGTTTATTTTCTGTTATTTTTTGTGTAACTTTACTTAAAATGCATTTTTGGGCGAAGCACGACTCTCCCGCACTTGTCGGCCACGCCATCCCACAGGTTTCTTATGGGATGAAGGCAGGACATTCTGTAGAAGTTGCGATTATTTTTGGGCAGTTGTACGAAAGCTATTCGTTATAGTATAGGCTTACTGTTTGGGATCATTTTGTTGATAAAACGTGAAGACCCGCGAAATACCCAGTGGACCAGCATTCTGTTTAATATTTTTACTCAGGGGTCCTCAAATAATATTCTTGGTTCATTATCCCATCAAAAAACACCTGATTGCCAACATCTTTGGTCGATATGCAACCCCATCATAACGCGACCTCCATCATGCTTAACTGTTGTTTTCAAATTTTTGGTTTTTAGCGATTTTTCCTTACGCAATATGATGACCCTGCCATATCGGTTCAAATTAAAAGCAAATTCAATCTTATTGGATTCGATGACTGGGTAGGGTTATGACGCAAAACAAAATTAAAGAGCTAAAAAACCATAATTTGAAGCTGCCAGTAAGGCATGGAGGAGGTCGTATTATGATGTGGGGTTGCATATCGACCAAAGATGTTGGCAATCAGGTATTTTTTGATGGGATAATGAACCAAGAATATTATTTGAGGACCCCTGAGTGAAAATCTTAAACAGAATGCTGGTCCACTGGGTATTTCGCGGGTCTTCACGTTTTATCAACATAATGATCCCAAACTGTAAGCCTATACTATCCCGAATAGCTTTCGTACAACTGCCCAAAAATAATCAAAATTCCTTGAGATTGTCCTGTATTCAACCCATAAGAAACCTGTGGGATGGCTTGGTCGACAATTGCGGGAGAGTCGTGCTTCGCCCAAAAATGCATTTTAAGTAAAGTTGCACAAAGAATGACAGAAAATAAACCCAGAGTACGTGAAAAAAATGCAGCAAGCACGCCAGAGCGTTCATCTGAGGTTCTTGTGAGCAGAAGATGCGTAATTAAATAGTAATGCACTTTTTAACCACTTAAATCAGAACTCAACAAAAAAAACCGAATATTAATGGAGGGCTTATTTCTATTTCTATTTTCTTATTTCTTAACTTTCTTTGTTTATAACGGTTTTTGGTAAGGTTTCTAAATTTGTCTTGGGAATAACGTGTAGATTTAATGCTATACTAAAATACAGTGAATAATTTCAGCTAAGAAAGTTGGTAAATATATGCGTTTAAGGGCACCCAAAGAATTTTCATAAAATATTAAATAGAAAACCGAATATTAATGGCAGTCACTGTAAGTAGTTCTTTAAACTAAAATAATTTTAACTACATAATAATAACTTTGTTTCTTTGGTTGTTCGTGAAAATTCATAAAATGTTACCTCGAGCTCTGCCAACTTGTGCTCGCTGTCGAAATCATGGCTTGGAATTAACTATTAAAGGGTATAAACGGCTTTGCCAGTATAGAAATTGTAATTGCGAAAAATGTTGTTTAACTACCGAACGTTTGAAAGTAATGGCGATGCAAACATCATTTCGCCGAACTGGATAACGATGAAGCTGTTTTTTTTCCTGCTCGTGGGCATCATCATATTTATCAGAAAAATAACCTGCACAATCCCAAAGTTCTTTGAAGTTCTGAAGACAACAAGATAAAGACCCTCATTATGAATAGCGAATCGAACGTTCGCTTAAAAGCGAATGATTTCGCGAATTCCCTTATTACGGTATTATCGATAGCGAGCTTCCACATTTGCTTCAAAATTCAATGCTGCCAACAAGAGCATTGATTTTTGATGTGAATGTGGAAGCTTGCTTTCGATTATACCGTGATAAGGGAATTCGCTAAATGAGGTATACGAGTTAAATGGGGAAGAGAAATAAGTTTGGGTTTCAAAATGAATATCTAAAAATTTAGATCCTAAACGCAAGTTTTGCAAAACAGATATAACAGTACAGAATACTCAAATGAAAGTGATTTATGTATGTGGGCAACATAAATTTGTGAATTTGAATTTGCACAAGAAAAAAGAATGTTTTTCATTTTTTGACAGTCTGCTTAGCAGGGATTTTAGTGTTTGCATTTGGAAACTACGTATTTCATTAGCTTATTTTGCGCTAGATTTACATAGGTTTAGGAACTTGCCCATTTATGTAGAATTTAGATATGTATGTATGTATGTATGTATTGTATATGGTAAATAAATGTTGATTAATGAGTTACATAATATTAAATACAACTAAAAGGCTAAAACAATAATTGTGTGGAATTGTTTCTTTATAGTATGAAAATATGTAAAGCTTGCAAGATGATCTTGTCGAAGAAATTCAAGAAATATTAATTCAACGCGGAAGATTTTGTTTAAATTGCTTGTTTTGCTGAGAACGAGGGTAAGTGCTCATAAAAGTTTATACTATCTGGTAGAATTTGTATTATAGATTTAACAACGAATCAATTTATTTTAAGATATGTTTTTAAGGTTTTTAATACTGTTTTACCGATACCAACAAGGGTCGTTCTTCGTACAATGACTAAACAGACATGATACGAAATTGTTCTTAAAAATCTTCTGAAGTGATCCAAACTTTTGACAAGCTTTTCGTTATATTTGTTGACATTGTCTAGGGTTTTTAAATTTTTGTTGGAACAAAAATAAGGGAACCTTACATAGAATACATAGAAAATAAAAATAAAAACCGTTTACGGAAGCTTAGGTATTTTACTGAAAAATTATTCCGATTATTTTAAGAGTAATACAAAAGAATATGTTAATTATTGTTGCAGTCTAGTTTTGTGTACAATTTTTTTTCAAGAAACTCATAATAATGGTACCTCCTCCCGAACAACAATTTACCTTTTTTGTCTATCTCGGAAACGATTTTATTGATTTCTATTGCTTTTAATAAATAATATTGCACAAGTAGGTGCCTACACATAAAGGTTTTTTTTTTTAAACCGTACTAATTACAAAATGTCATCGTTAATAATAAATAAATGTCAGGGTTGCCAACACTTCACTACATAATTGGCGATAAATTTAAATATCACGTTAGTGGCACCATTTACAAATAAGAAAACTTATTTGTTGAAAAAATCAGTTTTTAAAACTCAGTGTCTTGTTTACCTCTTCTTCGATTTAATATTTGTTTAATATTAATAAAATTAATAATAAGCGTTTTGAACACTGCTCGGCATTTAGATTTCAATATATGTGACCCGGCCTATAACTGATAACTGATAACATTCTCAAACTCACTTCAGTATTACCGATACGAAAATCCGAAAGTAGCAACGTGAAACAATTAACTAACATAATATCGTCCCTCTTCTCACGTACTGACGTATCTGCCTTTTCAATATTTTACAGGAGAGCAGTTTTTAGTTTTGTGTCCTCCTTCTATAAGCGTTACTTCTGTGTTTTATAACGGTTTTGGTATTTTTTTTGTTGTAAAATTACAAGAATATGTTAAAGTTTCAAATGATATGAGATTCAATGTAAATGCAATACTTAAAACAGTTACAAATAATCGATCAACCAGATACGTCAGTTCGTGAGAAATTTAAGTGACAAAGTTTAGTGTCGTGGCAGTATACACAGACACCACTGTTTTGAAAAAAGCTTATTAGTGCGGCATTTTAGTGTTGTGACAGTATGCACAGGTATTACTGTTTTGAAAAAAGCTCGTCCATAAGCCTTGTATTCACAATTTTTGTTTGACAGAGTATTGCAAACAGGAAGAACCGAATGCAATTTAAATTTAATTTAGTGATAGGTCAGTAGCAACATCTTAGCATAAACTTAAAGCGTTTTTATTTCTATTCGCCGATAAATGCACCTAGTACCTGAAACCACTTTATTTACACAATAATTTGCAATAAAACGGAAAACTGCTACCCACATAATTGCAGTTACGTCTGTTCGTGAGAAACTTAAAATTGCAGTTATGCCAACTATGACATATCGCATTGAACCATGTTCCAGACATTTTTCAGGGAATCTAGAATCAGGGAATGTAGAAATATGCAATCAAGTTAACCAAGCACATATATGCCCAAATCTCAAAAACGACAATTTGCGAGTTACGTCACTTCGTGAGATGAGGGACGATATTTGGAGCAAAAGCAACACTGCATCTCACTTGGTGCCCTTGAACAACAAGAGACACTGGGCAGTGGGAAGAAAGGAGAGCAACTACCGAGAAACCGACGAAATGCATTGTTTATCTTTAGCAGCTGATTTATCGAAATTTTGTTTTTGAGTCATAAGCCACCTTTTCATAGACTGGGTCACATATTATGGTGATCTGGGAAAAGAAATCATGTGCAGTTGTGCAAAATGTGGTTTTAGGCTCAGGTTATGATACTCTTTCGAGTTCCGAATTCAAACTTGACCCCGGATTTTTTTTCCCAGCAAAAGGGTAAATGCCCTGTACTAACTTCAATTACGAGAACAAGTAGATACATTTTTTTATTCAAGTCTTAATAATGCTTCGCATAGTCTTATGTATGTATGTCCTTCACTTTCGTCTATCTTTATTTGAGACAGTCACAACCAGTTGTGAATGGAGGAGTAGAGACTTTGATTTATCTACCACCATATTTAGTTAACTGCCTTCAATTTCAAAACGATTGATGTTCACGAATACCTATTTAACGCTAGAAAATGGTTATAAGAAATTAACAATTATGAGACGATTCAGTTATGCATTAATACAAGTTGTGCAGGCTTTTAATTTCAAGTTGGTGGGTATACTGAGTTTAAGAAAATTGTATTTGCCTTATCTTTGAAATTATGGGTATTAACATCGATTTTTCGTTTACCCTGAAGTTAGATTATATTTCTTGCATCTACAAAATAAAAGAAAATAATGAAAAAGCCTCACCACTTGTATTCCAATTTGCCCGATCAGCCTTGATTTCTCCTCTCAAGCACTTTTCCACATATGTCAAAGGATCATAGTCGGTTTGTAGGACTTCTCTCAGCAGAGAAATATATGCGATAGCAAGTCGTAAGGTGTCGATCTTGCTTAAACGTTTTTCATAAGGAAACGTCGGTACATGTACTCGCAATTCATCGAAAGCTGAGTTGATACTACTGTAAAGTTGAAATAATAATAAAAACAAACAAAATTATAAGAATTCCAATTTCGTTGATTGCTTTTGAATTACAAATCATACTTATTCAAAATAAAGTCAAATAAAAATTTCAAAATACCCAGTTGGAGCAGACCTCTGGATGCGTTTCCTTTCTCGAATGCTCGCTTGTTGTCTCTGGATTTTATATGGTGCCGAATTGTAATTGGATATATTTGCTGGAAGGCTTATATTGGATGGAGTTGGAGAATCGAGGCATTCTGTAGATAAAAGGAATATTATTAAAATAATGTTTAAATTGAATAATATTCATTTGGCGCATAATCACCTGTATGGTGTAAATATTGATGTTGAATTTGTCGAATATTTGAATTGATACGAATGTTACTACTAGTATTGCTGGAATGATGTTGACTTGCATAAACACACGAAGGAAGTTCATTGATTAGGTCATCATCAAAGTTGTGGAAGGAGAGCTGGCTGAAATGAATAATGATGAAGATTTTTCAGAATTTAGTGATTAAAAAAAAAAGAAAATATTTTGCTTATTATTTCAAAACCAGGAATTTTTCAACCCATGGGTTTGACGTGATTCTCAAGACAATAAAATCATCTTTCAACTGAAAGTTTTCTTCATGGGAAGTAATAAATGATATAATAAATAAATAAACTTAGCAGAAAATTCTATTTTTGCCGAAAACACGAGCACAGCAATGGTTGAGAGAGAGGTTTAAGTCCACCTACTCGCGCTTCGATTTATTTTGATGCCACTCTCTTGGCCCAAAAGTGCCCCATCGCCTATCGAGCATCCTTATGAAGAGACCCTTTACCCAAAGCCTAAATTAGGAACAATTACGAAAATAGAAATTCCAAAGATTGTGAGAAATTTGACAAAAAAATGCAAGAATTTTGTTTTAAGTTACTCATACGCCATAGTGACCAAAAGAGCCAATGTGCGGAATTAAGACACAATATCTTGGAACTGAGTGCTGGTATGGACAAAAGTGTTATGATTATTCCTTAAAGAGAATCTTACTTCTTACTAATAACATAAATGTGACAGTTAGTTGTTTGAATGGTTGTTAGACAATCACGATGAAAAAGTTGTTGTGACTACATCATTTCATTATATGGCCGTTGAGCTCTAAGCCATGGGGCTCACGAGAATTCGGTTAATGTTGATTAGGAAGACAATATCCAAATATGGAGTTGCATTCTTGTTCTTTTCGGTGCTTTGAAGCAGAATATCTCGGGAATCCAATGGCTTAGAGCTTAATATATTGAAATGATGTACTCACAATAACCTTTTCAACGATGTATGGCACATTCGGATTGAGAAATGGACCATTTCCCATAAATGTTAGCCAATTCTCCTATACATTGTATTTATATCATAAACGAAAGGCCTGAAATTACCAGAAGATTTCTAAGAGTTTCTTCTCTGAGGTATCGTGAAGATTTAAACTAATTTAAAAAAAAGAAAATAAGTTCTTTCGGAAACCATTAAAAAACCTTTAAAACAGCAAAAAACGTTTTTTTGATTTTATAACGGGAATGTCTCAAAAACGTGGCTCAGTAGAATTTTTCTGACTTCAGATTCGAATTCAGCACACCAAAAACCAACGGAAAAGTATATTTTGGTTTTTGTTACAAAAACCTTGTTGACTTTGCATCTTTCTTTCAATAGTGCTTACCGTTTCAAAGATACATGATGTATGTAAAGGGTGTTTTTTTTTAGAGGTATAGAACTTTGAAATGGAATAAAACAAAGATGATTTTTTAAATTGACATGAAATTTACTTTATTCGAAAGATAATCTTCTGATAATCTACGGAAAAGTATATTTTGGTTTTTGTAACAAAAACCTTGTTGACTTTGCATCTTTCTTTCAATAGTGCTTACCGTTTCAAAGATACATGATGTATGTAAAGGGTGTTTTTTTTTTAGAGGTATAGAACTTTGAAATGGAATAAAACAAAGATGATTTTTTAAATTGACATGAAATTTACTTTATTCGAAAGATAATCTTCTGGCATTATAATTTAATCTGGAGGTCCAATTTTCGATGACTTTTTCCAACATTTGTGGCCGTATATCGGCAATAACGCGACGAATGTTGTTCTCCAAGTGGTCAATCGCTTCGGGCTTATCGGCATAGACTAGCGACTTCACATATCCCCACAGAAAATAGTCAAGCGGCGTTAAATCGCACGATCTTGGAGGCCAATTCACGGGTCCGTAATGTGGAACTATGCGGTTACCAAACGTTTCCCTCAATAAATCAATTGTGGCACGAGCTGTGTGACATTTTGCGCCGTCTTGTTGAAACCACAGCTCCTGGTTATTCAATTGATGAACGAAATAGTCAGTAATCATATCTCTTAATATCTCTTAAGCGGTCACCATTGACTGTAACGTTCTGGCCAGCACCGTTTTTAAAGAAGTACAGACCAATTATTCCACCAGCCCATAAATCACACCAAAAAGTCAGTTTTTGTGGATGTAACAGTGTGTAAACATACACTTAAGGACTATCATCACTCCAAATACGGCAGTTTTGTTAATTGACCTATCCATTCAACCAAAAGTGAGCTTCATCGCTAAACAAAATTCGCTTACGAAAATTGGGTTCAACGGCAATGATTTTCAAAAGAAATTTTCACAATTTGGAAGCGTTGTTCAGGCGTCTGTCTATTTATGTTGAAATTCCAAACAAAACTTTAAATAAATCACTTGACAGCTGACAAAATGGCTGCCAGTTAAAATAATAGGTCTGTTCCTTTACTTTGAATTTCTGTGATTTTCTGTGCATTTCTGCGCATTTCAGTCCAAAGTCGTGTCAAAGTTCATATAAAAAAATATTTTGACACAAGTTTGGACTTAAAATCACAGAAACCCAAAGTAAAGGATCAGACCTAGTGTTGTTAACTGAAATTGTTGTTAATTGAAATTGAAATATCTATGCCAAAAACTATTTTTTGGCATATGACCTTCTATAACTTTTTATGCGCACACGATTTGGCAATGAACTTTTTGATAAGTATCCCTTATGCCAAAATAAAGATAGTTGCATTTGGATTCATTCCGCAGATTGAACGTTCTCTTTGGCCTCTATGGCGTATGAGTAACTTTTTTTCAAAACAAATCAAAATAAAACACAAAGACAATAATTTCAAATTTGAAGGAAAATCAAGAGTATCACTGTAAAATTTTTCATAGGCCTTGCAATTCTAGTTATTGTTAAATCCTATCGCAATTCTAGTTATTGTTAAAGAAAGTATGTATATTTTTCCTGGGCATTTGTAACGTTAATTCTATGCAATTTTACTTTCTTTCTGATATCTTATTATTTCTTAATCTTAATGAAAACATATATTTTTGATGATGGGAAAAAGATTACAACTGTAAGTATTGCTCTACTTTCTTTCGGTTCGTCTCTCTGTTGTTTTATTAATTAAGAGCAAAAAGGGATTAACAGTTTTAAATCGAACTCGAGATCTCCAAACTATCTGATATCGGATAACAATGAGGGAAATTTTGTATCCTCCCAAAAGTTTATAGATAGCTTTCGTGAACCAAAATGTTAATGCACACCATTTTGTTTTATTGTACTTACTTATTTAATATTAATAACTCACACTCACGATTGCTAGCAGCACATGAATGTGCTTCCGTGCTTTGTTTTTTTTGGATCTTGAAAAGTTTCATTTTCATATTCATCGAAAAGAATTTGTTGCAACTTCATACTCCAGTGGACATCAACGCTATCATGGCCACCTTTGCTGATGATACTGCAATATTGGTGCCAGATAAATCCGTTACGAAGGCTACACAAAAATTCCAAAATGCAGTGGATAAAGTTAGTGATTGGACGCAGATATGGCGTATCAAGCTAACCGAAACAAGATCGACGCATATAAACTTTACAAACAAAAACATAAACAATGTTCCAATTTATATAAACAGTACCGCAGTACCTTACTCCAATACCGCCAAATACCATGGAATGACTTTGGATGCAAAGCTTAAATGGAAAGAGCACATCAAAAAGAAAAGAGAAGAACTAAACAGAAAAATGTATTGGTTACTAGGAAAGAACTCTGATCTTTCTATCCAGAACAAACTAATGTTATATAAGCAAGTATTGAAACCCGTTTGGACATATGGCATCCAACCATGGGGCTGTACAAAGAAAACAAATGCTGAACCCTATATCACACAATCAGCGACTGCAAAGTCATACCAACTCCTAAATGGAGACCATCTTTAATGTACGAGACCGATTCTTACCGAGTGTCTTTTGAAGATTTCCATCGGATAATACAAAAAAAAATATTTTTTCTAGAATTTAAACCAAACATATTTGGTTTAACTTTCTCGTGAACCGATATATCACATTTAACTACATTAAATCATATTGGGCGCAAAGGTTTGAAAATATGCGGTTCTTGAGGTCGTTTTAGGCCAAGGTTACTAAGTAAGTTTTACTTTCGTAAGTTACTTACGGAAGCAACTTTTTATAAAATAACAAGTGTAAACAGCTCTATAAGTGACTTATAAATGTATCAACTTACGTAAGCTGTAAGTTGATAGAAAAACTCACAAGTAGAATTACGTTTTTTCCAACTTACGGAATTCAAACGGCAGTGATAAGTTTTCAAACTTACGAAAGTATTTTTTACTGTAGGTTCATCTGTAATGTAAAGCCTCAAGTAAGTTGCTTCTGTAAGACTTACATAAGTAATACAATATAACTAATATGTGTATTCTTGGCCTTAAGTCGAAAAACTTATGAAGTAATTTTCTCGTTTTCTATTTAACCGAAGTTACAACGACTTTTAAGGTTTTGGGTGCCACATCAGTTACATGACTTCATCTATGCCAATCTGCAACAAATTCAAAAACTCTTTTTTGCGTTCAAACAAGAATTTTTAACTGCTCAAACCGGGTTTAAATTTTTTCTTGTGTTTTTTTTATTGAGTTTTCCGCAATTTATTATTAAATATAATTTTTAAGTTTTACTCAAAATAATAGGTCTGTTCCTTTACTTTGAATTTCTGTGATTTTGTGTGCATTTCTGCGCATTTCAGTCCAAAGTTGTGTCAAAGTTCATATAAAAAAAAAATATTTTCACACAAGCTTGGGCTAAAAATCACAGAAACCCAAAGTAAAGGATCAGACCTAATATGTTATTGAGTCTAATTTTTCTTTGTTATCTTTAAGGTTCAATTTATTTTTTATAACTTTTTTACCAGTCTTTTTAGACAGCATCTTTAATGTTATTAACAACAAATAGAAATTATGTCTTTTTTTTTAAATTTAATAATGGAAAACTATTATCTTCAAGAATAAAAAGAAAGTATAGTTGTGAGCGGTTAACAATTCTTGTTTGAATGCAAGACAGAATTTTAAAATCCGTCGTAGATTAGTTAATATAGAATCAACCAACTAAAACGAGTCCAAAATCATATTTACCGCTATAGCTAAAAAATAAAGCGAAAACGAGAAAATTACCTCAAAACGTTATTCTACTTAAAATGACCTCAGCAACCCATGGTTTTCGTCAGTCGGGGTGACTGTAGGACGACACCCTGTAAGCATAGCTGAATTTTTCTATAAACAAAGCTTCCTTTTATTATTCTTAAGGAAATTTAAAAATTTCCCGTCGGTTTTCAGAACTTTGACTAGTTCCATCGAATACCGATTGGATGTCTTAAACTTTCTTGAAACTATTTTGGTGACCTTGGAAACACCTTGTTAAATTGTTAGCACAACTATACGTTGGAATCAAATGGTCAATTGGAATCTATTGACAAACATTTAGATTTTCCCCTTATTTGTTTGATGATACTGTCTTTAATGTTTGACCGGTTCCTATTTCATAAAAATTGACAAGTGACAATTCTACAAATTTTTTCACTTGTCTGACAATTTTTTGGTTCATAAAATATTGTCACGACAATTTTGTCATTGTCAGATTATACCAAATTTGTCGCTGTAATTGGTTACAAGTTTGAAGTGACAATTTTTTCATTGCAAGATTATGACAAGCTTGTCATAACTTTCACAGCATTATGTACATACATACATATGTAGCTTGAAAATTTGAGTTCTTACGTAAGAAATCTTGTTTGAGATATGAGTTTTAACGTTTGAGATCTTTATAACAGTATTATTTAATTTATTTTAGAAAATAATTTTTGATAATGCAGCTGTAAATAATAAGTAAATAAATTGATGGAAACATGCGATTTTTTTTTCAGACATTTCCGTCTGATATTTTTCTCAGCACTCAAAAATATTTGACTACTCCACAACGTAACGTCTAGCTTTTTACAAATGATTTTTTTTTTTTTCAAATTAAATGAAACTCTTTTTGAGACAGTTCATCATTTTCACTTGAAAACAATTATTATCCAGCTATTTAACTCGTACTGTATCAACACTTGACCGAGACTAAATTGCCTGTCACAATTGAATCAAGTTTTTCTGAAAATTCCTGACAATTCTTGGACTAATTCGTGACGATTCATTGTGATGACAAGTTTTTTTTTGAACCGAGAACTGGACAATTTGTCGCATGTATTCTGACAGTTATACAAAATTGTCAAATTATTTTTGGGAAATTTTTGGCCTTGTGCCAAAATAGAAGTATCCGCCATTTTATGACTTAATCAGTCAGAACTTCGACGGCTTCCCAGTCGGAACATCATATGTGGTGCGTTCTTTTATAATACTTTTATATTATCCATAGTTAATGGTAATGTGTCAAAAATAAGGATTGCAATGTCATAGTTAAAAATGTTACCTCTGAGGTAATTTTCATTTAAGAACCAAAGGTAAAATAGTTGATCTGTCAAAACAAAATCGGTGGACAAAAATAAGAAATAGAATCGAAATTTAAAATCTAGAACAAATAGTGATTTTATTAGATTTATTGAAAAGAACTTTTATTAGCATTTCGAAAATGCACACATTTTTCAAATTAAATTGCATTTAACTTCATTCCAGCACAAAATTGAATATTTAAGCAAAATATTTGCATTTTTATTTCATTCATTACTTGCACAAATTTTTGTATTACAAATCGATCAAATTGGATAAAAAATGTCGCAAAATGTAGAAAACAGTTTCCAAACTCACTTTCGACGGTAAAATCAATCGAAATCAAATATATTATTACAAAATTGAAATCAATAATGGAAAACCGAACGATCGAGAAGGAAACAAGAAATAAACTCTTCTGAGAGATTCAACTCTTTATACTCATATATCAGGGAGATGAGTTGGAAAAAATTACTCAAAGTTACTTTTTGACACTTTTAAACTTTTAAGAACTTTTAATTTAAGAACAACCCTGTGACGTCATAAATTTAAATAAAGAAACTTTTTTGAATTAAAGGAACTATGATAAAGAACGCACTTTTGGTGAGGAGTCATAACTTTGTCCAAAAACTACGTAGATATAGGTATCCATTACTTTTAAATTATGTTTAGAGGTTGGAGGTTAGTTTAGAGGACTTAAGCCAACGGAGAACAATTATTTTTGATATTTAACTTTTCAATTTTTTAATTTTTAAAAAGCACTTTTATTTCAGAATTTTTGGCTTTTGTAGTTTTGAACATTTAGTTGATCTAAACTTTTACAAACTATGAACATTACGGAAGTCCTTTGTTAGATTTTTTAAGAACACTTTAAACAGGATTACAATATATTTTAACTAACCTAATTGGTGGTGAAGATGACGAGTCTGGTAGTTGATTTCGCGACATTTTCGAATTTTTATTCACAATCACTTATGCAACAATTTTTGTAATTTGTAGTTAATTCACACCAAGTGAATAAGGAGCTCTAAACTATTTTAAACCGTCGTATCCAAGGGATTTATATAACCGCACTTCACCGATACCAAATCCAATTTGAATTCATCTTAAAGGATGCTTTTGAGTTTTATATTGGTAGGAAAACAAATCTAATAAGAGAAAAAAAAAACTAGCTCCGCCTCCAATTGGATTATTGCATCCCGATGAATTTCAAGTATTTTCATCCCTTTTAATATTTGTTTGCCATCCTGGTAAAAGTTAATTTTCCATCCATGTTGAATTTTCGTTATACTAAGGGTGAAATGAATTATCATCATTCTCGATGAATTTTTGTTGCTAGGGGTGGAGTTTCAGTACAAATTCAACAACTCTGAAATTTGTTTCCCCATAGCAACGCAGGGCGCCATTTTGGATTTTGCTTTTGTTATGAATGATGATTTCCCTTTCTTTGTATTTGAAGACTTCCAGACAAAAGTGTTAAAGGTGGATATTTTGTTTAACTATTAAAAGTTAATTGAAATGTTATTTGTCATCTATTGAGTAGTTGAATCGTAATCTTTTATATAATGAAAAATTTTGTTTGTTTGGACACCTCAATTTTTGACTCTTCCGTGCTATAAGAACCCATTCATAAAGCAAAATCCTACATCGTCAATGTTCAACCTGTTTTTATCCCAGTTCTATAAAAAACAAAAGAAAGTAAGCGTGTGATATTGTTTATTATTAATGTTAACAGCTAATTTTTTGCAACTTAGCCAATACAAGGTAAAGTAATTGAAAATTATTATTCGAAAATTTAATTTCGTTCCAACATTTAGACATAATATAATATTCATCAAATAAGGGATTTCCTCATTTTCGAAAATTAAAAAAATCACCTGTCAATATTTAACATGAAATAAATGAAAATACATGCACAAGTTATTCTTTGTCATCATGAATTAATCCTTTGGGGAAAAAAAATCGCAACCCGCATTTTGAAATTTTTCACCTGTTTTTGACAGTAATCATTGTTTACTATAAAAGGGCGATTCAAATGGTTTTTGATCTTTTGAAAAGCTGGAATTATACCACTGCCACCACCGTCTTTATTTACATCTTGTCTGCATTTGACATCTGAATTTTTCACAACGCTATCAATTGCATAAAGAACTAAATATGCATAGGTGTGTCGCATGTACTTGATGAAAACTTATCGATTTTAAATAATATTTATTTTAACTAAATACATGTCAACAAAATATTCAAGGTCGGTTGACTTTTCGTCCTCGGGGTGTTAAATCCCGGCCTTCATGGATGTCTTGGAGATTGAGAAGCAATAGCTTATGACTGGCCGCAGGAGTTGCTTGTATATCGGTATTCTCGTCTGTTGACTTAGTCCAATTCTTCTCATCACAGGCACACTTCTTGAGTACGAATAGAACTTAAGAAACTCATTGAAGTGAATTCCCAGGTACTTCATGTTCCGTTTGGCACTATGGTGGATTCAGAACAGTTTCAGAACAATGTTTCTGCAGTATTGATCCGGATACCCCATTTCCTATAGCACTCAAAAAGTCTGTTGATATGGGCCTTAACTTTCTGGGTGGCAAGTAAAGGTGACGTTGATGTGGCTTAGGTGAGTGAGTCTCAGCATGCAAAAGGTTTCATAATCCAGTGGGAACAGGTTGGACAGACCGTGTGATTATAGTTGTCCAGTTGAACAAAAAATTTTCTGAAAGAAGGAAAAAAGAATTTTGATTAGTGGCGGAGGTAAATGTAATAGATGTAGTTTGTGGATAAGGGCTTCTAACCACTCGTTGTCGAATGCTTTTGCGACATCCAGGAAGCATCCAAGGGTGACTGTTGAGCTCTGTAGTGATGTCGTGTGGGACCTTAGTAGCGGATGCAGCGTCAAGTGTATTTCTCGAAAGCTGATCTGCATATTAGAGATGATCGCGTTTTCACTCCGGAACCTCTTGAGCCTTCGGAGGATTACTTCTTCTAGTATCTTACTGATGTTATTGAAGAGTGATAGGCCTGTAGTTGGACACCAAACCGAAAGTTACATCGCTTTTCCACTTTTAATGGAAGTAACAGCTATTTATGTAGTTATTCAGCTTAGTTGTGAGAAGGATCATCACTGCATGTAGAAGCTTTTTCAGAAAGTAGTGGGGGACTCAAGCTGAGCTTACTGGCTTTCGAATTGACAATGATCTCTGCTACCTCCTCCACATTGCATAGATGTGGGCTATCGATTAATCGAATATGACTTCTTCGGGATTATTCTGCAAAGTCTACTGAATGGATGTCTCAACTTTGACAGATCATCATGTGATTCTGGTGTGAAGTTTCCTTCGAATTAATTGACAAATGCTTCCATTTTATCAAGTGTTGATGTTACTTCAATGTTATGCATGATAATAGTTTTGAAGGCATTGTGTGCTGGATTGCAGTCGCTTCTTAGAAATGGATGTTACTGTGGTGTTTTATAGATTTTCGGAACATTTTGTTGATGCCGTGGCAGTTCGCTCCAAACTGTTCCGTAGTTGTTGTTGCTTGTGCTGAAATCTCTTTGTTAGATCCTTTGGAGACGTTTCCTCAGCTGTTCTTTGAGCATACAGATTTTTCGCGTACTGGGGAAGGTGCTGGTATCTATCCCTTTTGAAGCCAAACGCTGCTTTTGGTTGTCCAGTACATCAGATACAGCCTGTTTCAAACCATCTTTAGGTGCATCGATTTCGTTATCCAGCAAGCTCCTATCTGTAGGTGGAGGTGTTATGTTCGTCTTCGATATCCCTATGAAGTCTTTCCACATAAGCTGTCTGTAGTTAATGAAGTCTTCTGGTGGCTCTATAGTTAGGATAATAGGTTGATTAAGATTGATTGACATTTTTACAGCATCCGAATCACTGTGGGCGCTATTCTAAAGATTTGCCTTTGTTGTTGATTGTTATGTCCAGACAAGGGCCGTAGCTAGAGTCAATTTTAATGAAGGGCAGCGGTTAAAACAGGTAGGGCTGAGTTAAAAATGTTACTTGATTATGAGGAAAAAGTAGTTTTTAATTGTTGGGAGGAGGTGATAGATAGATAAGAGCAAATATATTTATTTAACTTAGACAATAATGTTCAAAACATCGGCCATTCAAATCAAAATTGAAACAAAGGAACTCAATGTGAAATTAAGGACAAAAATATATCGTCAGCTCTCTGTCAAAATTTCGTAAGTCTTTAAATTACTCTTTAACGTATTTCAGATTCAACTAAATTTCTGAATTAAAATAACAAAGTCTCGTAACTTTGTTATGGTTCCTTTTGGCTCCAACCAGTTTCAAAGACTTTTTTGATCTAAGAATGTTTTCGTGTCCTCTAAACAATTTTCAAATTGAACTTACATACGTGGTTTTGACAGAAAACCGACAGTATATAGGTTGACCAATATTAAGCATTTATAAAAGAATTAACGACAAAACTATAAACATATAATTCTACTTGTTGTTGTAAAATAGAGAAGTAATACAAAAAAAAACTCATACGTTATCTTCCGTAAATGCACATTTTTCGTTTTTTTGTTGCTGACATCAGTTCTCTATTAAATAATGGTGATGCACATCGCGATGTCCAGTGAAATTTTTATAAGGACTTTCAATACATTACTAAATTTCGGGACTGTTTTCTTTATAGTAGTGCTGTAGAAAAAGATATAGATACGTTAAGCATTTCATGTCTTCTCCGTTACCAAAAAATTACAAAAGTGAACTATATTATTTTTTTAAATATTGTTCCGCATAAAAAGCTAGACTTGAAAAAGAGTTATTGTGGAATTTTTTAGATTTTAATATAATGTCTAACTGACTAAAACAGGGTTACGGAAAAGACAAAATTGCACTTTTCTCTACCAAATTTCAACTACTCATATGAACTTTTTTTTAAAGGTCTGAATTTCTTTGTTCTCCATCCCTAAAAGTGATGAAGCTTTTATTAAAAAACTTATACATACATATCGCCGCCTGAGTACTTAAATGCCCCATAGACCACTTTTTCGGGAAACTGAGTTAATGATGCAGTTATACTATCCACGTTGCTCTATCTCTATTATTAAGGAAGTTACAGAAACCCAGTTTGCTCCATAGACCACTAATTTGTGGGTCCTCTTAGTGCTTATTTGCCGCACATTCAAAATTTGTACTACGTGGGGCAGTCTTTGTAGAAGAGTTCTTAAAAACATTCATTTAATGCTTAAGTGCCCCATACCAAAGGGCCATGGATATAGAGCGTTTAATTATATCTGGGTCTGGGCCGGGGTTATCTTCTAGCATGCAAGAACAACATATGAAATCCAGGATTCTATCGGAGGTTATTTCAATAACGCAAAAGTAAGTTTTCACTTTGATGATGGTAAAGAAAAAAGACAACATAAAGGTTGAAAATACTCAACCATGAGGTGAATAGAGATGGATGCAAAGCACTGTTTTCATATTAGTCTGCAATGCGGTTATGAGTAAAAATAAAACATGGGTAATACTTATTTAGACAAGTTCATTTACGTACCTTAATGTCACCAAACTTCAAAACTGCATTTAATGCAGCCTTGTAGGTTTTTTAACGATTTAATTTAAGCATGTTTTTTTATTTTTTACTAAAATGGATAAAATCAAAAAAGGTAAAAAAAATAATAAATTTGAAGAAAAACTTTAAAAAAACAATTAAAACTTTACAATGTAATGTTGACGAATTTTTATAAATTATTCCCAATTAAAAAAGACGTATTTTTCAGGAAAATTTTAAGGACCAAAGTTAGTTTTAAGTATTTTTCATAATTAAGTATTAAAATACTTAAGCATTTTCTTACTTATTTTGTTGACTTAGAAATAATCCAATAAGAGTTTTAGTAAGGTATAGCCACTAAATTGATAGTATTTTTTGTTTTATGTTCTTATCAATAAAAATTAAATTATAAAAAATAAATAATACCAGTGCTTTTGAATTTTTTGTTCTTCTTGCTAACTTTGAATTCCCTCCTTTCAGTGCACAAAAGTCCTATATCCATAGGAAATTTTCAATTTGGTTTTCATCGATTTCGCATTCGTATGGGAGAGGGTCCTTTATCCATTTCTGACTTTTTTCATACTTTTATTTTTTTTTAAATAACCGTTACAGCTTTTGACGTCATGTCTTCAAATTACAACAAAGATATTTTCAAACAATGTATATAAAAATTCAAACATCATATTTCTCAATGAGAAAGTAAGGAAATTATTTTTCAAACCTTAAAATTCGTTTTCTGGGGAATAATTTGTTTGGATATGGGGCATTTAAGTACTCAGGCGGCGATATGTCAAATTGCATTGAAATGACATTTTTTTGTAGGAGCAACGGATTTTGATAAAAACATGCAGAAACACTAAAATCAGAGCTGCTTTTAACTGTACCTAATGCAATTTTTTCAACCAACATCCCGCCTGGGTAAAATAGTTAATGAACCTTTCCATCAAAATTCAGCCTTGTTGGAATTTTTTTTGAAGTGAAAGTCTAACTTTCCTGGGGTACTAAGGAACCACAAAAATACTCTGTGCAAATTTGAAGCAAATTATTGATCCACTGAATAAGGATATAGCAGTGGACGCCGAACGCATAGACGCACAGACATACAGACGCAAAGACCGATGGACGTCATGACCGAACCCACTTTTTTGTCTATTCAATGTAAGAATTCCTTAAAACCTAGACATTTTAATTTGTGATTATGAGCCATTTCCTTTCAAATCCCTTTTTGTGTTTTTTCAGGAATTACAAAATAGGGATATTTTACAGTTAGTTGATGATTTTTTTAAGGTAGGGCATAAATATTTTAAGGGAGGGCCTTCCCCTTTAATGCCCTACCGTAGCTACGGCCCTGCTCAGGACCTGCATCAGGTCACTTTGGATGTTGAATTGCACGGCCCTAAAAAGGAGAGCAATAATTAAAATAAGTAAATTGGCGCAACAGCTCGTGGAGAACCAGGGCCGAGTGACTTACAACTCTCAACCATTCCTGTATGCGTGTTATTGGCAGGAATGGAGGGGACCTGTAGTTGTATGTCGAGTCCGAATGGCTAGATGAGAAGCACTTATTCATGACAAGTATACTCTTAGAGGATTTGTCAGGATAAAACATTTCTGTTTTTAAGAGGCACGGCTGCGGGAATCGAACCCACACCTTTGGCATAACATTCCAACGCACTAACCATTATACCACGAGGTACTATAAAAAAAGAAAAATTGGAAGATATGAATTTTTTATTGGCACAGTGGACTGGTGGGTATTTATTATCGCCACTAAATCCTACTTAAAGCTTACAGTTAAATTAAGGTGGAATATAGAAAAAAAAAGCAGCCGAAGGTGGAACTTGAAACCACAATTTCAATTTAGCAGTCAACCAATTCATCCAGTGCACCATTTTCACTCGTGGTATATTATGTATATGCACGTATGTAGATATCCGAAAAATATGTCTTTTTATCTTTTGTATAGCCTGACCTCGACCCCTTGTTTTTTCTTAGCTTTCTTTTAACTCTCACCCTCTGAAAACCTCCAACACCCACAAGGTGCCGTTATCACGAAGTTCGAGAAAGACTGATTATAATTCGTAAACTTTTTTTTTCCAGGTTAACCAAGTACTCTTGGTCTTGGTGCACAAACAAATAAAAATAAAATTATGAGTCTTATTTATATGGATGTTCCTATGTAAATTAATAAATGCTAAATGTGATATGATTGTGATGTGATATGACTGTATGTAGATATACCCGCATATATCACAGATGTGTTCTAAAATCAAACCCTTTAATGATGATTACCTTTATATCTTTGTATACCTAGTAGGTATAGATGTGATGTTTTGCACATGTTTTACAGATGAATATAACATTAGGAAGTACAGTTGAGCTTGCTATTTATAAAGGGTCTTCCAATAGGGACTTCCGAATTTTTGATAGTTGATAGCGGCCATATCGTTGAAGCTACATCTGTCAAAGTCTGTTTTGCCAAATCACCATGGACGGATTTAGAAAACAATTGAGCAATGGTTTTATTAAAATGGGTGTTCTGTTGGGGTAACGTTCCGCACGCATCGTCCATTTTACGGTCGCCATATTTCTGGATGAACGGTTAGTCAACAAACAAAATTGTCGAATTTGGGACCATACACTGAGAAAAATATTGAACATATTCATATTTAATTCAAACTCAAACACATATGATTTGGCATGGAAGCGATTTCTATTTAATTTAAATAGAATCGTATTAATTCGTTGTTGAAACGATTTGAACATGATTTTGTTCAAATTTACTATGCTTTCTATTTAACATAAGGATATTTCTGTTTGTTTTAATTAAATTCATTTGATGTTGTTTCAAATAGAATCATATTAATTTTTTTGAATATTTTTCGTGTTTGGGTCAAATATGTTTTCTGTTTAAAACAAATGATTTCAATGTTAGTTTTTTTCAAATAGATGCTAGATCCTTTGAATTTAATACGAATGTATTCTATTTGTAATGATGGGAGCGTTTCCTATAGCCGTAAAACATACATACATATTGTGCTGTCGGTTCAAAGTTAAAACTCACTTACTAACAATTTACACTTTTTAAAGAAATCGGATTGAAACTAAAAGTCACTCTTTGCAAAATTTTAAATTAAGTTCTTTTGCATAGCTTTCAATGTCTTTATAAAAACTGGGCAAAATTATACTGTTTGGATTATCATTTTCTTGAACATTTTATTCCGCACTTAGTGAGTTTTACCTTTGGACCGACGATACTACGGTGGCACTAATTTTTGAACTATTTGAACATTTTGCACGACGTGGTCGCGACGGATTCTTTTGCAATTTTTTTAGACGCCAAGTACCTGTAAGAATCATAAGACAGTTACAGTTATGTCTTGTATTCCTTTGAGTTCAATTCAAATTGATTCGAGTTTAAATTAAACATTTCTGTTCAATCCCTGTTTCTTCTTAATATTTTGAATGCATTTATATTTGAAACAAACTCGTGCATGTTAATTTAATGTTTAACATTTTTAATTGAGTAAAATAATTTAACAGGCCTTTCGAAAATCAAACTCAAGTAGGCTTGAATTCATGTAAAAAGTTACGTGTAGCTTCCAATGTAATAATTGAACATGATTTACTTTGAATTAAACAGATTTTACCCAAAATAATAGTTTTCTTGAATTTGAATAGATAAGAGGTAGATTTAAATTGATTTCTATTTGTACTTATTTAAACATATAGCTAAACATGCTTCTGTTTAAATAACTCATAGTTCAGTTTTCTCAGTGTACCAATCCACTTATCCACATGAGATCTAAGAGCATCCAATGCATCCCGAAAAAGTCTCTGTTTGGTGGTGACTAGGCCATCTATAGGCCGATGATAAGGACCACCAACTTCCTTTGGCCTGAATTGAATGATATGGACACCAACGGCATGGAGTTTCAAAAGGATGGCGCTACGAGCCACACAGCTCTCGCTACATTGAAAATTTTGCAAAAGCAATTTGAGAGCATGGTCATCTCACGTGGAGGTGAGATCGTGCCATTTGACCCTGTTAGACTTTTTCTGTGGGTTTTTCTCAAGTCGCAGGTCCTTGCGAATAAGCCACAGCGGCCCTGAAAGCCAACATAACTCTTGCCATCGGTCAAGTTCATACTTTATAATGCGCCAGAGTCATGTAAAATTGGACATTTCGGACGCGAAGCCACTGTGGACATTCGAATGATGTTGTTTCCCATATAAATATTATGGCTTTTCAAACGAATAAAATATTGTAACGATATCTCGTACACACTTTGTTTTATTTAAATTTAAAGATAGGAAGCGCTTAATGAAAGACCCTGTATATTGTTATTTTTAAATTTGTCTTAAACGACATTAAGCATACAGTTTCTATTTTTTGATTAGAAATGTTTATTTATTTATTAATTATTAAGTGAATTAATAACAAATTAATTAATAAACTTTTTAAAAACTTACCCCCCCAGCCCAAATGAGTTGCTGTACGATTTTTTTCTTGTCTGGGCCCAATCTACACGCTCAAGTTTTTTGCCACATCTTATGTAAAACACCCTGTATAACAGCACCAGAAAACTATATACCAAGACCGAATGGGAAAACAGCCGTATGCGTACGTTATGCTCAAAAACAAGTCAAATGCTTCATGGAACACATGTTTAAAATTGTAAATTGTAAAGACATGGCGTTGTTTAGTTTAAAAAAAAAATAAAGGTAGTCTCCATTTGTTTCAAAAAATAGTTTTTAATTTATTAAAAAAAAGACAAAAAAAATATTAAAAAATAAAAAAATCATAATTCGATATGGTTATGTAACTAGTCCATCTCCATTTTGTCTTCGAGCTGGATTTGAATTTATCCAAGCACTCCCCTATCTGTTTTTTTAGGTTCGGTTGGAGAACAGGAACAGTTAGCAATAACTGCTAGTAGAACAATGAAAGTTAATAATTTGAATGCGTACATTTTTATAAACTTTCAGTAGAAGCTTGTTCTTGTTGGGAAAGTATTGAGAACTAATGACTTCCATAGTAATTCTTCAGCTTTTATACTGACTGCTTCACTAACAAAAGCAGGAAGGAGTAACAAAGCAAATAAAGGAAGTATGTTGATCAAACAAAACAAAAATGGGAAATAATAATTAAAACTATCAACACATCAGATAGTGATGTAAATGGTACTTGGGTTATTTGATTTGCTTGAAATATTAGATAACCTTTCATGTAATCTACAAATATTTAAATTATGAGCTTATCATTGCTTGGAATCATTTCTTCCATAGGTGAAGTTTATCTCAATTTACCTAACAAAATAAAAATCAAAATTAAAAGATGTACATAGGTTTTATGTGACTCATAATGTTATAATACTACTTTAAGGCCATTTTTGAGATAAATTATCTCAAACAAAGTGAATTTAGCAATAATTTGCGCAAATCGGGTAGATTCAATAGAAACCCGGCTTAGAGTTCGATTAATCGAAGAAAGGATCTTTTGCTCAATTTTTAAGCCTAGTAAGCTGTTGATGCGAAACGAAATCATTGCGTCAGGTTTATGTCCAAAAACGAAATGCTCACGAAGACACAAATTAAAAAAATAAAAAGGAAAAAATCTCCGAAAGCAATGTTGTAATGAAAGATATAACAAAAACTAAAGTGCCATGCATATGAGCTGCGAATTGCGAACTGCGAATTGCGAATGGTTGCGAATTTGTACATCTATTTCACATGAGTAGTCGCTGATAGACGCGAATTGTGATACAAAATAAACCAGTAAAATGGGTGCTGAATACAATTTTGAGGTTAAATTCGAGCGAAGTTTTTCATTCGCAGATTTGTGAAATGCGTCCTGATGTTATGGATTGCGAATAGGCGTGTGACAGTTTGCAGAAAATATGTTGTTGTTCGCATAGAAAATCTAAAAATGCTAAATTTTACAATTGAAACGAATTTTCGGAGTGTTTTCTTTTGAAAAATGTAGATAGGTTAGGTTAGGTTGAAGTGGCTGCCAGTCGTGAAGACTGACACACTTAGGCCATGAAATGGTCCATTGTGACACCACATGAATCTAGGAGACCCTTTTCCTCACTCGGTGACCTCATCCAAACAGCTTCTGCAAAAATCATTAGAGAACACGCCCAGACGCGTTGCGTGCTTTCCTATAAGACAGTGTCCGGTTATAACACCAATCATGGAGCTGATGTTCAATCTCCTTAGAGATATCAGACACTTAGATCGCTTTAAATCCATTACTGGCCAAATTTGTTTTGTTGCCAAAAGAGTGGTGATATCGTTACACCTAAGGTTTGTTCTCTCTAATGCATCTTGCCTCAGCAAAAGTTTACAAATGGCGTACCTCTACTCACAGACCTTCTAGCAGAAAAGCCGCCCAGTTTTGAGTTGATGACCCTGCTAGTCACGAGTCAGCATTTGGTTAATCAATTCACCAAGCGAACCATCTCCCTTCAGGGATGTCAGTGCAGATGCGATTGTTTTGCAGTATGTAGATAGGATCGTCACTTTGTCGAAAAGTTCAAACAAGAATTTTGTGGATATAAGCAAATCTATGCGCAGCTCATGTGAAAGGCACTTAAAAACTCAAATGTCATTATTTCACACGTAATTTATGGTTCGCGCAATTGATTGTGTGCAAAGAAAGAATGGAGACTTCGTCAAATAATCTGCTACAATTATAAATTGAATTGCATTGCTTCATATGCCACAGAAAGAATTCTTGGATCAGAACAAAAAAAATGAGCTACAA
Organism: Dasysyrphus tricinctus; assembly: GCA_963921185.1. Lineage (NCBI taxonomy): Eukaryota > Metazoa > Arthropoda > Insecta > Diptera > Syrphidae > Dasysyrphus > Dasysyrphus tricinctus. The sequence goes on from OY992533.1 coordinate 12,455,506, forward strand.
ATAACGAATTAAAGTGAATCCCGTCTTATATCTAGGCTCGAGATTTAGTAATTTACAACTTTTTGATTGCAATTTTAAAAACTGAGCAAATTTTAGAAAAATCATGGATCAGCACGCAACCACTAGGCAAAATTGACTATTCAAAACAATTATGTCAGAAACTAATATAAAGTAGATACATGCTATTCCAGTGCACAGTACACATGTTAAAAGTTTTATCATTAGAGTTTTGATTTTTGTTTATTCTGCGCATATATCAAAATTTGTGTCAAATGTCAGTATTTGTTGTTGTTTTTTTTACGTGTATTAAGTCATCACGCTCCCAACCATTTTTATTTCTGACAATTTCAATTTTAATTTGTTGTTGTTTTTACGTGTGTTTTCTTCCTCACGCTCACAGCCATTTTTTATTTTCGACTGACAACCTGCGCAGTATAATACCTTAGATTTGTGTACTGTGATTCCAGGGTGCTTTACCCTCTCGAGAAGTAAACTGCGCCAAGAAAGTGGTGATTTAGGAAAATATTTTCGGTGATTTGCAAAAATTCTCATCAGTGGCGTAGCGGGCACTTAGGAATAAATTTTTCTGCAAAATAAACTTACATCAGCATATGTATTACAAAAGTTTTTGACGTGACAAAACTTTTATTTTGCTATGTTTTTAATGTAAAATTGCCAGTTGCCAGTTTTTGTGTGAATCTTGCAGAAAAGTGACATGATTTACAAATAAAACATGCAATCGAAGCATCCAGGTCAAAAACAAGATAGCTCCACTTATTGATGAAATATGGTGTTTTAATTTATAAATTTGTTTTTAGTTAAAAGTTTACTTTTTTTGAAACTTGTTTGAACTTAAAGAATGTGTTTTGTTGTTATCTTTCCAAGAAAAAATATTTTTGTTTACAAATATTTTGTAATTAGATTTTAAAAATAGATTTTTGTCATCTTCTCAAATTTCAAAACATGTGGAGTTATCTGGTTTTGCACCGGATGCTTCAGTTGGTGATTTTTCAATTCTTCCCGTATGGCACGTTTTCGGGAAGTTTAGTTTTCGATGAATTAGGTGCATGCATAAATCTATTTGAATTTGCTGGGTGACGTTCTTTTTTGTTTGCGTTTTAACCGAATAGACCTGCAATTTTAAAAAGCTTTAAAGAAAGTCGTTCAAGAGCTTTAAAGGAGAATGAGCAAAAATGTAAGGGAGCTGGTCCATTTCTCAACACGAATGTGTCATTCATCGATGAAAAGATTATTGTAAGTACATCATTTCATTATATGGCCGTTAAGCTGTACACCATGGGGTTCGCGAGATATTTGGCTTTAAAGCACCGAAAAGAACAATAATGCAACTCCGCATTTGGACATTGTCTTCTTGCTCAACCTCAATGTGTCGTACCTCGTTGGAAAGGTTATAGCATGTAATTCATTTTTGTATATGACCGTTAAGATGTAGACCATGAGGCTCAAGAGATATTTGGCAAAAATGCACTAAAGAACAATAATGCATTTCCGCATTTGGAGCTGGGGGTCAATTTTTGATATGTGAAACTGTGAAATGAAAAAAAAGTTATCATTTTAGTTTTCACAGAGTTTTATCATTTTATCACTTCACAAAAACGCGCAAGGCGATTCCCGAACTCTTAATGAAAAACAGCTGTCAAAGTGAGTACTAAAAAGTACTAACATGAAAAGTGCTACCACTTGCTCATAGAAAAAGATGATTGTGACGTCATATAAAGACCAAGATGGCGACTTGGATGTATGAAATGAGCACAATTTGTTTCAGTTTATCATTTTTCTTTTCACAGGTTTTCACAGCATGAAATGATTGTGATAAACGAATTATCATATGAAAACATTTTGGCATTTGTTTTCATTTTTTCACACTTCGAGAATCGCATTTGGCGTGAAGGCGTTATCATATTTATCACTTCACAGCTTCACAGATCGAGAATTGACCCCCTGGTCTACCAAGTCAACAGTAATGTGTTGTACATCGTTGTAGAGGTTATTGCATGTGCTTCATTTTCTCATGTAGTCGATAAGCTGTAGATCATGGGGCTCGAGATATATTTGGCATGAAAAAAAAGTCAAACAGAAAAATAATGCAATTATGCATTGGGTGCTGGCCCCCTTACTCAACACGAATGTGTCATACATATGGTTGAAAAGGTTATTATGAGAACTTAATTTTATTATATGACCGTTAAGCTGTAAACTAAACCATCGGTTTTGGGAGGTATTTAGCTTACTCTGAAGCTAGTCCAGTTAAAAATTGACCTAGTGTGTGATGATCCGGGGCGGCCTCCCTCTTAAAACTAATACTATCCATACTAAGCCAAATAACTTTCGAAACCCATGGTTTAGAGCTTAACGGCTATATAATGAAATGATGTCCTAACAATAACCTTTTCGAAAATGTATGACACAATTGTGTTATCTATTTTTGTGTACATAGTATTTAAAATTTCCACACTTATCTATGTATATAAAGTCTCAAAAACAAACTTTTAACCAATTACATACACAAATTACAAACGAAATTCCTTTTCACTTTATTTAATCGCCAAACATACGCTTCATCACTGACTAATTCCACCACTAAAATGACACAATTTGTCATGGTAACGCATCGATGCGTGGAACAGGAAAACAACCCATTTTATTGCAACAAATTTGAATCATCACAAACAGATCAAACTTTTATCATCGGTCAGGACTAAAGGTCCTTTGTCATCGCCTTATGCAATCGCCACCATTTAACCATAATAAAATTACAAGGGTGTCACTTGGCACAAAACTATAAATGAATTATTTTCCTTGATAGAAAAACATTGAAATTAGCCACGTCTACCTAATATTGTTGAGTATGGAGCGAAGACGAATGTAGTCGATATATCCATCCCCCGAATACGCGACCGATCGTCGGTCGTGTTCACATGGAACATCGCGCTCTCCTTCATCGAATAGCTCTAGGCGAGAAAATCCATATTCTTTCAATATGTTTCTGACTGACATCTATCGAAAGAGTGTATTTGCATTGCTAACGTCCTTCGTCCTTTGGTGATGACAATAATCAACCCTGATAAGGAGTAGAGATAGTATCAAAAGGGGAAGGGTAGGTATAGTGGCGCTCGACTCTGCGGAACTTTGATTTGACATCCTTAAGTGTAATCTTGTTACAAAGCAATGTAAACGGGATTTTTAATTCGCATTTCGCATGAGCGTTTATTCTAAAGTACCAGTACCAGTATTTGACGGATATAATGTAGGCTGTGGCGGGAGGGTTAAAAGGGAATTAACAAGCGGGTATTATATGGTAGATATTCAAAGGGATAAACAACATGCTTCCGGGATGCAGGGAAGCTGAGACAGGAATGAGTTTATTTAAAGAATTGAATGTGAGAAAAAATAATATTTTTATTTCCAATGGACTTGATACCAAACTGAGGCTTTAAATTAAAATATGTATGAATATTCGATTAGAGAGTCAGAATAATATACTCGTTCATAGTTTCGTGGGGAGAGCTGTGCAAAACCAACTTTTTTTTAGCATATACATAAGCAAGTGTATAAGGCGCCAGTTATAGCGATCAGAAAAAACCATCCGAAAAAAAAATTATTGAAGTTTGTATTACTTTTCACTTCGATTAGATAGCCAAATGATATATCAATCGACGCGTAATTCAGCGTAGAATTGTTTTGCCAAAACAATTGTTTTTTATGTTTTAAATGGATTTATTTGTTTTTCGGATGAAATTTCATTTTTCGTATCAGCTGATTTGCCAGAAAAAGGAACAAATCATTCCACTGATTTGTGTTCCAATTTTTTTCTGTTCCACTGAAAGAACTCCATCCGAAAAAGTTTTTCTGATATTTCAATCAGAAAAAATCTTGGCGGCTGTTTGTTTGTTTTGCAAAGAATTTAGTTTTTCTGACACATTTTTTCTGATTGCTATAAACAACCATTAGAAAAAAAATCAATTTCATATTGTTTTAAGTTTTTCGGATGGGTTTTTCTGATCGCTATAACTGGCGCCTAACGTCTTAATCAAACCACGGTAGATCCAAGGCAGTAGTTTCATTTCATTTCATTTTATTTCTTTTCATTTCATTTCATATCATTTTATTTATTTATTTAATAAAAGCCATGAGATGGAATCTCATTTATGGCTTTAAAATATACATTTTCATTTTGGAATTACAAAAAATTAAAACATACATATTTGTATGTATGTTTTAAAAATTCAAATTATTTAAAAAAAGAATATTAATATACAAGACTAAGAACTTATAAAAAGTTTTGGTTTAAATTCATAATTACATTTATAATTAATTATTGCTAATAAATTACCATCAAGCCAGAAAATTCGCTTTTACTGAATTAATAGGTGCATTTCTACAGGCTCTGGTCCAGATAAGATCATGGCAATGGCAAATTAAACAATGAGGGTCTTAGAGACAGGAGTGTTATATACCCCAATTGATTCCGAGAATAAAAGAACTACCTATATACGTATTTTGGTTGAGATCAATATATTTCGGCACTATGTACCATCATCAGGATCTACAAATTATAAACACAATAAGTCATAGGCAACTATACAATAAATATTAAAAAAAAAAAAAAAATTAAAAATTGTACCTTAAGTTCGTAGGTACTTAGGTATGTGCGGCGTAAGCATATTTCTTTGGATTTGTTATTTTTGCTAATGCATTGAAATAAAATCCAGCCGAACAAAAATGTTTCCAAGCAAAGCACACATTGATAAGTTTAAATTTAAACTTATAAAGATTTGAGTTATCTATTTTTCAAGGAAATCAAATAACCCAGGTACCATTCAGATAGTGATCTGATCTGTTAATAGTTTTTCGTTATTATTTTCCATTTCTTGTTTTGTTTAATCAACATACTTCCTTTACTTGCTTTGTTAATTCTTCCTGCTTTTGCAAGTTGATAATTTGGCAGTTTGAGCAGTATAAAAACTGGAGAAATCACTATGGAAATCATTAGTTCTCTTTACTTTCCGATTAGAAGAAGTTTCTAAAAGATGTACGCATTCAAATTATTTACTTTCATTGTTCTACTGGCAGTTATTGCTAACTCTACTTGTTTTCCGACTGAATCTAAAAAAACGGATAGGGGAGTGAGTTCGGGATAAATTCAAATGCAGCTCGAAGACAAGCCGGAGATGGACTATAGTTATATAACCACATCGTATTATGAATTTTTAATATTTTGTTGGCTTTTCTTTGAATAAAATTATAATTATTGTTTAAAATAAATCGACACTAGCTTTATTTTTTCAATTTGAGAACACCATATCATTACAAGTTACAATTTTGAAAGAGCACAAGTGTTCCATGAACATTGGGCGCATACGGTTATTTACCAAGGCTGTCTTGGCAGTTTTCTGATGTTGTCTATACAGGGTGATTTGCATAAGGTGCAAAGTGCGGTATTTTAGTCGAAAACCTGGCCAAAAATATTTGAGCACATTTTTCACATCAAGTAGGTACCAAATGACTAAAAAGTTATTTGGAAGGATAAATTTTTGTTTTTTAGGTACAGTAAAACTCACTTAAGTGCTTACCCATTTACCCCCCGATTAGTCAGGAGAAAAAAAATATTAACTTTTTTTTAAGCTAATATTTCATTCTTTATTTTGTCTTTTGATTCAAGTCGTTTCATTAAATAGTTTTTGAGAAATTAAGTTTAAAAGATGAAATTTAGAAAAAAAAATTTGTTTCTGTTTTTAATTGATTTTTTATAAAATTTTGCAATTTTTTTCCAATATTCAATGGCCCAATAAACTTTTAGTCAAATACTAAAAACCTTATTTCAATAAATATAATAGTTTCGAAGAAATTATAAAAATACTGAAAGATACTTTTTTCCCCGAAATCCCCTTTTTTCGTTTTTTTTTTATGAGTGGATTTACAACTGGAAATGAGTAGATTCATCGCATCCCCACTTAAATATTAGCTCTAAATCTGTATCTGTGTTCTCAAGGCACTGTGAGAGTTCTGGTTCCAAATATTTACATTCGCGATGTTGTGTGATTCACTGAATCTTGAAGCTTGACTTCGGCAACTGTCTCACTGACGCTTTTTGGTGGGTACACGTAGGTATAGCATGGATATATATCTTTATTGGCCTGATGAATCACTTCGTATTGACTTGCAGTTAAATTAGCTTCGACGAATATCCTCAAAGCGTTTTCAGGTGTGTGTTTCTTCGTTTTCAGGTCTTTACTGCCAATCGCTGCTGCTTTCCGAAACTTCATAGCCCTAATGGTTGGAGTTTTGGTCACAACCTGCACCACTTTGGCTATATCAGTATTTCCCGCCGCTCTTTGACTCATCTGTGCCACGTATGTCAGTTCATCAACAGACACACTATTTCGAAGTTCCACTGTTTTTTCGACGTTTTGTTCGGTTACTTGATTCCCCGAATTCTTTGCTTGGGCGACCTTGAGACCTTCCGGCCTTCCGGGAAGTATGCCATCAGGTAGTGTTATTTCTTCACTTAGCCACTCTTCATTCTTATGCAAGAAACGCCTTTCAGTGCTATTACAGAGTTGTCATCTTCGTTTATAATTTGGTTTGAATGCCTTGGTAATTTTTCGAAGTTCATCTATTTTCTCTGGGGGACACTTTGTTATATCCATAAGTTTTTTATCCAAATCTTTAAGTTTATCGTCAAGGAGCGTCTGCTAGCTTCCTCTAACCAACTCATGGAGCTGTTTTCTGGTCATAGACAAGCTGGAATTAGAGTCATCTGGAATAATATAAAAATCTATTATTAAGGGTCGATTTAAAGCAGTTTTTTCAAAGGCTCTGTTTTTTCTTAGGTGAAAACTTGTGAATGGTTTGGAAAGCAAAGATTGTTCTTCATATCCAGCAGCTTAATAAAATATATGATATACTATGTTGCGGCGTGTTGCGCTATTTTAAAAACACTAATGTTTTGAAAAAACAGTGAAAAAAGTACAAATTTTGACATTTCCTAAAGAGTACCTACATACCCTAAATTTGGGCCGATGTAAATGCTGAAATGTCATGGAGTTATTGAGAAAATTAAAAACAAGTTTTCTGGTGATTTGACAACCGGATAGAGAGAAAATATACTAAAATATTAAGAACATTTCCTTATTGGCTACTATACTAAGAAATCTTTGCCATTTGTACGGTGTTTTGATAGAGAAATCATAAACATTTTTGGAGAAAAACTCATTGTAGTTTTTAAGTTTTTTTTTTTTATTATTTTGCATAGATTATTCTTATTTCAAAAAGTCAACTCCACCTAATAAAGTCAGTATAATAACTTCTGCAGGCAGAAGTTTACACAACGAATCATAATCGACACATTTCGCTGTGATTTTTCTTCTGTAGTACGCAGTTCGATAGTGAAATGTCAATTAAAACAGAAAACGGTAATAGATTAATATATATCCAGGTCTCCTCCTATTTTCCACAGACAATTAATTGGCTGTAACAATATTTCTGACGAAAAATTGACAGTTTGTCTTATCTTGCTGGTAGATTTTAGTTGAAAATGGATGAAGAAGCAAATGGAAGAACATGCCACACTACTGTTTGAAACCTTAACAACACAAAGGACGAAAAAGGACGAAAAGAAGACAAAAACAAAAATGAATTCACATCATACAAAATTGACATTTCTTAATGCGTTTTTTTTAAAATTTATTATGACTCACTACTCACATGATTAAATTCTCTTTACATATTTTGTTAAGCAATCTCTTAGACTAAGAGCCCACAGCTGATTTATGGTGTGAGTGATAGCAATACAAGAAGTATAGGCGTCGAAAGCTTCATTAAAGGCTATTCAAAAAATCAAAGTCTTGCAGTCCACAACTGGAGCTTTTGCGATTAAACAGTGCATTGAAAAAGAAATATGAATGCAACTTCGAGGGTAATCGTGTTAGCCGAAATTGGTTTTCATCGATTTTGAGTTTTTGGGCGATATTCATTTTTGGTTTGAGTATATTATTTTTTTTGTTGGCTCTTTTCATTAATTTGGGATCATTTTTTCATCTTGATAATACGGCCATATTTTACTATAAATATCCCATTTTTGGGGCCATTTATCAATTTTTGTTTTGGGGACTAATTTCACGCAGCCAGTAAAAGGCAAATGCAAAACCCCTAAATACGGAAAATAATAATTAAATAATAAAATATAAAATTAATAAAAAATATAATAAAATTGGCGCCATTTTTTGTTTTGTCTGTCGTGAGTTCAATAAGTTTATCTTCTTAAAGTATGTATGTATGTGACTGTTTTACCTATAGATTGGTCAATAAGATTTTCACTTTAGTTTCGATATTTATTTTTTGAAACCATAAATAAATCTTATTGTTTTTCTTCTGTGGTTCGTTTTCTTTGTGCAGTACTTATTTATTTATTTACTAACAAGTTAACTTATAACAAATACTCGTAGATACATAAGAGTATTAATTGATACTACTAAAAATTTGTTTTACAAAATTTTACTGTAGTTATTAAGGGTATTTATAAAACAACATAAAGCCGTCGTAAACATTATAAACTTTTAAACTTCGTAATTGTGTCACAATTTGTATGTAAAATTTGACAGTTTTATGAAGTTTACAACTTTACTATGTTTACCACGACTTTACGCTGTTGCCTGAATAGGTACCCTTATTATTTTAAAAGCTTGAAACATATTTTTTCTTAAACTGTTTAAAATAAAAACTTTATTTAACAAGCATATTAGAGATTGGATTTGCTGACTTTGAAAAAAAACCTATAGAAATATATATTTCCAATCTCTATGTGAAAAAAGTTATTCGTTGGTCAAATTTTGTTTCAGCGCATTTTGGTGTGAAAAACAACTATCCTTAACTAGCGAATAACTTTTTTCACATAGAGATTTGAAATGAACTCCTATAGAAACTATTGTAGTTCATAAAAATACCTTTCCAACGATATATATCACGTCATTATTGGTCTTGGAGTTTGGTGTGTCCAATTCTCCTAGGTATATGGAAAAGAGAATGGCTTAAGAGGCACCGATTTATCACCTAAGACAAAACTTTTGGTCAAAAACTTTATTTTAGGGGTTTCTGATTTAAAAATGATTTTGGGAAATAACAGACACCCTAATACACATTTATATGACTTTTATTGAAAAAAATTAAATTGCCTTCTCTCACTAATTATTTAATAACTTCTACATTTATCGCCCGATTTTGAAAAACTTTGGCTCAAATCTTTGCTCAAAAGATTGTTTTTCACATGAGTTCTTCAAATTATTTTAAATATTTTTTTTCTATCTATATGGAGCAACCAAAACCTAGACAATTTTTCAAAAATACTCGTTTTTGAAACTTTGAATGCCTGTAACTTACAAAATTTCAGTCCGACTTATACAATCAGTACATTGTCGGAAGGTGGCAGATCACATCATTCAGAAAATACACATTTCATGTATGCTGTTAGCGAGATTTATGGGAATATCTGAAAATATAGCTGAGAAAATGATTTTTGCGCATATCCCGAAAAAACTCCTTTGGAAAAAAAATAATTTTGAGAAAATATATTTTTTCTAAGTACCCTACCATGACCCAAAATTTTGTAAACGTGTTATCAATCAATGCATCAATTTTATTTTAAAAAAAATATAAATTCATTGGTACCGGATTTTCCAAATTATTTTTTATGTTAAAATTATCATGAGAAAAACTTATCAGAAAAAAAATTATTGTATGAGTTGTTTTCTAAAATAGATCAAAAAAAAATATTTTAAGAAATAAAAACATCAATAATATTGATTTGTTAATTATTTAATTCTCATTGAGTTTCAGTTATTCATTTATTTTTTGATCAATTTTAAAAATTTTACGGAAGAATGTTGCCCCTTCCAAAAATATTTATTTTGTACACACTTAAAATCCATGGAGAAGGTAATCTTAAATTAACTCATATTTAACACATTTTTGAACGATCGATGACCGTCTTTTGTCTGCATTAATTTTTGTTGACATGATGCGGTCAATACTTTTTCCGTTTCGTGTTTCAATAATAAAAAATTAAATTGTGGAAGCTATGAATTTTTTTCTAATATTAGAGCAAAACTAATTCCAACTACCACAATTTTTGATCGTTTTAGAAAAATTATCTCCTCTTATTTTGTATTGATTATTTTGAAACATCAAATAAGAAAAAAAGTAATGCAAATTGTCGCTAAAAACTGTCTTCGAACGTTGAAAAATGTGAGAGATTTGTATGATTGTCGATTACATACCTTTTCCAAAGACTATACATTATATTTTAAGAGTGCACAAAAAAAATCCATTCAAAAGATTGTTGGCGCACACGAGGCACGACCTCAATTTCGTATTTAAATTTGAGAGTGGATAAAATTCTGGTTTCAAAATTTAGCTCTTCAAATTTTTTTTAATGAATATGTCTTTAAAAAATACTTTTTTTCAGTTCTTTCTGTTAAAATTCAGCTTTCAAAATTATTTTTTTTTTTAAATTCTTTAATTCAAAATTATAAACAATAAAATCCTGTTTATTCAGTTTTTCTCAAATAATTCATATTTATAAACACAAATAAACAACTTTCCAACTTGGTTAACAAATAAAATTATTTCATATTAAAATTTTAAGACGAGGCTCAAGTAATTGAAAAAAGAAGAAACAAGAACGCCCTTTTTACATTTTCCAAACCTTCTTTTTATTATTGTCAGAATTATGTAAACAGAATTTGGAAAATTAAAATTTTGAGAACCGGAGTTTCAAAAGTAAAATTAGCTAAACGAATTTTGACGTTGCCAAAATTTCGACCCCAACACTTTAAAATCCAAAAAAAATACTACTAATTTGGGTAATTTTTTGTTGATATGAACCCCCCTCCCAAGGAGTGAAGCTGTATACGCCGCTGCGTGATGGTAATTAATTAGTAATAACTACTGCGTGGTTTGATTAAGACGTTATTCAACTGCTTAGATTCTTAAAAAAAGTTGGCTTTGAACATCTCTTCCTACGAAACTATATAATTCTGACTCTAACTAAACATTCATACATATTTGAATTTAAAACCACAGCTTTATTAAGATGATGAATACGTTCGTACTCAAAACATTTATTCTTTCACTGTGTTCTCTGATGTTATCCTTAATCTGTTTGGTTTAAGTCAATTGAAAATGAAAATATTATTTTTTCTCACATTCAATTCACTTTAAATAAACTCACTCCTATTTTAACTTCCCTGCAGCCCGGAAGCATGTTGTTTATCCCTTTGAATATCGACCATATAATACCCGCTTGTTAATTCCCTTTTAACCCTCCCGCAACTGCCTACATTATATCCGTCGAATACTGGTGCTGGACTTTAGAATAAACGCTCATGCGAATTAAAAATCTTGTTTACATTGCTTTGTAACAAGATTGCACTTAAGGATGTCAAATCAAAGTTCCGCCGAGTCGCGCGCTACGATATACCCTTCCTTTTTTGATACTATCTCTACCCCTTGTCAGGGTTGATTATTATCATCAGTCATCACCAAAGGACGAAGGACGTTAGCAATGCAAATACACTCTTTCGAGTTCAGTCAGAAACATATTGAAAGAATGTGGATTTTCTCGCCTAGAGCTATTCGATGAAGGAGAGCGCGATGTTCCATGTGAACACGACCGACGATCGGTCGCGTGTTCGGGGGATGGATATATCGACTACATTCGTCTTCGTCCCATACTCAACAATAGTAGGTAGACGTGGCTAATTTCAATGTTTTTCTATCAAGGAAAATAATTCATTCATAGTTTTGTGCCAAGTGACACCCTTGTAATTTTATTATGGTTAAATGGTGGTGATTGCAAAATGCAAATAACAAAGGACCATTAGTCCTGACCGATGATAAAAGTTTGATCTGTTTGTGATGATTCAAATTTGTGGCAATAAAATGGGTTGTTTTCCTGTTCCACGCATCGATGCGTTACCATGACAATTGTGTCATTTTAGTGGTGGAATTAGTCAGTGATGATGCGTATGTTTGGCGATTAAATGAAGTGGAAAAGAATTTTCCATTTATGTTCATAAGTAATTGATGGGTTTTTGAGATTTGACTTTAGAGTGTGGGAATTTAAAATATAAAACAAAATTTATTGCAAAATATTATGCTTTTGGACTCCTTTATTTGAGGCTATTGAAGATTTCAAATCTGCGAGTAAAGTGCAAAGAGATCCCTCAAAATCAACAACGTATCCGGGAAGTTCAACCAGAATTTATCAATAAACTCATCGAAAATTAGACTTCGAAAACGAGCCAATAATTGAAGGTAACAGATTATTTGACGGAATCTCCACTCTTTTTGTCGCACAGAATTAATTGTGTGCGAAATAATGACAATTCAATTTTGATTAATTTTGAATAAACAGCAACAACCTGTGTGTGATACCAACAAGTCTATAGGCTGGAGTTATAGCTATTTCATGAGTGCCACCTCGATCGTTCAGATTTTAGTTGTGCTTAGCCTCGTTTTGCTCATATTAATTGAAAAAATCTTTTTCGTCTCAGAAGCTGATATAAGTAATACACAACGACAACACATCGCACCACCAAAGCCACATGATAAGCTCAATCCCAATGCAGGTTTATTATTAATTGAAGCATCCAGGTCAAAAACCAGATAACTCCTCTTTTTGACGAAATATGTTTATTGATGCAGAAATAAAAAACAAAAAATCCCGCACCGTTTTGTGTAGGTACCTACTTGAAACTCAGCTTTTTAGACTCCAAATTATAAAAACCCAATTTTGTACTGGAGCTGTCTCGTTTTGGCACAGCACGTGAAAAAATTTAAAAATGCAAATATTGTAAGAGTTACCGAATCTTTGAAGATCTGTAATTATTTACAAACAAAAAATACCCGGCTCTTTTGAGAATATTGTGTCTTTTGATTTTTAGAACTGTTTTTTTTTGTATTTTTTCAACATTTAAAAATATAGAGGTAAATATCTGGTTTTTGCATCGGATGCTTCAATTGAAATGGCGGCACAGCGCACTATGGGCCCAAATGATGGTTTGCGTCTCAAAAATGGTTTTTTCGAAACTATTTTTTAGATTAATTTCTTGGCAGAAATCAATTTAGGAATACTTAAAATACAGATTCCAATAAAAAAAATATGTTTCCATCCAGTCTTTCTAGTATTTAACCCTTTCTAAAGTGCTCCCTAGAAAAAACACTGTTTGAGTGACATAGTGAAGCTACTTTTGAAACCACTTTCTTTTAATTATTGATGATGATAAAGTGTAAGTGTTATATGTTTTTGGAAAGCTTTTTATTACTACTATTCGAATTTGCAAAAATATTTTTTGGAAAATATATATTTAAGATACATTTATTTTTTCCAATAACACATGTTTTTTTAGGTTTTGCCAAATTTCGATTGGAGTTTTAAGTACTTCCACCGTCATCCACCGTTTAATTCTAGGCCGCAAATTATTCCTTAGTTCATATACTAAAACATATAAAAAATCTGTATGCTTTTAATTGCTTTTCTTTGATTAAGAACTAAAAACCTATTATAAGAAGAAGTAGAACAAAAAATCACAGATTTTAGATGTTTTTGCAATTTCTTTTTTCGCATGAAATCTTAAATCTTTAAAATCGGTTCAAAGCCATTGTAGACTCAAAATCGATTCCAAGAACATACTAAGAAATTATTTTTAAAGTCAACTCTCATTTTAAAATTAATATAGGAAGGGTTTGAAAGTTATAAATTTCCAACCAGTTTGGATCGACCATCTTGCAGTTTGCTAACTTCTTTTTTATAACAGCAGCACGCTCACTTTATATTTTGATTTTATAGGTTTGCATAATGCTTGTGTGACATACATAATATGTATATACATAATTGGTATCAGTTTTTTGTGAGTGAAAAAAAGATTAAAAGTTACAAAAATAAAGTGTTAAAAAGAATGTTTAAAAATAGGTGAATTTGAATTATTGTCAAAGTTTCTATTTTTTTCACTGGTCAAGTTTTTGTTCTTAATTGATTAATTAATTCTTTTTGCAAAGATTTTTCTTTGTTGAGGAAGTGGGTGGATGCCACGCCCCTTGAATACAAAATAACAGATTTTTCAATTTTCCAATGCACTACACCCCTAATACTCTACCAAATTTCATCATTCTTCAACAAAATTACCATTTAGTTGATAGATTTTAGAAAGTGGGTGGATGCCACACCCACTAATGGAAAATCTCAAGTTTTCAAATGTAAGCTATGTATGCTCAACAAGTTCTACCGCTTTACCAAATTTCACCATTGTACATTGTTGACAGATATGATAACAATTCTGAGAAATTGGGTTGATATCTCCATGAATGCAAAATCTAAAATTTTTCTTTTACATGCATTACACAGCCCTATTATTCCGCCAAAATTCAAAGATCTATGTGCTACGTGGAAGTGCCCTATATTTAAAATTAAATACAAATCTAGTGAAAAGACGCCCCCTACCCTTAACGGAAAATATCAAGTTTTTCTTTTTTATGCACAACATAATTTTGATGATCTGTCAATCAGCGGTTTTAGTGATGTATGAAGATCTATATATCTCAAGAACCACTAATTTTTAGAAGTTGAAATTTATTGCCACGCCTGGACTTGATTAGTTAAGTAAATGCTTCGAATTTGAAGTATCTGACTTTATTGGTACTGGAGAAAGAGGGGGTCAATAATTGCTTAGGTTGGATCTGTAAATAAGATATAGAGCAAGAACTTTACTTGCCATTACCGTGCCCTTTCATTTGTACTACTTTTTTTTTTAATTTAATTTGTATTTATTATAAATTTAAAGAAAAAAAAGTTTCAATTTCAAATAACATGACGCAAATAAATAACGGTGTTATGTGTTTCTTCCGTAATTTATGTGTATTAAAATGTTTGAATAATTTTTAAATAAAAATAGCATGCATTTAACTTTTAGAAACCTACATTATTTTGTTGGCCGTATATTCAAGAAGATATGTGCGAAATTTCAGCTTATTATCTCACAAGACAAAAAAGTTACAGATTTTTGAGACGCAAAACGTCACTTGGGCCCATAGTGCAGCGGTGCGACTAGCATTTTAAGAAGCATGAAATCCTCTCTCAACATTTTTTCTTTGTTTCCGTAAGCATTTTGTTGTATTTTTCGAAACAAATCCAACAGAATAATTTCGTTTCGCATCGAGTGCGCTTTGTACCCATTTGCACAAATTCACTTGAGGAATAATTAGCTTTGTTTGCGCTTATAAAATTAGCTTTTTTTTCGAAAAAATTGCCTTAAAGTAGCATTTGAGCGTGTAAGTGAGTAGTATAGGTACTTCTTTTGATGTATTATTTTTTATTATTAAATTGAGATAAGCTCCACCTGAAGAAATGTTTCCCAGAAAAACATAAATGATAACTTTATCATTCAAATGTTTGTATAGAAAAATAAAATGCTAATCAAATAACCCCAAGTACCATATACATACATACATATCTGATGTGTTGATAATAATTGTTCCTTATTATTATTTCCCATTTTGTTGTTTTATTTAATCAAAATACTTCCTTTGTTTGCTTTGTTAAGCCTTCCTGCTTTTGCATATGTTGATAATTTGGCAGTTTGCGCAGTATAAAAGCTGAAGAAATTATGGAAGTCATTCGTTAATTGCTGGGAAAGTAGAAGTTTCGACTGAAAATTCATAAAAATGAACGCATTCAAATTATTTACTTTCATTGTTTTAATGGCAGTTATTGCTACCTCTACTTGTGCTCCCTCTGATTCTTCTAAGTCAGATAGGTCCACTCCCTTATGATAGAGGAGTGAGTTTGGTGTTGCTGGCTTAAAGACAAAACAGAGATGAACTAGTTATTGACACCTGGTAAGTTGCTTTCCACACCACCTGCATTTCAGCACATGAACCCTATCTGGGGGATACAATTTTTTCCAATTTGACGTTCAATGTATTTCCCATAAGAGAAAAGCAAAAGAGAGTCATATTCATGTTACTTTTTCTAATAACTTTTATATAAACGGATACAACTTTTATGATTGCAATAGAATAACAAAACATGTTAGTTTACAAATCTAGCAAAAAATAAATCAAAACTGACGCCTCAAATGCTTTAAATTTAAGATGAAAAATGTAAACAAACTACCTCTACAACGAGAAACAACAACACCAATACTCGTTTGAGAAAAAAGCAGGGCAGAGACGTAGCCAAGATTATTTAAAACATGAACAGTTTTTTTTTTCTTTGTTAATTATGTTTGTATTGAAAATGAAGATTTTCAAATACATGTAATGTTTTTGTTTGGATTGAAAATTTCTTGCATATATATTTACCAATTCAATTACAAAAAAAAAATGTTTAAGTATTTTTACCTACATACAGAATTTTTTGGTTTGGAAGTATGTAAATATTTTAAATGTTTCTTCGTTATACGAATTTATTTTGGTCATTATATTGCAAGTTCTCCAATCGTGTAAATGCGGCATTAACAAAAGACGCAGGCACGATTGAAGTGTTATTATTTCCTGATGTTTTTGGAGGGTACATATTTTGAAAAAAAGAATTGTAATTAATTAAACGCAAAATTTTATTTATTCAATAAAGGGTGTTATTGACCCCATGAGCTTCGCTAGTTTCTAAACGCCAAATATATTGTATTGACCTGTTGCACAAACAGTGTACAAATATTTGTACTCCTTTTTTCTCAAGAATACAAATTCACAAACGCAATACATAAATATATAGAAATACTTTATATCTTTATATCATAAAAACATTACTGCAAAGTTTCGCTGACGTAAGCTTTTACTTATTAGAAAACAGTAGTAAAATATATAATATAAAAATCTTCATAATTGACTCTTGTCTATCAAACCCCTTCCCTGACTACGCACGTGACACAAATTTTGCTTACGAAATGAATCCATTTTGGAAAGCAACAACAAAAATACAGGTTTGTTTACATTTTTCATCTGCAAAATATAGGAAGTAATACATAAGTTTTGATACGTATTCTTCTTGATTAACTAACTCACATAAATTCTTTTTCTATTGCAACTATAAAATAAATACGTGTTCATAGAAAATTAATTAGCAAAAGTAATGTTTTTCAGACCTTTTTTTGGTTTTCTCTTATGGGAAATACATTGAATGTCAAAATGAAAAAAAATGTATCCCCCACATAGGGTTCACGTGCTGACTGCTAGGTGCCGTGACTCCATTCGCCAATAAGATCATTATCGAATTATAAATTTTTAATATTTTGTTTGGTTTGTTTTTGAATAAAATTATGTGATTTTTTAAGGCAACTTTGCACTCGCTTTATTTTTTTTAACTTAGGTATGAGCGCCAAAGTAAAAAATTACAATCATAACATGGGACAAGTGTTTCTTGGAGGTGTTGAACTGATTTTCAGTATAAAGCAGCGTCCACATTATGTTGATTTGCATGAATCAACATCTTTGATCAACAATGTTAATTAAATGAAGACGTGCTGATCAAAAATTATAAGATTGTTGATAAAAATTATTAAAATTATTTGAATGCTAAAGTTTAAGGAACTAATGAGTTTCATAACAATCTCTCCAGCTTTTATACTGCTGACCAAACTGCCAAATTATGAACTTGCAAAAGCAAAGAAGCTTAACAAAGCGAATAAAATAACAATGTTGATTAAACGAAATGAGAAATGGCCAAAAATAAATCACAACTATAAACACATCACATAGTATTAAGGGTACCTATTTTTATCAATTTGTTTCAAAAATTAAATAGTAAAATTATCAGCTACTTTTTGCCCGAAAACATTTGTTCAAGTGAATTTAATCTCAATTTAAAAATAAATGCTTAAGTCACACTTTGCGCAATAAAAGCGAATTTAACGAATTTTTGAACAAGCAAATATGCCAAATGGAAAGGATTCAGTATAAAGCGATTTAAGTGCTCGATTAACCAAATAAAGGGTCTTTCAATAACGCTCTATTATTTATTTTCCTGCTGTACGTCATCTCAAACATGACAACGAATAGCTTACGAAAACACAGCGAACCATGGATCGGTTTCGGTTTCATAGAAAATTACCGAAAGACATAATACTTGGTATACTGAAAGAAACAACAAAAAGAAAAACGAAAAAACTCACATATCATTTTTCCGAACACATTTACCTAATGGTTTTGGGAAATTAATTCTGTGAAACAAAAGGAGTGCCGTATTCTTCAAATAATCTGCAACAATTATCAATTTTGGTCGTCGAAAAGCGTATTGATTGCTTCATGGCACGTTTCCAGGAGGTCTAATTTTCGATGTTGTTGCATAAATCTGGCTGAATTTGCTCGTTATCTTGACTTTGGAGGATCAATCGCATATACCTGCATCCTCAAAGAAAAAAGGTCTAAAAGTTCATGCTAAATTGGCCGATCTCAGTGGCCAGTTCAAGTGGCCTCCACATACATATTAGCAAGATAGATTTCTCGCATGATAGTTTTTTCGCATGATAGTTTCTTCGCATGATAGGTTTCTTCCATGATAGATTTTTCGTATGATAGGTTTTTCTCATTGGCCCTGAGTAATAGATCTGAATCTAGCTAAAGTCGACTTTGACAAAAACATGCGTAGAAATAATACAGAAATTTCACTTCTAAATGTTTAGATCAGATCATTTTAAACTTAGCTTGAGGAGCTTCTATAAGCATTAAGTCGTGAAATTTTGTTTTATTTCTACGGATGTCATTGTTAAAGTCGACTTTAGGCTAGATTCGGATCTGTTTTTCAGGGCCATTGTGTTTCTTGTCTGATAGATTTCTCGCATGATTGCTTTCTTGCATGATAGTTTTCACATGATATACATATTTGTAAGCTTTAAGGCGATATTACACTAGCATATAAATATGGCAAATTTGCCATATAAATATGGCTCAAAAGGGTCATATAAGTGTGATAGACATATTTATATGACAAAATATATATGACGCCATATATATGATCATGATTTAGAGCCATATATTTGATGTAGTGTAATATAGAAACAAAGGCATTGTCATATATATTTGGAAGTTTTGTGCCATATATTCATATAAAAATCGGTTGATTTTATATGTTCAGATGTTTGTCATATAACTTTATTATTTATTGTTGGCATATGGATCAAATTAAATAAGAATTCTTTATTGATTTGATCCATATAATAGTAATTATTATTGAAGACCTCGGTTTGATTTGTTTGATGGATTTATGCTGATAAAGTTTGTAATATGTTAACCATTATCTGCCATAATCGTGTTAGATGACAAAAAATAATTACAAAATGGTAGAAACAATTGCATTTTGTCACTCGGGTAAATTCAGCATAAGTGGCGCTAAATGAATGACTTTTGCGATATGACATATTATTTTTCAATGGCTTAAGAGGGATAATTATTTCAATTAGAGATATGTAGTAGTAACAGTAGTTAAAGGTCTTGTCTGCAATTTCGTTGCACTTAAGGGAAAATCTTTAAAAATGTGTCCAAATCAAATGAGAATTCCTGCCTGAAAAAGAATATACATATAAACGAAGACGTTTTGAATCACACCAAACTTTGAAAAATTATGAATAACTTTCATTTTTATTTCAATGGCAATACATTTTAGCGGTTTTCTCTATCATTCCATTAAAGAAAATTACATTTATTTTATTTTCCAAAATAAAAGGAAAAAACACCCACGGGCTTATTTTCCATTCTATAAAAAGGCAATAAGACCCACGAAAGAAAAGCAATAAGAACCGCGGATGTTATTGCTTTTTGGATTTGACATTTAAGCCCATCACTTAAAGTATGATCTATGCTCTGCTTTTAAATACTTTTCAATTTAAAAATCTCAAAATTGTGCAGCTACAATTATTGTTGGATGTAGGATAAATTCAAGGTTTCTTTAAATCCAGATTCCTTAAATGCAAAAGAAATTTTGCATTCACCCAACCTCGCACCCACCCCAATCGATAGCTTAAGTCCAAACATTTACAAAACTGCTGGTCGGTCAAGCTTCATGGTCGCAATGGTTAGAAAATGCACTTTTCTGGTTGCATTTTCCGCTGAATGTACCTATATAATATAAGGAAATTATATAAATAGGGGTATAAAATGAAAGCTAGGACAGCCTTCTACTCGATACCAGTGGTGGAACAGACTTTTTTGGCTGTTGCCACGACCCTAAATTAAATTCCTAAAATTAGGAATTTTGTGCATCCTTGGATGAAAATGAAAAGAAAGTGGTTAAGGCCACTTTCCTAGCCATTTTATATGATTTTACTCAGTTTTCCCTGATGTAAAACGTGTTAAAAAAAGAACATTTTTTTTAAATGGTCAGACTCGTCGCAGAAGCCCAAAAAAGATTGTCCGACGATTGGTATCGTTTAGAAGACAGTCTTAGCTTTTATTTGATATCCCATTTATATAAGCTGCTTACATTTAGGTACCTACATTTAGCGGAAAATGCAACCTGAAAAGTGCATTTTCTTACCATTGTGACCGGATAAAACTTGTCCGACCAGTAGTTTTGTAAATGTTTGGACTTAAGCTATCGGTTGACATCCAATTTTTGCGTGGCCGCGATGAGATAGGTAATCTTACGGTCGGTTGCTGGACTATAGTAAAAATATTATTTTTATGTTATTGGCGGAATTTATTTTTGCATCTTTTGGTTCCAGTTTAGAGGAAAAGTGACAATTATAGAGCAAGCAGCAAGGATTTATTAAAACCAATTTAAATTATCATTTATTTTGACAAATTAATTTCCATTATTGTCAAATAATAATTTGTTTTTCATACATTTGATATTTCAAAGCTAGTGTGATAGCCAAATTTAACTTTGTCATATATATGAACAAAAATTATTTGACGAAGCCATTTGTCATATAAATTGGTCATATATGTATGGCATAGTGTAATACAACTTGTCATACATTGAAAACTTTTGTCATACTTTATATGGCAGCTTAAGCCATATATATATGATAGTGTAATACCGCCTTTAAGTTTTAGTTTTAGGACTCAGTTGCTAATTTTATTTAAACGAATCATATTTTGGAAGCAAATCCAGAGCTGAAAGCATTTTTTCCAAAGAGAAGAAGATTATCCCTTGCTCAAAACTGCAATAAATAAATCCCACGAGAAAAACAACAAACCCATGTTTAAATACAGATTAATCTAGTATTCATGCTCAGCAAATAACTATCAATTTGTTATCCGATGAAATGTAGAAAATTCAATTTCAAAGTCACTTTCTACCCCTTTTAGCTCAGTGTCGGTGTACGGTGGACGGTCCACACTACACATCCCATCCAGATCTGTATCTGAAATGGCAAAATGCAACCTAACATCTTCCGGCCAATTTATTAACATATAATTTTCCACGCCAGTTATTTAACTGGTGATAATTGCCTGTGAGTTTTTGTAAGGAGGGTTAGGCAATGAGAGGTCCTTTTCTACGAACTATTCCAATTCGGAAGTAACACACCCCTTGTAGACTTGTATAGTTAAGTTGGGCTCTTTCTGTAACGTTAACCATTTGAATTTTTGAATTTGTTTTGTGCAAATGACATTGGCCACAACCCGCAATTGAAAACGTCATGCAACACGTGACCAAACGTATGCTTCTAGATTTTCCATCCCACAGCCCCGGGCAGTACAACACTACTCAAATCTCTAACCTACAGTCTCAGCAGAGGTGAGTTTTTCAAAACAACTACACCATCACAACCACCAACAACAAAAGAGAGATGAACTAGATCTCATAAGGACCCTTGAGTTAAATCTCTGATACAATTTGAAGGGTAGGAGAGGATATGCGCCAACTTTTGTATTGTTCATCCCGGAACAGATTGATTTGTAAATATTTAAGGATGCGCTTGCGGTTGGTCCATAGTTCTGTACCTACACACAGTTTGCTCTGTTGAAGGACTATTTTATTGACAAGAAGAAGGAAGTAGATTTATTTCCGACACAAAACCTCTGTCGCCATTCTCTCTCTATTCTCTTCAGACTAAACTGTTTGTTTTGATGACGGTTTAATCCGCAGCAAATTGATTTGTTTGTTTTGAGTTGCATTAGATTTGGTTTGGTGTTTTGTGGGAAAATTTCGTAATTTCTTTGATTTTAGAATCTAAATTGCTTGGCTCTTACGGTGACGATGTGATTTCAAATAAATGTTTAAGTTCCAGATTTTCAAAAAGCTTATATAAGTTTGTGGAAGTTTTTTTGAAAGTTTACAATAAAGCTTAAATGTAAAAGTTCCCCAAAAAATATGTGGAAAAAGAGTCGCTGTTATCTTTTTGAAGAACTTTTTTCAAACTTTTGAAGCTTTTTCTTTTCTGTAAAATTTTAAATGTAAACATCTTGTGAGTAAAAATGAAAAATTGGATATATCTGCAATAGGGTGGTCGTTATAGTGTTTTTTTTATTGAGTTTTATTATTTGAATGGGCCTAAATCTGCTCTAAATGAAGAAAAACAAAATTCCCTAATTTTTTCAGATTTTTATTTTCCTCCCCTATTGTCCCTGTAGGGGTAAATTTAATTTCCCCTTTTTTTTGGAAATTCGCGTAAAATCTGCCGAAAAACTCAGAGCATGTTAATATAGTCCAGTCAAATTAGTATTTTATATCTACAAAAAATACTGCGTCGAATTTTTTTCTTGTTTCTTAAAGAGTACCTATTGGAGAGTGTTAATCCAAAAAGTTCGAACAAAAAGCGCCCATGCGTTGTCCGCCATTTTGAAAAAGGCTTTGGAAAGCGTGAAAGAATGTTCCTTCCTTGCAAAATTTATTGGAAGATGAAGAAGCATGTGAAGACTTTTCCTCACCTGAAAACATTGAAGACACTACCAATGACGATCCCAGCAGTACTAACAACGTTTATATGATCATTGATGTTCACACGCCTAGCCCAAAAAAAAAGGAGAACGACATGAAAAAACTATGCCACGAGCTATCGATATAGGCTGATATAGAAACGAAAACGATTGAATCGTAGATTATGCCTCTTGGGGACACCAAATTAAAAAAATGCGCCGTAACTCTTCCCCGGTGGTGGTGTGGAAAAGAGTTTGAACTGTTTCTTTAAATTTCGTAATGAACATAATCAAATTTGAGAATTTTCAAACGTGAGTAAATTTTTTTTTTTTATTTTCACAGGATATTGGCCATTTTGACAGGTTATATTTCCTACAGTTTTTGTCGCACATAAAATTTAAATATACCAAAATGTAGGAAATAAAGTGATCTATAAGAAACAACATAAGTATTTTTTCGATCAGATGAACATGAGGCGAGATAAACGTTAAAAACTATTTTTTACTTCAAAATCTCGACAGTTTTTCGTCGATAACTTTTTTTTGGAAAGAGGTTTCAAATTTTTTTCTCAACAAAAGTTAAAGAAGATACTTTAATGTACAAACCTAAAAAAAAAATACAGCTCTATATATGATAGGAGCCGAGAAAATCGAGTTCACGCTTTCCAAAGCCTTTTTCAAAATGGCGGACAACGCATGGGCGCTTTTTGTTCGAACTTTTTGGATTAACACTCTCCAATAGGTACTCTTTAAGAAACAAGAAAAAAATTCGACGCAGTATTTTTTGTAGATATTTCGAATTAATTAATTTAATTTTACTGGACTAATAAGAAAGTAGACAAGAAAAAAATCCTACCGAAGAAGGGTAATATCTCCCACCGCTTGGAAGGGAGGGGCATTTTAATAAAATAATTGCATAAAATAGAAAAAAAAAATAATTAAAAAACAATGGCAACACTAGCAGTAACGTTTTGTAGCTTTTTGGAAAGCCAGAAGTCCATTTAATAGTTAATTATGAAATAAAGTTCTTTGAATAAACAATTTCAACAAAATCTGTTTTCAAACTTATAATTAAAAAAAAAAATAATAATTTATCTTCAAAATGTTGAGTTTGAAACAATTTTTTGTCAAAACTGTTCATCAAAAAAACTTAATTAAAACACAAGCCGTAAGAATGGGCTTCTGGCTTTCCAAAAAGCTACAAAGCATTACTGTAAGTATTGCCATTGTTTTCTAATTAATTTTTTTGCCCCTCCCGTCCAAGCGGGGGAAGATATTACCCCCCTCCAGTAGGATTTTTTTCTTGTCTAGTTCCCACTTATATATTCTGAATTTTTTTGACAGATCTTACGCGAGTTTTCTAGTATGCAAAAAAAAGGGGACATTTAATTAACCCCCACAGCGACTATAGGGGATGAAAATAAAAATCTGAAAAAATTAGTGAATTTTTGTTTCTTCATTTAGAGCCGATTTGGGCCCATCCGGGATGACTTTTTTTAACGACCACCGATGTACAATCATAGCCTATAGCTTTGCAATCATTCATTCTTTTGAAATTTGGTATTAAGTTCGGGTTATCGGGTTTTTCAATAAGAGCGCTACAAAAGTTTTTTTTTTTACAGTTTTCAAGCATAAATCGGCCGATACTGCTGCAATTTCACGTTCGATATTCGTACGAAGTTCCTCAATCGTTGCTGGCTTGTTGGCATAGACCATAGACTTGACGTAGTCCCACAGGAAATAGTCTAATGGAACCACATGTCATCATCCAATTGGGGCCAAAAATATTCGGTTATCATTGAACGGTAGCGCTCCCCATTCACATTAAAGTGCCGGTCTTGATCATCACGGAAGAAGTACGGCCCAATGACGCCGCCGCGCCGGCCCATAAACCACACCAAACCGTAATTTTTTCGGGATGCAATGATGATTCATGGAGTACGTGTGGATTGCTGCCTGACCAATACCGCATATTTTGTTTATTGACGAAGCCATTCAGCCAGAAATGAGCCTCATCGCAAATTGGACGTAGCGCTCTTAACGTTGAGGCCACTGACTCCGAATTTCGGTAGTAAATTTTATTAATTTCGACTCGTTGTTGGCTCGTATATCTTTCCATCATGAAATGGGAAACCTTACTGAAGAGAAATGTCAAAATATCGGCAAGAAATATGGCGTCGTTTGCTGTCCCTGTCGCTCTGCTTTTGTAGCGTCCCTGTTGAAAAACCCTTTAGAAGAAATTGACCTTTGACAAATTTGGTGCTCTGTATAAAACATCTTCCAATATTGACTATTCGATGTTGACAGTCTATTGGGGCCATATTTTTGTTACGGTTTTTATCAAATCTGTTGTTAATTTTTCAGTAGTTGATACCAAATCACCATGTCAAGTTACACGATTGAGCAGTAAGTGAAAATGATATCAGATATCACTTTTTTATCACAGTCAACGGAGCTGTCATTTAAAGCTTTTTCTACTTCTAAAATAGTCCAAAACCCAAAAACAGTGGGTTTTTGCTCTTTGCTCCTAAACAGCGAGGTCAAAGCATAATTATGCTTATTGTATAGGCAATGCGTAATAATATTCTCTGAAATAAGTTCGATAACACTTTTTCCCATACGAGCGCCCAGTTGCAAGACATTGCGACTCTCGAGGTAATTGCTCTGTGTACCGCGCCGCCAGAAACCCTTTTCTTTTAATTTATTTTATTTCTATCCGTAGTTTTTGAAACAAATATTTTGGAATCAAAATTTTGGGAAAAAGAGATCTTTATGTCTTCGAAAAACTGTATTTTTGAAATTTGTAACTGAGTGCTCGTATGGAAAAATGTGTCATCGAACTTCTTCTAGAGAATATCATTACCTCAGTTATTTTCTGACAACGTGATCATTTAAGAGTAAGAGTAAAGAGCACATTGAGAAACAATAAATCAAAGTCCAGCCTAACTGAATTCCGATCTAGTTGAATTTTTATAGGGCTGGGCTTTTTCTAAGGGCTGGTCACGATCGAAGACAACAGAAAAGTCTTGGTCTCGTTTGGTACGCAGAAGGCGGGTCGGGAAAGGATCGGAGACGGTTCGCGGATGGATTGGAAACGGATCGAAGATGGACCCATGACGGATCAGAGATAGATTGGAGATTCATGGAAGATCAATTGAAAATGGTTCGAAGACGAATTCAGAACGGATCAAAGATGAATCCGAGACGTATTGAAGTAGAATCGAGCACCGATTAAAAACGAATGGAAGGGAAATGAAAACTGTAAAACTATAATTTTCACTCGCAAAAAAGTATTCCATCTGACTAAATTCTCATGAAAGGTCACTCCTATATTTTTTTAATGAATTTTCAAAGTCACAGTTCAGATTGTTAGCACCTCATACTTTGACCTCAAAAAAGACTTTAAAAATTCATAAGAAAAGTCTATGGCTGGACGATTACAGAAACTACTTGACCTTTCTACTGACCAATAAAATGCCTTACTCTTTTTTTGCGAATATCCCACATATGAAGTGCTAGATTTAATAATAATTTAATAATATTGCCTGGTGTAAGGCCCGCATTATAGCCGTTTTATATACAAATCTTAAATAAAACTATAATCGTTGTATAGCAGCTTCTCAGATAGTCAATTTGACAATCGAATCATTGCATTTAATAAACCTTAAGCCTGATAGGCTTATCAATAAAATTATTATCTATCGTTTCCTATAATTGCGTCTCAGATTCAGACATTTACCAACCAAATTGCGTCAAAAACTATTAAAATCAACGCGTCAACCAACTTGAAATAAAAATATGAAACATTTAGCACTTTCGCTCTCGCTTAGAATTTACTTTAAATAAATGAATCTTACAATCATCAAACATCACGTGCTCTCTCCTAAACGTGTTCAAATGTCGCATTCAATAACTTACTCCAACGAGCAGAGCACGAAATTAATTCCGATAAGCTTCGTACTATATCTGTATAAACTAAAATAAATATTGCTTTTCGTATACACCTCACTAGTCTACAACAACTCGACCTTGAATAAGCTCTTGACCAAATATAAGATGTATGTACATTTGGAAGATGTTAAACTGATTTCTTATCCCTCCATATCTACGAAACATTATGTACAATGTACCTACATATTATATTGTATCCAATTATTGTATTTAATAAACTGTGTACATAATGAAGAAATTTGACTCCAGCTTAGGTAAGCTGAAACTGAGAAAGAGAACGAGAATGAATGAAATTCTAGCAGAAAAATAAGCGCCAAACTATAAAATAAGCAATTTACGAATACCTTACTAATTGTTTGAACAAACGTGAAATATAAGAAATAGAAAAGAATTGGCGACCAATGGTTTTATTAGGGCTGTAGTTGTTTGTATAGAGTCAAAGTGACGGTTTTTGGCGGTTCGAAATAGTTATAATAAATGGTTCCTTTATCGCATTTCAACCAAATTGTTCAAATTGGAACAAATTAAATTATTTACTTATAAACTCTTATTTTGGAAAATTGAAGATTTATTCGATAGATTTTTGGAACGAAATGAACACAAAAATGCCAAATTGTTAAAATTCTATATCCGAGATTCTAGCCTATTTGCGTTAGGCTCCATCTTGAATTTTATTTCTCTTCAATTCTATTTCAAGAAAACTGACTTCCACTTACTAATTTAAAACATTTTTGAATGGGAGCATTAATATGATGGTTTCAAATATCTAAGTATTGTTGACTGTTTTATTTCGTCTGTGTCCGTACAAAAATCGAGACATTCAGATCGCAGTATGCGTTATTTAAGAACAATTATAGCACGTCCAATCATTATGTAGAAACCTGTATGGTCAAAATGCGTTCTTCCCTTCTTATTGTTGATCCTAAACTTTTTTGGAAATTTTTAATAGCAAGAGAAAATCTAAAAGATATCCATCTACTATGAAGTACTTGGAAGAGACTACAACAACCCTCAACATGTTTTCATCCTTCTTTAAACTTTCCTTTTGTGATACCTAATAGGGGTATTCATGCAACTGCGTAAAACACTAGATAAGCTGTCAAATTTTGTATGGGAAATGGTTTACGCAATTTGGTTAATTTTATCCAAGGATTTAGCTGCGGAAAATTAACCAAATATTTGGTTAAACTTATCCAAACGTCATTGTGACTTTTAGAGATTGAATTAGGCGTGTTTGTGACTTTTAGAATTAGGCGTGTTTAGAAAGATGATACAAATGATATCTCGGAGAACTAAAAAAATAATTATTGCATTGCAATTAGTTGGTGATAAAAGTTGTGAATTAAAACGTAGTTTACACAAAACAAAAATAATTAGATACAAGGTCTACACTTACTCAACGATTAAAGGCTCTACCCAACCAACGCGAAATTATAGCGAAGCATTCGCAAAGACAGTTTTTTTTGTTGTTTTTTAGTATTGATATCATTCACTTTAATTTCGTGTTGGTTTGGGAGAAAAGTACATTATGGGCGTGACATATGATTTGTTTGTATTCGTTAATTTTCATGCGCCCACTGCCATGAGCTTGCGACTAATATACTTCTACCTTACAACGCGACTATTGTCATGTATATTATGGTAGAACTATGATAATTGTTGGTAGTTTACTGAAGTGGTCGGCTGAAAATGAGCGAATACATGAAAAACATACTCTTCTCACGGGAGTGAAACTGATATTTGGTGAAGTTGGAACGAAAAAAACAGAGGGACGATTCATTTTACTTAAGTGGAATATTCTACACTTCTTCTTTTGACTGTTTGGAAAGCAACTTTTCGAGGGTTTTTAATCCATTGATTTTGACAGGCAAAAGTTTCGTTGTCGTTCCGAATATTTCGCATTGGTTTGAGAAAGCCTAAATAGTTCTAGCTTTACATTTTGTTTTATCCTTCCGAGTTTCCGACTTCTCGTGGGTTCGGGAGAGCTTCTCTATTTAAAAATTACTACGTTTACAATAAGGATCGGGAGCTCCAGGTTATTTGTCACTTGAGTTGAGTTTAAATGGTATTTAGATTCCAGCAAAATGAATGGCATTGATGTATTTATTTCAATGCAAAACAAATATAATTATAATTAACAGGAGTTCTTACTACACGTATCTATTAAAACAAATATATATTTGTATACATACATGCAAATAAACAGACCATAATGCATTATCTGTAAAACCAACTCCTCGATCCATGCCGAACGCGCCCAAATATTTGACGTTTAACGAACAGCTGATTCAATTACACAGCATTTAACCAAATTAATAAAAAGGTCGTTCATGCAAACTTTTGCGTAAACTTATCATTTTACACAATTTGTAAACTTACGACGTGGCATGAATACCCTTAATGATTTTGTAGCTTGTGTAGGCAATTCTTGTCATTTGAATAGTTTTTCTCAAAGCTCAATGAATAATATTGTAATAACAGTTGAGGACGTTAGAGTACAGTACATCTGGATGGACTCGACTAAGATGTTTCCAGTGGACCTGATAGCATTCCTGCATTTACATATTTTGAAAAACTGGTCCAACTTTCTGATGGGACCGTAAGCATTTTTATTTAGAAATTCTTTAGAAAAATCAATTTTCTTCTCTAACATCTAGAAATATTCATTCATTATTCCTATCCTTTGGAAAGGAAATCGTGGTGATGCACTGCACAGTGTGTGTATTCATTAGTAAAACTTGGTCAAAAGTAGTAAAAGTGCTGTTTTTTTAAATTTTTTTAATCAAGATTAAAGTTTCTAATAACGTGGTCAATTTGTATTAAAAATTACAACCATTTCATAAACCCCCAAAATTATCTTATTAAGATAAAGAACACAATAAAATAATAATAGTCTATGATGATCCCGATAGAGGACGACTTACACTCATCGTCATTATCAATAAGTCGTATACATTTTGTTAAGTACTGAGGTACTATCTAGGCAAATAAGTTGCGGTTGCTTAGTGAAATATGGTTAAGGTAAAGGATTACCAGGTCAATTTTTAATTTTTAAGTACATTATTTAAAATACAGATCTAGCACACACCTGCAATATCTGCAGCTCATTTAAAACTAGGTTCTTCTTTAGGTATTGGATTTTTATGTCCAAACACAAAAGAATTACTGAAGAGTACTCAGAAATATATTAAAACGCTTTTATTTGTATATGTATTATTATAAAAAAAATCTATTTAAATGTACACTCCGCTTCAACTAAATAGGCACACACATTTTCAAAGGAACTTTGTTCATTTTTTCCAAACATTGTGAACTAATGTATCATTTCATGATGCTTATTGTTTGTTTATAATGTTGGGAACATAAATCAGAAAAAATAATTCAAAAAGTACCGTTATTTATTTCGAAAAATGCAGTTTTTTTTTGCGTCAGCTGAATAGACACACGTATTGAAACTGGTTGTAAAAGTTAGTGGGAGGAAGTAAAACAAGTTTTTTTTGAAAAAGTATTTTATTGGGCTATTCTAGTAGTAGGTAGTGTCACTTTTTTTAATTAAAACTTCACATACATTTGAACCGGCATGGCATCGCAAAGTTTCTCTATGTAATCCAGCTAGTTTCGATCCAGGCAAATTTAATGGCTGAAATTTTGGATTTTCGTGCTTTAAACTGACAGCCAGGATCATCAACTATTTGTACTAATAATCCCCAAAAGTTTTCGATTAGGTTTTGGTAGGCTGCGTACGGTTTTCTTTGAAGCAGTTCGATATTTTGCTCCTCTTTCAAGTCTTTCACTATGCATGCCGTATGGATGGGGGGTTTCTCCAGCTGGAAAGTCCCGTTTATGAGTCCAAAAATATCTAAAAATTAAAGAAAACCCCTTTTCAATATTTCTTATGAGTTATTGCAGTCATTTTTGAGCTTTGAAACTTAAACTCAAAAGTGCCTTTCTTAAAATAGTCTTATTTTATTTAAACTTTCATCTATGAATTTCCTTTTAGATTTTATTCAATGGATCGTATCTGAAGGGTAGGGCGCACCGAGTTATTTTCAGAGGAAAAATTTAGGATCCTATAAACGCAGACTCTGGCGTACCGCAAGGTAGTCAACTTAGTCCATTACTTATCATAATATCTATCAATGGCGTTGTTTCGATAGTAAAATAAAAGAAGTTAATTAAAGTCATCAGAAACGATTCAGATTCTATCGGTCTTAAAATTACCTAAAAACTTTTTCTGATTATTGTTCACATAATAATGTGTCAAATGATTGTTTTTTATTTAGAAGAAAAAATCCATATTTTGTAATTACAGCCTAAATCAATCTGTATTTATGTAGTAGAGTAAACAAAACATTTTACCGTATACTTCTCACAAATTCTTGACTTTTCACTCCAAATTGAGAAAATTGTGAGTAAAAAAATAGTTAAATATAGTACCTAATGATTTTTTTTTTAATTATCAATATGTTTTTCGGGTAATATGGATATAAAAAAAAAGATTTGTAGCTAGGTAAACTATTTTATGAAATAAAACCCACGTCCTTTGGTACTTTTGACATTATAACCTCATAATCAATCTCCAATATCTCTATAGATGTTGAACAACATCAAACAGTTCAGTCGCTCTTCGCTGGTTTTGCCTCGCAGATAAGTTTTTAATCTGTGCAGATATGAAAAAGCCACAGATGCCGGAAGGGTTGCGCCGATGAACTGTTTTATATAAGGAGGAATCGTAAGCATATAAGGTCTCTATAAAGTTTTTTGGGCGTTTTTCACTTGACATACCCAAACAATGTCTGCAACCATAGTTCATTTAACATTTACACATATCAAGGATATAAAAGAAATACATTTTTACCTGCGCTCCTGCGCCACATCTTCGCTTCGGCTAGAAAATCATCCAAACATCCGGTATCATCAGCCATTCTTGATTCGTAATTATCTCGATTCCTCTGTTTTCCGTAGGACAACCATTGAAAACCCATTTTTACAGCAATTTCCTTAGCTGCAGCAAAGTTGCTGCCAAATCTTAGTTCGGAAATCTGTCGCATTTCAAGAACTTCTCCGTGAAGGTGGTTGGCATTTTCTATGCAGCGGATTGGTTAGTATTAGATATCATAAGAAAGCTTAAATTATTACCTATTTTCTCGAGCACATTTTGTTGAAAATCCGCTGTTTGCACTTAGTTGTGCACCTTATCTTCCTCTTTTTATTCGATCCATCAATGTGGGTGGTTTCTTCTAACCGTTTTTGGAAATATGCTTTATTTAATTAAATAAAATATCAACTTAAACAAATCTCAGACAACCAATGGCTGTTGTCCAAGTTAGACAACTTTAGGACAACAGTAAACAAAGTTTGGTAAGAGTTAGACGGTATAGTCTAAAGTTGGACAAATTTTATAAAGGCGACTGACATTCCTTAAGGCATTTTGTCTTTGAAATACAAGATTCAATGTGACTTATTTTTAATATAAATTCATAAATTCTATGAAGTTCTTATCGCATTGGAATAAATGAAAGCTCCCAAACCCCCCCCCCCCCCCCCCCTGCGTTCGCCCCTGCTATTGATTCATCGGTGCTTTAAGACCAAATTTATTTAATAGTTAGAAGCCAGAGGTCTCGTAACACTGTAATTTTTCATCTTTACTTCCATCGTACCAATTATGGACTCAATGAGCCACTGAGACTCGTATGACACTGACACATGAGGGAATAAAAACCATAATGTTTTTGATTTAAGTTACTCTAGGCCTGTATGGGTGTTTTTAATTATTATTGGTATTACCACTCACCTAATTTATCTATTTTTTGTTTTTGTATTAAAATTCTTTTAATTAACAACTACTAAAACCACGCTAAATGATGACTGTGACATGTTAATATTTCAAAGTATCTATAAAGGTGAAAAAAAAAACCCGAAGTTGAGACAGCGCAAATTGGACACAAAACAGCAAAACTTTTTATTTGTTTGAAAATCGAAGATTGTGGTGCTAACTTCACGCACATGAATAACTGTGCACATTTTGGGGACGTATTTTGTTCTTGAAATATTAGCAAGTTCTTGACAAAGTGGCACATTTCATTTATATTTTCCAACCGATTCTTTTTTGAATTACCTACGTAAATTTTTGTATATTAATCATCAGTGCTCTTCAACTCAAAATGGGACAACAATGCAGTCGTTAAGATTGATTGTTCGGAAAATTATAGAAGAGATGTCCGAAAATGGGCCATTACTTCGACAATTCTTTCTTGTTCTTCAAGGTTAAGGTGTTAAATGAAATTTAGTAAAACAGAGAAAATAAACAGAGATGCAGGTAAAAACATTAAAAACTTTAATCGTTACAAAGGTTAACTTCTAAGTACATGATTGACGACTTCTCTAAGAGTCGCTCTTTTTATATAACACTCATCGAAATACCAATTGTTTCAGCTGGTTCGAATTTGCTTACCTACCCATCAAAAGCTATTAATTATAATAATCATTTAAGGAAAACCTCTTGTTGATATTGCATCATTCGCAGCCAACTGGGATTCGCCTTTTTGTTTCTTTTTACAGAATTAAAAAGGGGTTTCCCAGCAAGTGCCGGTTTAGCGGTAGTTTATTAACGTATCTAGGTAGGTTAGGTAGGTATTGAAAATCGTATTTTGCAACTACGTGCAAACCTGTTATGCTCCAACTAAGTTACTTTATATTCACATTTGACAGCCACCATAATCCATTGATACTTTAACGAGAAGTGATTAAATAAAAAAAACTGCATTAGTTAACCGATGTAGTTTTTCTACCTCTATATAGTCTAGAGATCATTGGCATCAGCTGAATTTATTTGGGTCAGAATTTGTCTCTGTTTAAGTTATCAATTTCCACTTGCACAATATACAAATTAATATGTGATTTAATTTTTGAACTGAGACGAGTGTAAACTGTGGTGATATTTCCGGACGTATGAATAAAAAAAGATGATATGGTGACATAAATATTGAAATTTAAATGAAACTCGATACCTAATAGTGTTGCATTCTACACCATAAACCATTTGCCACAGATTGATTGAATAATGATGGAAATATTTAAAAATTGCAGCATTTTATTGATTGTGTGGCTGCAAAATTGTGTATTTTTAAATTATAATCTTTGATTATAAAATCTGTTTTGTTTAGAAGCTTTACGAACGATTAATTAAAATTTAATGACAGTAATTAAATTTTACATCTCTAAGACATCTCTATAATAACTGACATTCAAATAGAAAATTATTGAACGTTTGATTTAAATATCAGATATATGGATGGTGTCTGATACTATTTAAATTTTCAAAAACAAAATAAATGATGCATGAACACCTACCTATACTCGTCAATAAATGAAAGGTTGCAATAGGTCGTATTTTTGTTCTTACGACTGAAAGCAGCAAAGGGTGTTATTAAACACTAAACCTTCGTAAGTTTAAGGGTTAAGTTTTTGATGTTTACATTGCAATTTACATTTTGCAATATGTTTTCACCTGATTGCAAGAGCTATATAGGTAAGTCAATTTTCCTTACAATATCTCAGCAAAAACGGTATTATTTTGCACAGTTTTCAAGACATTTCTTCCAATTTTTTCTAACATAGAAAAGGAAAGAATAGAACTGGTAAAATTAGCGTTTTGTATAGCACTTTGTCTTTCGAGAAAGGAGTTTTGACCCCATTTGTTTGGCCAAACCGAAGTAGCAGCGGCTCGCTAGGGTAATTTTTCGTCGGATTTCCACTAAGGAGTCGTTCGTGGAATTGATGTTTGTTCTGAGGTAGGTGAACTCCTTGACTACCTCAAAATTACTGCTACCAACAGTGACGTTTTTTCCTAGGCATATACTTTGTTTTGTTCTCATTCACTTCAAGACCAACGCGTTTCGCCTGTTCATCAATAGCTGTGAATGCTTCAATTACAGCCCTCTTGGAGCGGCCGATGATGTCGATGTCGTCCGCATAGCCACGTTGCACCGCGTATTTTGTAACGTCATGCGGCATAGCTGGATCAGTTTTTTCGGGATCCCGGGGCCGACATTGCCAATAGAAGCTCTCGGCGACGCGACGTATGCAATCATATGCGGCTTTGAAGTCGATGACATATAGTACGTTGGATAGGATCTTGTAAGCAACATTAAGCAGGGATATGCCTCTGTAGCTCTTGCAGGACATAGGATCGCCTTTTTTGTAGATTGGGCATATGCAGCCATTTGACCAGTCGTCGGGCATACTTTCCTCCTCCCACACTTGGTTGATGAGCTGGTGCATGCCCCCTACCAGGACATCTCCTCCTCCGCAGGTAGGCCATCCGAGCCGGCGGATTTGTTGTTCTTAAGCTTGTGGATGGCTTTCTTAGCCTCTTCAGTCCTGGGCGCTGGGACTGGATCTTCATTGACTGGTCTCATGCTTCTTTGTTCCCCTATCGCCTCCTCTACATAATGCCCAATAAGCAGTTGCTGGAAATGCTGCTTGAACACGTCTACAATTCCCTGTGCTTCGGTGACTAGGTTCCCTTCACTGTTTCGAAGAGCTTGCGTGCCAGTCCTATAACCAAATGCCTGTTGCTTGGCTGTTTTGTAGAACCGGCGCACAGTGCATCGACTAGTGGACAAAAATAAAAAAAATAAAAATGCAATTTCTTTGTTTTAAGCTCTAAACCTGCTCTGGAACATCTTGGAGTACTTAAATTTGTTTTTGTTTTGTTTTTTGTTTTTCTCTTCTTCGTGGATTAGTGGGACTTTCGTAAGCAATTGAGGTAATTTAAGCTGCAGTATAATTAAAGGTTGAAATTTTGTGCGAGCAAGTTTAGCTCGTGTGAGAAAAACATTTTTCTTTTATAATTTTTCTTATTAAAATATTGAAAATGGATACATTGAGTACTGGTATGAGTTCTTGTTTTATTTTTTTCTTGTTTATGTGAATATTGGTGATTTTTTCAAAAAATGCTCTTTTCTAAGGCTTATAAATTGTATAAACTTAAGCTTTTTAAAAAATGTTAGCAAATGGCAGCAAAATCTTTTATGCCATTATGTTCTGTTGTTATTGTGCTCTAAGAAAATGTTAACTTTTCTTACTACTTCTTGCTAACCTTCAAAGTATTTGACTTTTTGTAGGACAAGGTGAAACCATTAAAAATGAAAAAAATTTCGAAAATGGATTTCTTTCGATAAAAACTCTAAAATTGAAGGTGTTATTCAATTTGTATTAAATGAATTGAAAATAAAAAATTGTTCTGGTACAACTAAGAGTGATTTGGCGGAAAAAGTGAGGCTTTTTGACAAAAATTTGGAACGTAGGTGGAAAGCGTGTAACGAAACCGTGCTCTTTTTGCGAGACGCCACGGAGTCTGGTTAAAAACTCCTTTTATTCTTCCAAAAAGCATTCTCAATTTTCTTGAAAATTCAATATCTTGTGAAAAACTTAGAACTAGCCGTGGAAGACCGCTAAAAGCATTTTATGATTTATCTCAGAAAAAAAATATTATTTTAAAATCATGTATTTGTGAAGTATTTTTCACCAGTTAAAGGAGGCATGGCAGGGGGCGAATAGCGTTAACAATATTTTGTCTTTTTCAACTCACTAACTAATTCAAATTTCCAAAATATTATTCAAATCTTACAAGCGGTTTATTAGAAGTAAACAATATAAAAAAGTGGGCGTGGCAGTGGGCGGATAGGGTCCACACTATTTTTTGTTTTTGAACTCACCTAGAAAGTCAAATTCTCTAAATTTTATTCGAATCGTGCTAACCATTCTTAAGATATAAGCCATATTCAAAAGTGGGCTTGGCAGGGGGCGTGAAAATTTCGTTAGATTTTAGAATATTTTTTTTTTTACATTTGCAACAAATTTTGTTTGCAAAGTCAACTTAGTTTTGGAAAATTGATTTTTGTCCACCATCTACTGTGCGGCGGGTGTTGGTGGCAGTGCTAGACTCTTCGACACTTGAGCTGAGAAGCTGCGGATGCTCTTTTCTTTCTGTGTAGATTTTTTTTCTCTTTCCTTCTCTTTTCACGGTACTCGTCTCTTGCTGCTCTTGTTTTCCGTTGCATCATTTGCATTCGTGCATTTTCCGTCTCCTGCTTCAATACCGCGCATTCATTGTCATACCACGGGTTCTTTTTTCTGGGTGGTTGATAGCCAATGATGGTCTTGGCTGTCTCCTTAATGATGTCGCGATAGGTTCCACTGGTTGTTGACGCTTGTGGCTGGGTGTACGGCAGAGACTTTCCCGGTCAATTATTGCTCACTGTAGTCTCTGGCTTTCTCAGATGTGCTAAGGCATGCAATGTTAAATTTCTTCCTTTGGGCGGTCTTCGTTTTCTTTTCGTCGGACAGTCGGGCTCTGAACTTTGTCCCAACAAGAAAGTGGTCAGAGTCCACGTTTGCACCTCAGAAAGTTTGGACGTGCAAGATTTTCGATGCGTACCTTGCGCCAATCACCACGTGGTCGATTTGGTTGGCAGTTCGACCATCTGGAGATCGCCAGGTTGCTGTGTGTATCCTTCGCCTGGGGAACCTTGTGCTATATTACGAGCTGCAGCAAAGTCGATTAGTCGGAAGCCGTTGTGTGTTGTCGTTTCGTGGAAGCTGTGCTTCCCAACTAATCCGCCAAAGATGTTTTCCTTTCCGACTTTAGCATTGAAGTCTTCGAGCATGACTTTGACATCGTACCCAAGACAGGATCCGTAGGTTCCGTCCAGGAGGTCGTCAAACTCCTCCTTGTTAGACTGCTCAGCTTCATCGGTAGGGGCGTGTGCACATATTAGGCTGATGTTTTGGAAGGTAGCTTTGATGCTTAAAATCGATGACTTTCGATCTGAGTTGATTTCCCACGACGAATCCGCATCCTAGCAGTCCATGTGCAGTCTTTGATGACAGCTGCAATAATTGTCACAATCTTTTCTTTTCA
Source organism: Dasysyrphus tricinctus (assembly GCA_963921185.1). Classification (NCBI taxonomy): domain Eukaryota; kingdom Metazoa; phylum Arthropoda; class Insecta; order Diptera; family Syrphidae; genus Dasysyrphus; species Dasysyrphus tricinctus. The sequence continues at coordinate 12,493,256 of OY992533.1, forward strand.
TTATACCTGATCCTATCCATCGTATCTCCTGGGATCGAGGTAATATCTGCCTTGTACCGCGAGAAGACAGATTCAGGTTTTTGAGTAGCACTTGATGTGTAGAGTGTCCTTAGATTCCAGGTACATACTCTAAGGTCGTAGTCAATTTTCGTTTCGGGTCTGGTTGCCATTTGAGTGGGGTCGTTATCCGAGGCTTCTCGCGTCTCTCATAACAATTGGTTTTTTTTACTATGGTCGGGTCGTTAGCCCAACGCACTAACCTCCAATCTGTAGGGCCATAGGTTTAATGTTGCAATTCTTTCCTTGATCAACATTCGCACTTACAAGTTTAGCAAGTCTGGCATAAATCAAAGACCAGTATCCGGCGGCTACCAACTTGGAGGTATTGTAAGCACTGGATGTTGTGGAAAAGATACAGCTCAAGGCCCCCAGTTCCTACAACATCCAACCACCCTCAAAATATTTTGCTCTTGCGAAAAAAAGTGTTATAATCTATTTTTGAAGAATTTTTTTTGAGCTATAGGTAATAACTATTAACTCACTGTTTTTTTTTAAATTGAGCCTTAAAAATGATGGGTGATAGAACTATTACGCAAACAATTATTGCATCACTGAAATACCGCTCGCTGCAGTCCCGCAGCAGTGTTTTATGTCTCTCATTATTTATATTTTATCGCTTTTTTAATAAGCAGTGTTCTAGTGAAATAGCATGTGGAATTCCTCCCCTAACACAATTCAACCGTTATTATCGTGCATTCAAGAATGCTCCTAAGTTTATCCTTGAACCCAACTTCTGACGTAGAAGAGATTATTTCTTTAGCTGCACAATACGAATGTGGGATGCTCTACTAAATACTAAATTCTATTTTTTCTTCCAGCTCTTTATTAACCTTCCATTTTGATATTCAGAACTTCAATACCAGTGTTCATGGGTATCTCGTTTTGAATCCTTCCCTATTTTCCTGATTGCTCGCACTGTTTTCATCCTTTTAAAATCAAAACTCTTTTAATGCACACCCTCATTATAAAAAAGCATAGTGTGGGCCTTTAAGTAAAACATGTTAAATCATCCAATTGATACCTATTTTTTTAGCTTGAAGATCTATTCGAATTGATTTTCGAAAAACAAAAAAAAATGAATTTTAAATAAGTTAAAACTGCATAGAATAATATAAACAATGAACAAGAGGAAGGCCTTGACTTCTTTTCTCGAACTCAAAATTTTGCATCTCTATTTTGTGAACTTATGTAGATGTAATCATTACAATCTCTATTTAGCATTTGATTTAGATTCTTTCGATACCTACTCCGAGATCTTTCAATCAGTATACCGTCACGTAAACAAACAACTGATCTAAATATTTAGCTACAACACCTACCTTACAGTTTAGTGAATTAAATTCTATTTTAAGTTTTTAAACTTCCAGACATATTGAAAAATCTTGAAAATGTTTTTCATTATGTTTATATACAATTTCGAGGAATGGTTGCGTAGGTATAATTATTCATTTAGTAGAATTTGAATGAAAATCCTAAGCAGTGGCAATAATGCGTCATTTCATTAAGTTTAGTAGGAAAACATTATTTAGTCCAGTATCTCTGTCTATACTCCAGTCAAATATTATAGGTACATACCTTAGATTGAGTTTCGTCATATTTAAAGTACATAAAATAAGTACATGGAACAAGGAGTCATTTGGAATAATCTATACTCAATTTTCTCCCCAAGTATTCATCAAGAAATGGCTGGCTGCTATCTTTTATTTTTACTTGCGATATTTTTAATTTAAAAGTTGAATATTCCTTAAAGTGCACAGAATTTTGCAAAATAGTTCATACCTTGTAGGAAATTTCATTTTTCATTGCAGCGTGTGAACCGAACCATTATTTTGGTAATAACGATTTGGACGATTTTCAAACGTTGTTCAGGAGTAAGTCTATTCATTATGAAATGGCAAAACCAAACTGAGCATAAACCAAGTGACAGCTGCCAAAAAGACCAACTCCGAAAAAAGTATTGCCAAATTGAAAACCACACGTCTAAAAAAACACCCTTTACCTACATTTAAAAAAGGAACAATTACGTGCAAAGGTTTTTATTATTGATTATGTTTGCTTGGCCGATAAGCATGCTTAAAATCCTAATTGCTACTCAATTCACCCATTAGTGTTTCTGAGACAATGGTCACACTGGCGTTTTTCAATATTTTTGGTATAGCTCGGAAACAGTGCAGTGCAATAAAACCCACGGTAATAAAACCCTTGGGCCTTATTTCCCAAAATAATAGGAAAAAATACCGGGGGTTTATTTTCCATTTTGAAATGGCAATAAAACCCACGAAAGAAAAGAAATTAGAGCCGCGGGTGTTATTGCTTTTTGGATTTGGCATGAAGACCACACTTAAAGTATGATCCGTACTATGCTTTTAAAAATGCTCTTCTATTTAAAGATCTCAAAATGATACAGTTACAAAATATTGTTGGATATAAAAAGGATAAATTCAAAGTTTCTTTAAATCCAAATTCTTAAAATACAAAAGAAGATTTGCATACACCCAACCTAGCACCTACCCCAAATCCTATAGTGTGCCCAAGCAGGGCCATATCTCATAGTTTATTCGCCGTAATGTTGGGTGCTAGCAATGATCTTATTTACACTTGATTTGCCTTACATAAATACAGTGCTGGCACCCAGCAAAGAAAAATTAACAAAAACCAACCAAAAACAAATAGAAAAATCAAGGATTCCTAAATTTGTATCTAAATTGCCCATAACTTTTTTTTGGGTCAAAGCATACTACTTTAACAAAAGAAGTAGAGACTGAAATTTCAATTGAAATTGAAATTTTTCTTTAAAAAGTAATTTTAATTAATGTAAAATTGACAGACATGTTAGCCAATCCCTAATTTTTTCAGATTTTTATTTTCATCCCCTATAGTTGCTGTAGGGGTTAATTAAATGTCCCCTTTATTTTGCATACTAGAAAATTGCCGTAAAATCTGTCAAAAAAACTCAGAGCATGTACATAGCTGGGAACTAGACAAAAAAAATCCTATGAGATGGGAGTAATATCTCCCCCCACTTGGACGGGAGGAGCAATTTAATAAAATAATTACATAAACCAATTAGATAAAAAACAACGGAAATACATACAGTAAAGTTTTGTAGCTTTTTGGAAAGCCATAAACCCATTCTTACGGCTAGTTTTTAAATTAAGTTTTTTTGATGAACAGTTTTGGCAAAAAATTATTTCAAAACTCAACATTTTGAAGAAAAATTATTAACTTTTTTTTAATTATAGGTTTGAAAACAGATTTTGCTGAAGTTGTTTATTCAAAGAACTTTATTTAATAATCAACTATTAAAATGGACTTCTGGATTTTCAAAAAGCTACAAAACATTACTACAAGTGTTGCCGTTGTTTTATAATTATTTTTTTCTATTTAATGCAATTATTTTATTAAATTGCCCCTCCTTTCCAAGCGGTGTGAGATATTACCCCTCTCCATTAGGATTTTTTTCTTGTCTACTACTCACCTACATGCTCTGAATTTTTCAGCAGATTTTACGCGAATTTCCAAAACAAAGGGGAAATTTAATTTACCCTAACAGCGACTATAGGCGATGAAAATAAAAATTTGAAAAAATTAGGAAATTTTTTGTTCTTCATTTAGAGCTGATTTCGGCCCATCCAAATAATAAAACCCGAAAAAACCCATTATAACGACCACCCTAATGTCATAGTACCGAAAAAGCGGCTTTTTTGATTAATTCAATTTTAAAAATGTAGTACCTCTTGGCATAATGGTTAGTCTGTTGGACTGTCATGCCGAAGGTTTGGGTTTGATTCCCAGCCGCAGCCACCTTAGAAAACAGAAATTGTTTTTGCGAGGTACTGCCTCTAACGAGGAACTGACAAGAGTATACTTTTCACGAATAAGTGCTTCTCATCTAGCCTTTTGGACTCGGCAAATAATTGTACGTCCCCTCCATTCCTGCCAACTAAACGCATACAGGAATGGTTGGGACTTGTAAGTCACTATAGGGCCTGGTTCTCCACGAGCTGTTGCTCTATAAAATTTTAATCCAATTTTAATAAATTTTTTGACAAATTTTGCCTCACCATGAAGTTATTGCAGATTTTTCTCTAAATCTATTGATTGTATCATTGAGTTTATATACATAGAGGAATCACGAAATCTTGCGTTAAAGCCCCCGAAGGTGTCGCCACATACACTAAATTGAGAATTTTAAATTTTGTGGAACGCATTGATTGTAAAAAAAAATCAAGGGAAGCAAATGGCAGCTCACCAAGGAGTGCCATGACAAAGAGAGAAGGTGTACGAGGGGGGTCTGTTTTTGTTATTTTGTGGCTTATGTATGCAGACTTCTGCAATATACCTTTTCAGCTTTTTTGTGTGCAGGCACAGGCGCTTGTGCATATTGGAACATCTATAGGTAGGTACATATATTATATATCTGTTTCAAAGCGTATAGGGACGAGTTATGTATGTAATTTGTGCGTTTGTATGTCGATCGGTGATGGTCGCGTCAATTTAAAAATAAAAGGCTGGGAAATGTACATACATATGTGCATTCATACGTTAATAGTTTAGGTCCTGATTTTATACTTTAAACTAAAGATATTCTTTATTTTGTTTCTATGGTGTAAGTAAATATTTACTGTACACAGAGGTCGAAGATCTGTTTTCTAAACGAAAATTATTTTGTACTGTGTCTATCTAGGTACATACATAGGTACATACCCACCTGGATAGAAAGTCTTTTTTTGTATGCAATTTGATTAGCCTGGCCCAGGAAAATCAGACTAAAATGGCAAAACTACGAAAAAATCATGAGCTTTGTTTTGACGTCTTAAAAATTTAAAGTCGCTTAAATTTAGACAGGGTGAACATTTTTTAGAGGGTAAAAGGGCATAAATTTCAGTTTTTTCTTCTCGAAAACTAACAGAAATATATCAACAATTTGCAACTTCGTTTCGTTGTTCCTTGAGTGATTTCAATAAAATTGACACAGGGATAGCTGAGATAGAATTTCAATAGAAACAAATATTTTTAAAACAGGGTATTTCAAAAAAATTACAACATTTTGCAACTTCGTTGTTCCTTGGGCGATTTCAATGAAATTGACACAGTCGATAGTGAAAATGTCCATAAATAAAAATTTAATAAAAATAGGTTTGATACTTTTCAATTTTCTCGAAAACTAGTAGACTTAAAACCATCTGGTTTTCAGTATTCGATTAAAAATAAATAAGAGTTTGAAATCAGTTCTTTCAAGAACTATTCATGGAAATCACTTGATTTAAAAACTAGATTCTTTTCATTTTAAAAATAGTGTGAGATAGACCCCTTCTTAAAGTAAAAATTACTTGTATCTAATTGTTCGACAAAAAGCCGTTATTTTTTCTTGTCGCCTGAATTATCGTACACTTGGCGAAAGCTTTATTAGCCAACAAAATTCTTCATAGTAAATAAGCCATTCGAAAATTGTTCCTGTTTCGTTTTCCTGATCGCAATAACTGGCCCCTAAGGGCCCTATAGTGCAGGCTTATTAACATATTTTTAATCGAAAAAAAGAAAAATTCTTAACAGCAGTTTAACGATTGAATATGGTGAAGGGGGCTATAAGGTATGTACAAAAAATCTATTTCCCAGAGGCGGAGTTGGAGGGGGGATTTGAGGGGTAAAAAAGAGGGGGGGGGGAATTGTATTATTGCGTTTTCCGACTAAAGTTGACCCCAATATGAAGAGTGTTCAATAGAAATGTTGTAGATCTACAACTTTTATATACATTACTTTTTAACGTAACCCCAAAATTTCCGAGATATTGGCGAAAAACCGTATTTTTTTCTGGTTTTTGTTTATATTTTTCATTTTTCGAAAAATTGTTGAATTTAAATGAAACTTTGTGAAAATATATCTTGCTGTGTCCTTAATTAGGAATTTTTTTTTCAAGCATAACTATTGATCAGTAAAAAACAGTAAAAAAAAGGTACATTTTATTTTCTCTTATCCAAAAACAAAAAAATTATTGTCTGCCTGTTAAGTGCTCATGCATGGCTCGTATCCAGCGTTCGGACCTTACTCCAATCGGAGCAAATTTACTCCAATTTTGAGGATTAACAAAAACTAACTAACTCCACTAATTTGAAATCTACCTCTTTTTTCCACACTAAAAAATTCTTTTGTCAAACAACATGAAATTAAATCACAACACCGTTTTATTTTTCAATTTTCCAACCATCTCCGACTCTGAAATCTGAATGTTTACATCTGAAAGTATAATTTTTAACGGAATCATTTGTGTTTCTTATCTTGTTCGTTGTTTCTCGATCTCGATCATATCGTGATTTATGATATTTTTTGTTGTTAAAAATACCTATTTATTTTTGTTTGAAAATATAGTTTTGACAACTTGAGTTTTTCCTTCGTTTTCAAAATTTTCTATAAACCTAGCTACCTACTCCGCGTTTTCAACAAATCTGCTCCGAAATTTTGCTGCTGAGATTTGAACCTTGCCATGTCTACCAAATATCAAAGCTAGCCCTTTATGCGTATAGGTAGATACATTGATGGTTACAACAAAGAAAAACAACAAAAAGTACACATTCCCATTTCACAAAAGAAAGAAAATTGAATTTCTACCTGCAACCTGCTCATGCTCACTGCTCTATTCATTGTTCATGTTGTGTTGGTATAGGTAGGTGTTTGCTTCCCACATTTCATGGGATCCACAATTTTTTGTTTTTGTTTTTATGATGAAAGGGTTCAAGTATAAGGACAAATAAGGTGACATCTAGCAACATGATCCACAGATTAGTTTTCTTTTATGAGTAAAATGGTTGTAGTCTTTGGATGCACAAGGCGACATCTGAAGTCGCTTTAACGTAGTATTTTCATTTTATCGAAGTGGTTCCTCTATGTAGTTATATAAACTCAATGGTGTGAGTGATAGCATTGAGTTTATATACATAGAGGAACCACTTCGATAAAATGAAAATACTACGTTAAAGCGACTTCAGATGTCGCCTTGTGCATCCAAGGACTACAACCATTTTACTCATAAAAGAAAACTAATCTGTGGATCATGTTGCTAGATGTCACCTTATTTGTCCTTATACTTGAACCCTTTCATCATAAAAACAAAAACAAAAAATTGTGGATCCCATGAAATGTGGGAAGCAAACACCTACCTATACCAACACAACATGAACAATGAATAGAGCAGTGAGCATGAGCAGGTTGCAGGTAGAAATTCAATTTTCTTTCTTTTGTGAAATGGGAATGTGTACTTTTTGTTGTTTTTCTTTGTTGTAACCATCAATGTATCTACCTATACGCATAAAGGGCTAGCTTTGGTATTTGGTAGACATGGCAAGGTTCAAATCTCAGCAGCAAAATTTCGGAGCAGATTTGTTGAAAATGCGGAGTAGGTAGCTAGGTTTATAGAAAATTTTGAAAACGAAGGAAAAACTCAAGTTGTCAAAACTATATTTTCAAACAAAAATAAATAGGTATTTTTAACAACAAAAAATATCATAAATCACGATATGATCGAGATCGAGAAACGACGAACAAGATAAGAAACACAAATGATTCCGTTTAAAATTATACTTTCAGATGTAAACATTCAGATTTCAGAGTCGGAGATGATTGGAAAATTGAATAAAACGGTGTTTTGATTTAATTTCATGTTGTTTGACAAAAGAATTTCTTAGTGTGGAAAAAAGAGGTAGATTTCAAATTAGTGGAGTTAGTTAGTTTTTGTTAATCCTCAAAATTGGAGTAAATTTGCTCCGATTGGAGTAAGGTACAAACGCTGGATACGAGCCATGCATGAGCACTTAACAGGCAGACAATAATTTTTTTGTTTTTGGATAAGAGAAAATAAAATGTACCTTTTTTTTACTGTATTTTTCTTTTCGGAAAATGATAAAGCCGTTTGTTTGGGTTTTGTTTTTTATTTTTCATTTTTCCAAAAATAATTCAATTTAAATGAAACTTTGTGAAAATATATATTGTTGTGTCCTCAATTAGTAAAATTTTTTTCAAGCATAACCATTGATCAGTTTTTGAGAAATTCAATTTTGTTTGCAATAAAATACTTTTTTTCAAATGAAAAATGTACTTCAGAAAATCATCGTACCGAGTTCATTTAAGGATCATTAGTTTTGTTTTTAGATAAACTTTTATATAAAATAACCAATTATGACAGTCTGATATATGAAACTCAAGATATAATCATTTTTTGCGGACCTTATCACCCCTTTTTTCAAAAATTTCAAACAAAACAAAAATCAACCAAATAAAGTTTCCAAAACAAAACGATAATATTTTTTTGAAAAGCTAATATCATTGATTGAATCATCAAAGTAAAAGTCTACAGGCTAAGGGAAAATGACAGAGCATCATTTCCTATTTTTTTAAAAGTGCATTGAAGAGTTATTGACCATTAAATTTAAATAGGAAACCAAGCTGGTTTTGAACCTCTATCCCCACCAAAGGCTGAGAAAAAAACCTGCCAAACTTTGGTATCAAATATCAGAATACATGTACCTTTAAAACTTCATACTCAGATTCTGGTTATATGTACCTACATCTGCTCCCAAAATTTGGTATCGGCTCCTGTACTATTATTTTTGTTTTTCATTTAAAACTGTATGCATTGAAATGAATATTTCTAGCAATATCGTTGCGGCATCGGCATAAACGTTTGTCTGGAGTGAAATAATAAAACAATGTTTTATGTACTTTTTTTCTGTAGAAAATTCAATGGTGTGATTAGTTATTGCATTTTCCAAAAATTTTTAACAATTTATCAACCATTATTAAAAAATACTTGATGCAAAATAATTTTTTTGCTTTTTTCGCATTTTTGTACGTGGTTACTATATGTTCTCATTATTTCATATAAAAGTAAATTTAAAAACAAAACTAATGATCCTTAAATGAACTCGGTACGAAATACATTTTTCATTTGAAAAAGAGTATTTTTTTTTCAAACAAAATTGAATATCTCAAAAACTGATCAATAGTTATGCTTGAAAAAAATTGTCCTAATTAAGGACACAACAAGATATATTTTCACAAAGTTTCATTTAAATTCAACAATTTTTCGAAAAATGAAAAATAAAAACAAAAACCAGAAAAAATACGGTTTTTCGCCAATATCTCGGAAATTTTGGGGTTACGTTAAAAAGATCTACAACATTTCTATCGAACACTCTTCATATTGGGGTCAACTTTAGTCGGAAAATGCAATAATACAATTCCCCCCCTCTTTTTTACCCCTCAAATCCCCCCTCCAACTCCGCCTCTAGGAAATAGATTTTTTGTACATACCTTATAGCCCCCTTCACCATATTCAATCGTTAAACTGCTGTTAACAATTTTTCTTTTTTTCGATTAAAAATATGTTAATAAGCCTGCACTATAAGGCCCTTAGGGGCCAGTTATTGCGATCAGGAAAACGAAACAGGAACAATTTTCGAATGGCTTATTTACTATGAAGAATTTTGTTGGCTAATAAAGCTTTCGCCAAGTGTACGATAGTTCAGGCGACAAGAAAAAATAACGGCTTTTTGTCGAACAATTAGATACGAGCAATTTTTACTTTAGGAAGGGGTCTATCTCATCCTATTTTTAAAATGAAAAGAAAAATATTTAAAAATAACGGTGATACCTAAAATTAAGCATTGCACATTTTTTTAAAGCCTAAAGTCTATAATACTGTCATCTAGTTTTTAAATCAAGTGAAAACCAGATGGTTTTAAGTCTATTAGTTTTCGAGAAAATTGAAAAGTATCAAACCTATTTTTTATTAAATTTTTATTTATGGGCATTTTCATTATCGACTGTGTCAATTTCATTGAAATCGCCCAAGGAACAACGAAGTTGCAAAATGTTGTAATTTTTTTGAAATACCCTGTTTTAAAAATATTTGTTTCTATTGAAGTTCTATCTCAGCTATCCCTGTGTCAATTTTATTGAAATCACTCAATGAACAACGAAACGAAGTTGCAAATTGTTGATATATTTCTGTTAGTTTTCGAGAAGAAAAAACTGAAATTTATGCCCTTTTACCCTCTAAAAAATGTTCACCCTGTCTAAATTTAAGCGGCTTTAAATTTTTAAGACGGCAAAACAAAGCTCATGATTTTTTCGTAGTTTTGCCATTTTTGTCTGATTTTCCTGGGCCAGGCTAATCAAATTGCACACAAAAAAAGACTTTCTATCCAGGTGGGTATGTACCTATGTACCTAGATAGACACAGTAACAATTTATAATTTTCGTTTAGAAAACAGATCTTCGACCTCTGTGTACAGTAAATATTTATTTACACCATAGGAACACAGTCTTGTAACTACCTACCAAAAAGTTTCTGATTCCAAAGAAATAGAAACAAAATAAAGAATATCTTTAAAGTATAAAATCAGGACCTAAACTATTAACGTATGAATGCACATATGTATGTACATTTCCCAGCCTTTTATTTTTAAATTGACGCGACCATCACCGATCGACATACAAACGCACAAATTACATACATAACTCGTCCCTATACGCTTTGAAACAGATATATAATATATGTACCTACCTATAGATGTCCCAATATGCACAAGCGCCTGTGCCTGCACACAAAAAAGCTGAAAAGGGATATTGCATAAGGCCCATTTCACACATGCCAGGTAGCCGGTTAGCCGGCATCGGTTACCCGGTTTTCAACAAATGAACCGGTACCGGCATGTGTGAACGCTTCAATAAGATCCTTAACCAAACGACCGGTTAGCCGGTACCGGGTACCCGGTTGCCTGCTAAGTGTGAAATGGCTCTAAGTCTGCATACATAAGCCACAAAATAACAAAAACGGACCCCCCTCGTACACCTTCTCTCTTTGTCATGGCACTCCTTGGCGAGCTGCGTTCCACAAAATTATAAATTCTCAATTTAGTGTATGTGGCGACACCTTCGGGGGCTTTAACGCAAGATTTCGTGATTCCTCTATGTATATAAACTCAATGGTGATAGCAAAAAAAGAAGTATAGGCGTCGAAAGCTTCATTAAGGGCTATTCAAAAAATCAAAGTCTTGAAATCCGCAATTGGGGCGTCCATTAAAAAAAAAAATATGAATGTAACTTCGAAGGTAATCGTGTTAGCCGAAATTGGTTTTCACCCCTCCCTAGATAAGCTCCGCGGATCCCATACCACGGAATCTGAGATCATTTGAGTGTTTAATTCGCCCTGCCAGACTGTTTAAAAAAACCTTTTTTCAGTTAGAATTTTGAATTTTTTAAACGGTCCGGTAGAACGAACTATACACTCAAATGGTTTCAGATTCCGTGATATGTGACCAGAGGAGCTTATCTAGGGAGAGGTGAAAACCAATTTCGGCTAGCACGATTACCTTCGAAGTTGCATTCATATTTTTTTTCAATGCACTGTTAATCGCAAAGGCCTCAGTTGCGGAATGCAAGACTTTGATTTTCACTCACACCCAAAATCTGCTGTGGGCTCTCGGTCCATAATGTTTTTGTGTAAAATCTCAAAAGCTAAATTTTTTCCTAAGAACAAAAACGTTTGTCTCTGTCGAGTGCCGAACAATTCTATTCAAACTGCCATGATATACCGAGCTCATTGCATATCTAAGCAGATTTATTGGAAGTAACTGATTAATTATAATTATAGGGGACATATCCAACTACTGATTCGACTAATAGCAAAGCAAATTCAATCCAAATTAATTCGAACCAAACAAGCTCAACATATAAACTAGTACTTATTTACAAGTACCTGCATCTTAGCTACAACTGAACTGCCAGTTTAGGGTTGGACAGAACTCCCAGCTACTATAATTTATAAATGATTTTATTTTAAATATTTAAATGAAAGGCTCTTAAAAATGTTATTCTTGGTAATCGCAATGTTAATTTAATAATTACATCTATAAACCGATGGTCATAACATTTATTGCACTTATCGTCTGCTTCCTAATCTTCCTCATAACATTTATTGCATCTTCTAATCTGCTTCCTAATCTAGCTCCTTCTCGCCAACAAAAATTCTGTATAGTATAGTAGGTTAGGAAAGTACCTATAAATAAAACTCAAATTAACCATTATCATTCAATTACCCATGGATTATTTAATAAAACAATCTTTCTCTATCTATCTGCTGAATGAGTAAACCAAAAATTAAAGCTCCTTAATTGAGTGAAATAAAAATTTGGTTTGTGAAATAAAAAACAATAAAATTTCGCCCACACCCCACAATCTAGACTAGAGAAGCTCGAACTTCAAGGGCAATTATTATTATTGTATATTGGCAACCATGGTTGCCAATAATGTTTGTAAATCTAGAAAAATACATTTTAGAAATATAAACATATTCCTCAGAAAAATGTCTCCAGCTAAGCTAAACTAATGACGTTTGGCAATGTCAAACTGTCAAAAATTTTACTGGGTCCTTAAAGCAAGTATTGTTTTCATGTTAAAAAAAATTCCGAAGCTATTCGTATAATTAATCTTAACATAACAATGATAGAGAATCCAAAATAGTGGATTCGACATGCCATCTGTATATGTGCATCTGTATATTTAAGTGGTGTGCGTCCAATCCACATCGAGCTATAGTCGAAACAGGATCCTTCCTCTATTATCCGATACGAAAGTTAAATCGTTCGAATTCGGAAAATTTGTACTATGGAATGCGAAAATCTGAATGTGCTATCCGAATTTCATTTGTCTAGACACATTTGTCCAAAAATCGGAAAATTTGGTACTTAGTTAATTTCATTGCTAATTGCTTTTGAATTTCGGAAATTTCATTCGATAACTATTTATCATGCGAAAAAGGTTTGCTGAAAGTTAAAATATAATTTTTATTTGAAAAAGTTATATAAATCAGTGTTTTTTGACGGTGCAACATGATCACTATTTTTTATTTATTTTATTCTTCAACACCTCGTTTTCTAATGACTGGTTTTGAGGGAGATCTGATTTTCTTACTATAAAACTATTCAGCACATTTTTCCCTCTTCAAACCATTATGCAATTAAATGCACAGTCATATTGTACAAATAACTTAACCAAAAAATTACTTCGAATCTCAAATGAAATTTGACTTGTCGTTGCATTTCATTGTCATTTTTGACATAACAACTCGACACATTTATTTGAATGTTGCAAAGATTTCTTTGCAACATTTTCTTTCGATTCGAAAGTCATAGAGAGTACCATTTCAAGTTAGAATCAGAAACAATTTTCGAACAGATTTAACTTTCAAAGCGGATTACAGAGTAAGCCCCACAGTTTGACAATTTTTGGGCAAAGGAGAATAGGACTAAACGGTCTACAAGACCAATAACGACCAATGTAGGTCGTTGGAAAGGTATTTTTATGTACCTACTATAATAGTATGGAGACCTACTTCAATTCAAATCGCTGTATGAAAAATGTTATTCGCTAAATAGGATTGTGTTCTGGTACATTCTGGTATGAATAAAATATATTTAGTATGGACAAATTTTATGAAAACTGGTCTAACCAATAACGATAATATACATATGTATATGTCATTGGAAAGGTATTTTCATTACCAACAATATCTTTCATAACAGTTCAATTTAAATCACTATGTGAAAAAAGTTATTCGTAAAGTAATGTAATATTGTGGTTCATTTTATTGTGAAAAAATGCTATTTTTAAGTATGGGCAGAAAAGCGTGAATGCAAGTTCAACCAAAAACAACGGTCTGTAACGCAGCTTATTTCAAATCACTGTGTGAAAAAAAGTTATTCGATAATTATTATACCCAAGCTTCATAAATTTTACCTGTACCAAAATTCACTTCAACAGCGAATAACTTTTTCCACACAGTGATTATAAATAAGTTGTTATGGTAACTATTATTGTTCATAAAAATACCTTTTCAATGACATATACATCTTATTTGTATTGGTGGGACCCAGTTTGTATAAATTTTTGTCCACGCTTAAATGCACCAAAACAAAACCTTGGTTAGCGAGTAACTTCTTTCACACAGTAATATGAAATGAGCTGTCATAGTGAATATTGTAGCGCATACAAATACCTTTTCAACGACATACTTCTCGTTGTTATTGGTTCCTAGACCGCCCTCCACACATTTTTGCCGATTGTCCTTTGGTGTATAAATGAGACGTTCAAAGTTTTGGGTAAGTTCTTCTAGTCTAGACCATCAGGTATAGCTGTCCATACCTTCAACAATTTATATTTTCTTAAGTTTTCGCCAAAATGGCTCTTACAATTTTGATTAAACTTCGTACCTAAGTACATAATGTGATGCCCCGATTTAATTAATAAACTTAATTTTTGGTTTTTGTCGAAAAAAATGCATAGTTACCTTAAGGAATTATGGTGTTGACGTTTTTTGAGAAAAATTGTGTTATTTCCATAAATATCGTTAATGGCCCAGCACTTTTTTTGTGAAACTTTTCACACATGTGCTTCTGATAAGCAGAAATAGTGTTATGTTCCAAACATTTTGCAAATTGATTTTTTATAAATCATAATAAACAAATTGGAACAAAATATTACTTTTTTGTAAAACTTTGCCACACTTTCCATTAACAATGTAATGGCATTATTAAACTTTAAATGAGGCCATGAGCGCAATAGTGGCCTAACTGCATTTTTCAATATTTTCAGTAGAGCAAAAATAAGAAATGGGTTGTTTTCAAACACTTGTTGTTTTAAAATAAAGAAACATACGCTTGATTTTCTTTTTGCAATTTGATAAAAAAATTAAAGGTTTTTGATTTTGTATCCATGATTCTTCAAAATACCGTTATAACTGATTTTAAAGTCAGATAGGCCACTATTGCGCAGAGGAAAAAATAAAAAAAATAAAATCCTATAAAGATAGGCCAATCATTTGTAAATAAAACTGATTTCTATAAATTTTTTTCTAATTTTTTGTTTTTAAATACGTTGAAATTTAACATTTTTATTCACTTTCAGATGTGTTAGAATCCATAAAAGCTTTTGTAGTATTTGTAAATTGTTATTCCTGTGATCGGTGTAAAAACTATGATGTGCGGGTATTAGGATATAAAGTATCAAGGTTAAAGCTTGCTGGTAGAACGAGAACCCACAGCAGATTTTGAGTGTGAATGATACAAAAAAAGAAGTATAGGAGTTGACAGCTTGAGTAAAACTTATTCAAGAAATTAAGGTATTGGCAGTCCACAACCGGGACTTTAGTGATTAAACAGTGCATCGAAATCAAAATATGAATACATCCCTCCCTAGATAATGATCAGATCACAGATCACGGAATCTGAGACCACTTGAGTCTATAGTAAGCCCTGCCAGATAATTTAAAAAAACTTAAAAGTTCAAAGCGAAAAACGGGTTTTTGAAACGGTCTGGTAGGGCGAAATATACACACAAATGATCAGAGTAGCATTACCCATGGAAGGGGTGAAAACCAACTTTTCTTAGCACAATTATTACTCTCGATGTAGTGTTTAATCACTATATCCCCGGTTATGGACCGCAAGACTTTGATTTCTTGAATAAGTTTTACTCAAGCTGTCAACTCCAATATTTCATTTTTTGCTACCATTCACACCCAAAATCTACTGTGGGCTCTAAGCCTATAGGCTTATACTTATTTTTATTTGTAAAACAAACATGTTGACAAAAAAAAAATCAAAAAAATCTTAAAACAATATGTAGGATTGGTCTTTGAAGCTCATGAATCTTGAGTCGGTTAACCTTTAGTCCTTCTCTAGAGATCATTCTATTTGTAATTTCCGATTTCAAAGTGGAGAAGAAGTGCATTGTGGTAGTTTTTATGACATGGAATGGTTTTTTTTTCTCGCTGAGCCTACGAAACTCTAACTTTATGGCTAATCAAGGGTGGTTATCAGGGTACTGACTTATGTTTAGTTCATTAAATTGATGTCACCTGTGAGCAAAGAGTTATATAATTGGCCTAACTTAAAGTTTCAAACAATAAAATCAAATACGCGAGCGCAATAGTGGCCTTTAAAAAAGATAGGCCACTCTTGCACTTCAGCTTTTAATTTTTTTGTGTTTGGCCTAAGTACAAAAGTCCTATAACTTTGGCATGAAGCCGTCAATTTGAAAAATTAAAATGCAGAAATGTTGCTCAATGCATACAGATTCAATTTTCGTCGTAAGCTGAATTTCGATAAAATTGCAGTTAGGCCACTATTGCGCTCACGGCCTGAAATCGTATACTTCAATGCCAAGCCACGTTGGTCCGTTTGTAATTTTGGCGGTAAAAATCACTTTCCAGGCCAATTATACATGATAAATATGTTGTTTAAAGACAGATCGCGATATACGATGTGACCTGCTAACTTCACTGTGAAGTTAAAAGGTTAATTGATTGCGCTCTGACTAGGTGACCTGCAAAACTGAGAAAAGAATTTCAAAGAAAAATGCAAAAAAACTGCAAACTCCTGTCAAGTTCCCATTTGTCTAGGTAAAAAAGTTGCCCTGCTTACTTCACAGACGTATAGTTTTACAAAAAGTAAAGAACCAAGATCACGTAATTTTCTGGCCTGAAGCTATCGATATTTTTGTATAGCTCCATCTAAACTGCAAAACCTGGTCGGAAAGGCTTCTTTTTAAATGTTTTTACTAGCTCGATTGCTTTCTTACCTCTGCCAATACTAATAAACTGAGGATACTTGCGCCACCGTATAATGACCTCAGCCTACGACTAGGCTTATCATTTTACTCTTGATTTCAATATCTAACGTTCTATCGAGTATACAGCCGTATTCTGTCTTGAGTCACACTCTAAAACATGAGTTTGAAACGCTTCATATTCGCCTGGTGGTTCTATTTCCTCATCTCATTTGTAATAGGTAGGTATTCAAGAACATATTCAAAACTATTGTGCATCGGTTTCTTCTATTAAATTCTTTTGTAAATATTTTCCTAAAACTCTTACTTTTTTGATCAGTTACACCCAGAAAAAAAAAACCTAAAATCAACGGAAACAACTTTGATTTAAATATTTTTCGGAACGATTTGGCTTCGAAGACGAAAATTTTTGATTCAAAGTAGCAATGACATCAATTCAAAGTGTTTCCCTCTTTTAAAACAAATATGATTTAACTATTTTTTCTCTTCATTTGAGATGTCATCATCGTTGATTTGAATTCATCCATCTTTAAAAAATATGTATCAACTTCGATTAAACTACAAGCATCTTTGATTGAAATACATACTTTTTCAACTTTTAAAATACTTTTTTAAAACTTTAATTCAACTTCGTCCAGTTATTGATTTAAAATAAAATGGAAACTAATTCATTAAACAGACAAAAATAAATATGAGAAAAGTAATAATTTTTGTTTTGATTAAATGTAAGTGAATTTTGAGTGCGCGTTAATTTTGTTCACAAATGTTTTGCAGATACCTACTTCGTGAAATTACGAAGCGCTCTCGAAATTCTATATATTAAGTTAAAATATAAATTAAAAAGTGATCAAAAGATCTAAAAAATCTGACTTTTACGTTGGCCTAACTATGCAACACTTTAAAAGTACGTGCATGGATCTTTGAAATTCGATTTCGAAAAATATTAGCATGTTGCACTTTATTGAAACTACGTTGAGTGCACTTTAAATGTTCGAAAAGTTGATTTCAATGTAAAATTGAATACGTTTCGCTTTGAAACTAAGTTGGCTTTGTTAAATCTACGTTGCCTATTTAAATCAACAGGTTTTCAACTTGAAACTAAATATGATTTATTGAATATTATTCAACTTTAAATCAAATATTTTCTATTAGATTTTAAATTGCATTTTTACCCTCAGTGTAGGTGTAAGAGAGATAAACTCTCTAGATTCTAAAACGATTCATACAAATCAATCAATCAATAAAGCTATATGTTAAAAAAATCGAATTAAACCCAGAGAAGTGCCAAACTACCACATCAAAGCTGGAAAAATCAATCTTATTTTCGATTAAAAAAAAAGTGGTAACCTTGCTATGCCAACGCATAGTAGCCGGTTCTCAATTTCTTAAAGAGATTCATTTGCTGGCGAGAAATAAAGATCATGCAGGAGTATCTTTGAGGTAGGTATACCTACATACATAGATTGTCCATACATGCCGTGTACCCAGTGCAATGATCCGCATAATGGACTCCAGCCTTTCATCTCGCCAGCGGCCAATCTGGCCTCTGGCTTCATGTGATCGCGAGAAGTGTGAGATACCCTCCCTGGGTAATGGCAGTGGGCATATAGAGAGATTCCGCCGAATGCTAGATCTTGATGCTTGATGGTATAAACGAGCTTATTTGCTCTACAGGGTTTCCTATTAAATTGTAGCCTCAAGTACGAATCGCATTCAGTTGAGATTACGCTGTAGTGTCGTTCAGATAGATTACGTGAAAAAAGTCGTGACGATCGACCATCAAAGCAATCATCGCCCAGCATCTCCCCTCTTGTAGCGGGAAGTAAAATTTTAAACAGAGTGTCTATAAGCTACTTATACCGAATTCGCACACAATTATTTTTTTTTGTTCGCTATGAAAAGAAAATGAGTATTTGTATTTAGCAAATTCCAATTAATTTTTGTTCTAGTCATTCACAATTTTCTATCGACACTCGACTGTCACGTCGCGATCGACGCACGTCGACGGAGAAATTTAATTTCCCAATAAACTAACATCGAAGTTAAAGTGATACGTTTGCAGAGATAAGGAATCGAGCACCATTACAGATCCCTTGATCCCTAACGAGGGCTATTTGATGTTTACATTTTAAAGACAACATCGACGCGTCCATAAGTGATAATTATATGTTCGGCTTTGTTTTATATATTTTTTGGATTTTTGCGATCTTATAAGTCCTGATAAGCAAAAGTGATAACCTAATCGAGTCGTTGGATTTTGTTGTTGTGAAAGTGATAATCAAACGCTCTTGAACTTTCGAGAGTTTAAAAGGGCTTAATCCCATTCAAATAGATAAACGGAAAATTTAAATTTATTATACGAAATGTCTGAATCAGGAATCGAGATGGCTATGTCAAGAAAGGAGCGAGAAGGGAAAGGTAAAGAATTGGTGTTAAAATGTGTTGAAGTTTTTGAAAGATATCTTCAGAGGGAGTCAGGTGTCTTTTGCGTTGGATATACCACCTAGAGTTTTTTTTTTCAAACATCACTGGGACTAATTTCTAAAAAATTGGAAAAATTGGCAGTGAAAGGAGTATTTTTTGGAACTAATTTCTATAAAAAAAAAAGAAAAATTATGGAAAACTGCTTAAAGTCAAACAAAACGCACTTCGATTTTCAAGCATTATCCTTTAAATAACTAACCTACATACATGTGAATATTCTAACGTATTAAGTTAATGTGCTCCAATTAAGTATATGTTTATGGTTTTTTGCCCAGACACTTTGTTTATAATTGAATTGATTTAACTAAATTAATTCGGTAAGAACTTCTCACTAAAGATAATGTCAAACTATAAAGCTGCACCACGAGATTGGAGAACGGGAGCCACACAACAACAAACCCCCAAATGTAATGCAACCTGTCGCCTGTGAAAAGATTCTCAAATCTCTTGAGAGTGATTCCACTTCAGAACTAAAATTGCTAATTATGGATGTCGGCAAAGATTTATCTGATAAATTTTCCAAAATTTTGCTGGATTTCAATAGCCGTATGGTTGAAGTCATCAATAGCATATCCGCATTGAAAATTAGAGTTGACGATCTTCAAAATCAGTTTAAGAAACAAAACTCAACAAAAATAATTGAAAAACCACAACAAAACACGGAAATATCTGAACGCTGATGCATTATTGTATGGGGTACCTCAATTTGCAGATGAAAACGTGGCCACCATTTTAAATGCATTGTGTACTTCTGTCAATTGCCCCGATATACTTACCAACACAAAAGTGGATATTCCGAATAAAGCCAAAAAATTATTCAAAAGACATTGCTATAGTAATTTAAATTCAAATCAGTAGCTGATAAAAAAAACTTTATTTAAATCAATACATGAAATCATAGACTAACTTATAACAAGTCTTGTCCTCATCCCTTGTCGAAATTAAATGGTATTTATCTAAAATGGACCCACAGTGTTAAATTTTGTGATTCACACCCCCCTCCCCCTCAGCGACTTTGGCTTTACAACCATATACAAATTATCCAAAGTGGTCGAATACTTTTTGAAAAAATATTACCGCAAAATTTATTTCAGGCTATTTATATTTATAGATTATTAGTTAGAAAGTCTATGATGAAAAATTTACAAAACATCAAAACAACCAATTTGTCTCCGCCACCTGGGAATGGATTCTGACAGACGAATAAACTCAAATGAGAACCTTACGTCATGTAACCGCATAATTTGCCGAAAAGCTTTTCAACTGAAGAGACAAAAGCTGTTGTTGTGGTTGTGGCAGTGGCATCCGTTTTCTCTGTCCACACTTTTTCCTTGACAAGTTTAGACTACAGAAACTTTTGTGTCTATTTGGGACAACACAGCAAGTCACTCGCGCTCATATTGAATTTTGAACTTAGGTCAAAATAAATCGGTTTAGGTGGTTGATGTTCGAAAGTTGTCAATGAAAGTTAAACTCAACAAATTTTATCATTACTACATTGATATTCTTAGGTTATGGTAAAAATGTAGTTTACCAGTGAAAATCTTAAAAATACTCTTGGTAATGTTCGGAACCAAGTAGTTTGGAACGCTTAAAGCACGAAAACCACCGGGAAATCCAGACCAATCTATGAAAGATCGAAAAATTACATATTTTGATTTTTAAATTTACAATCACATTTGGGGAAATTTTAAGTTTCCCCTCTAAAAAAAAATTATCAAGCTTTTAACGAGGTGTTTAAAAGTTTTAAATAGATGCTGACAAGGGTCAAGCAAGGGCAACAATCGAAATTACCCAAGGTCTTGGGCTTCGTCCCATTATTCAACATTTTGCCCCGAGAGGCAACACGAAATAAATACAAAAAATCGTCTTACATGGGATTCGATCCAGGGATCTTCTGATTTCCAGTTCAATACACTAAACTGGGCGAATTCGCACTTCAGTCGTGCAATGTTGCAAATGAATATAATTATGTAGGATGATTGTTTTTTTTGTTTTTAGTTTTTATATTTGGATGGACCTTAATCGGTTCTAAATAAAGAAAAAAAAATGTCCTTATTTTTTTCAGATTTTTATTTTCATTTAATTTCCCCTTTTTTTGCAAACTTAGGAAATTCGAGCAAAATCTGCCAAGCAATTCAAAGCATTTAGGAAAAGAAAAAAATCCCTTAGGAGGGGGTAGTATCTCCACCCGCCATTTTTATAGTTTATTTTCAAATAAAGTTCTTTGAATAAACAATTTCAGCAAAAATTGTCTTCAAACCTAAAATAAAAAAATTATTTTTTCTTCAAAATGTTGAGTTTGCAACAATGTTTTGCCAAAACTGTTTTTCAAAAAAACTTAATTTCAACACAAACCATAAGAATGGATTTCTGGCTTTCCAAAAAGCTACAAAACATTACTGCAAGTGTTGCCGTTGTTTTTTAAGTATTTTTTTCTATTCCATGCAATTATTTTATTAAATTGACCCTCCCGTCCAAGCGGCCGGAGATACTAACCCCTCCCATAGGATTTTTTCTTGTCCACTTCCCACATACATGCTCTTAATTTTTTTGGCAGATTTTATGCGAATTTCCTAGCATGCAAAAAAAGGGGGACATTTAATTTACCCCTAGAGCGACTAAAGGGGGTGAAAATAAAAATCTGAGCAAATTAGGGAATTTGTTTTGCTTCATTTAGTGTCGATTTAGGCCCATCCGCGATGACCTTTTTTATAAGGACCACCCTAATGTACATTTATATACTTTAAAAATTTGTATACTATCTACCGTATGATGGATGTTAAGTCTTTGTTGGTGTTATACATAACATATGGAGTATTTGGCGATGGAGTAACAAGAATTCCCCAACAAATTTTTACTACCGAAAGCCTCACGATTATTTGACAAGTTTTCCTCGTCTAGCTTTCCCCCACGGATGCTTTTCCAGGGCCTTGATCAAAACCTTGCCGTTTTTCCTGGCGGGTTTAATACTCGCCGATAGCTTTTAGACCATCATCAGTTCATTAGGATTGGTTCTACTTAATAGCCGAACACTGTCTTGTAGGTACATTCAAGCCGGTCTCAATTTTGTAGTTGGTACCTTTAACCTTTCTCATGGCTTCGTATGGTCTAAAGGGAATTATAAATGACCCAACCCGCGTAACAGAATCTACAAGTACTTGTATTGACCTCATTTTTACCCGTTTTAAAGTCAGTAATAAATTTAAAGTTTTTGGTAGTGTTCTTGATTTAAATATAACTGATCATAAATCGATAATTTTATTCTATGAGTTAGAAAATAACTTGAGTCTTACTTCTAAAACACAAACAAAAGAGCATTATACCACCGATTACATATTATTGCAGAATATTTTGAAACACGAATTTTGGGATCAGGTTTATGCGGAAAAGGACCCATCTACTTCGTTTGCTATTTTTATTTCAATATTAAAAAAACATTTAGAGTCGTGTTCTTCTAGGTCGTTAAAAATTCCTAATAAGAACAAGTTTCTAAAGCCTTGGATGAACGCGAGCCTTCTTAAGCAAATCAAACAAAAGAGCAGAATTAGTATTAAGCTAAAAAAACATCCAAATAATGATAAACTAAAAAAGTATTATCTTACACTTTGTAAAGCTGTTAGCACAAATGTTGAACTGACACGCGAAAAGTATTATTATAACTTATTTGAAAAATCGAAGGGCAATATTAAAGAAGAATGGAAAGCAATTGACAGCATTTTAGGGAAAACAAGGAAGCTGAACGTAATAGAAAGCATTGTAGTTAATGATATTCCACTAACAGATTTTAACTGTATATCGAACAAATTTAATGAATATTTTACGGAAATATCTGAAAAACTGAAGCCATCCAATAATTTCGTTGGTAATTGCAATTGTTATATTCAACATTGTCTGGATGGTGACTACATACAACCAAATAGCTTTGCTTTCAGTCCTATCACCTCTTTTGAAACCTACAAAACTATCTTATCTCTGAAAAATAAAAATTCTTGCACTTCAGATGGAATATCAAGTAACCTACTTAAAAAAATTGCGTTTTATGTTTCAGATGTTTTGAGTTATATATTTAACTTAAGTGTTGAACAGGGTTGTTTTCCAGTACAATTTAAGTGTGCTGAAGTTATTCCCCTCTTTAAAAAGGGAGATAGAAAAATATGGTTAACTACCGACCTATCTCTATTCTTCCTACTTTTTCAAAAATATTTGAAAAACTTATGATCAGTAGAATTACTTCTTTCCTAAATAGAAACAGATTTTTTAGCGAAAATCAATTTGGTTTCCGTTCAGGAAAATCAACCGAAGATGCAATTCTTAGACTATAGTCAACTGTATGGCAGCTTAAATGAAAATAAATCTACAATGGCTCTCTTCATCGATATGACTAAAGCGTTTGATATGGTTGACCACGATTTACTATTAGGCAAGTTATATAATGCAGGATTTAGAGGAGTAATTTTTCAATGGTTGAAATCATATTTAAAAGGAAGAGTTCAAAAAGTTATTGTAAATGGTTCACAAAGTGAAGCTCGATTTTTAAAAAATGGAGTACCACAGGGATCTGTACTCGGTCCTTTGTTTTTCCTTGTTTATATAAATTCAATTTTTAAACTCCGTTTAAAAGGCCTTTCGACTGCATTTGCAGATGATATTTCATTTACATACCAATCAAATTCGGATCTTAATTGTGTCCTGCAAATTGAAGAGGATCTTGAAGTTCTAAGGACTTGGTTTTCGAACCATAAGCTAATAATAAGTGAAAAAACTAAGTTCATGACTTTTAAAACATCTGGTCATCGAATTTGTAGTTACAATTTATTTTTTCATGCTTCAAGTTGTAAGAAATTCAGCTTTCCAATTCACAACTGTGGTAAACCTAATTTTCAACGCAAATACTCCTGTTCCGATTCTTGTTTCAAAATTGATTCTGTGAACAATTTTAAATATTTGGGTGTTACAATTGATTCTAACCTTAATTGGAAAGAGCATAGTTACAACATCAGAAATCATTTGATGCTCATAACGCGAAAAATGTATCTTTTAAAACCATTCTGCTCTAAAAAGGTTCTAACTTCTATATATTTTGGCCTTGCGCACTCTAAACTACAATACGGGTTATCTAGCTGGGGTGGTTCCTATGCAAATACTTTTAGACCTTTGTTAATTGCTCAAAAACATCTTATTCGAATTATTTGTGACAAAAATCGTTATACCGAAAGTTGGCCTTTATACAAGGAATTGCGAATTCTACCTTTGAGACATCTTTATATTTTTAAAGTACTAAAAGAATTTTTCAAGCAAAGTGGTAATATTCCTAGTAGAAACTCGCAGTTATATAATCTAAGAATAAACAACATGCACCTTGTTAATGAACCCACTGCCCACAAAACTCATTTCTCTAACTTTTATACTGCCGCAGCACCA
This sequence comes from Dasysyrphus tricinctus, assembly GCA_963921185.1. Classification (NCBI taxonomy): domain Eukaryota; kingdom Metazoa; phylum Arthropoda; class Insecta; order Diptera; family Syrphidae; genus Dasysyrphus; species Dasysyrphus tricinctus. The sequence goes on from OY992533.1 coordinate 12,517,847, forward strand.
AAGTCATTTAATAAATTACCTCTGTATATCAGAACAACTCAAAATTTAAACTCTTTTTAAAAAAAAGTAAAAGACTGGCTTTTCACAATTGACTTATATTCTATTGAAAACTATTGTTGAAATTTGTATCATAATAATCTTTATAATCATAAAAATGTATCTTTTTGCTCTTTTTTTTAAATGAAATAGTATACCTACTCTTTTTATATATCAGTTAAATTACCTTTGAAATTTGTATTAATTTGCTAAACTTATTGAACCATTGTTTATTATTAAATAATGCTGATTGTCACCCCACAACAGTTTCTAATTATTGTAAATTTAATCCAAAATGCATCATTCAACACTAACTTAGAAGTTAAAGAATGATAGCTATTATTTATTCCTTTTAACACTTCTTGCGATTGTTCTAGTTTTAAGTTGGAAAAGAAAAAATGAATGATTAAAAAATTTTTCTAATTCTATTTCTAATTCTAATTCTTGCACCCGCTGATTGTGTCTTTTAACCACTTCTTTGAGCGTTTCTATTTGAAGGTCATGATGTAACGGGTGATTTTTTAGCTGGTTTGGTTTTGGCAACACTGGTTTTGACAGCTGACGTGTGTTTAGTACCTTGTGTCACTGTCAAACAGCTTCAGTTTGGTTTGCAATTTAACCATGGATCGTCTTACAAATGAACAACGCTTGCAAATTATTGAATTTTACTATCAAAATTCGTGCTCGGTTCGAAATGTTCATCGCGCGCTGCTTCCATTTTATGGTCGGCATTCTCGACCTTCTGAGCAGTCTATTCGGAAGATTGTGACCAAATTTCGCACCAAATTTACTTTGTTGGACATTAAACCACCAACACGTTTACGTACTGTGCGTAGTGAAGTTTATGGGCCGGCGGCATTATTGGGCCATATTTCTTCAAAGATGATGCGAATCGCAGCGTTACTGTCAATGGTGAACGCTACCGAGCGATGATAACAAACTTTTTTTTGCCCGAAATGGAAGTTCTTGACTTGCATGATATGTGGTTTCAACAAGACGGTGCCACATGCCACACAGCACGCGAAACAATGGCGCAATTGCGAGGCGAGTTTGGTGAACAGTTAATTTCACGTTTCGGGCCGGTCAATTGGCCGCCTAGATCGTGCGATTTGACACCATTAGATTATTTTTTGTGGGGGTATGTCAAGGCTAATGTCTATAGGGACAAGCCCGCTTCGATTGACGCACTGGAAGCCAACATCCATGCATTCATTCGTGAGATACCGGCCGATATGTGTGAAAGAGTATGCCAAAATTGGACTCAGCGGATGGGCTACCTGAGACGCAGCCGCGGTCAACATTTGCATGAAATTATCTTTAAACATTAAATTGCAAGGTTCAAACTATCGATTCAAATAAATATTTCATTCATTTTTTCGAATTTTTTGTGTTTTTTTTTTTAAAAAAGTTCTAAACCTCTTAAAAAATCACCCTTTAGATCGCTATTTCTTATGTACCAAGGTGAATTTGTTTTCTTAGTATGGCCATACGTTCAAACGGGTTTTGGCACTCGCTTGTATTAGCCTTATTTTGGTCTGGATAGAGATGTCAGAGTTCTTTCCTACTAACCATAGGTTGTCTGTACTTCATGTTTACTTCGCCTCTTTTTTTTCTATTTGATGTGTGTTCGTTCCATTTTAAGTTTCTGAATCCAAAATTATTCCGAAAAATTTTTACAGCATTGGCGTAAGGTGCAGCTTTTCTGGTTGGTGTAGTTGAAAAATCACTAAGCTTTTTGTTTGTAAACTTTTAATCAGTCGAACTTTGTCTGAGCTACGAAGTTGTTGCATTCAATCTAGTACTTTATGTACTGAATTTCGGCAATTTGTCTTCAGCTGTTTTGGTGGATTTAACGCAGGCATAAATATTGGAGTATCAGCAGCAAAGCTCCATAGTCACCTTCGTCCGTCGGTGTCCACTGGAATATCCCTTGTTATACCTAGTCAAAAAATTAAAGAAACAAGATTTTTTAGTGCTTTCTGAAGAGTTGTAAATGCTTTTTGTTTCAACCCAATGCGACCACTCACAAAGATACATATCTTAAAAAAACACTAAGAAAATTGAAAAAAATCTTATTCCTTTAGTTTTGTTGACTAGTGTATATAGGGTTGGTCCTAGGACACTTCCTTGTGGTACACTATCTTCAATTTTTATGTTCCTTGTAGTTTAAGTCGCACCGTATTGTAATTCAAAATTTGTCATAAAGAATGACACAACAGTGTAAAGTCGTTGTAAACGTGGTAAAGTTTTAAACTTTGTAAATCTGTCAAATTTTCCATACAAATTGTGACAGAATTATGAAGTTTTAAACTTTACAACGTTTACGACGACTTTACGCTGTTGCATGAATCATGAAAACCCATATTATTTTTGCGTTCTAATTTCGTTTTGGTTAGATAGTTCTCACCTTAAAGAATTTGATGGAATCATCACTTGTTTATACCACGTACATACGTACTCTAGATTTTGTTTCACATTTCAAACGAATCTCACTGCCTATGGGACCTCAAATAGTATGTATCCTTGAGCGCAGTGAACGTGTTGGAACATTACATGGTTTTTAAATATCTGTCAAATGCAGACTTTTGCCAAACGTACAGGCTTACACGTTCTTTGATAGGTGGTACGGTCAGGTAAAAATCGTTCATAAGATAATTTTTGGTGCTTAACTCATATCCGTCAACCGTTTTCCAATATTCCTGTTTTAAAATTAAAAAACGCAGTTTTTCGTTATCTTTAAGGTTTAGTCACAGCGAGAAGTGATTTTTTCCAACAAAATTTGCAACGATTCCTGATAGTACCAATCTTTTTCTTCAAAATGCAGTTTGATGAATTTCTCCAATATCTTGTTTAGTCCAAGTTATTGGAGAGAAGGCTAAAATGTATGTATGATTTCTCAGGGAGTAAAAAAACTTATCGGAAAGATTTAAACTGATTTTAGAAGAATAATAATAGTACTTTCAGAAATCGTTACTATTTTATATGAGAAAAAAAATATTAGATTATGCTGTTGCATTACCTCAAAAATAGTGAACAAACTTTCATGGCTAAGATTCAACTAAGGTTATCTCAGAGAGTAACAAGGATATAAAAGATTTGATCTCAGGGCCAATAAGCATGCCTAGAAATATTCAGGACTTGTCGTGCCAAAAGGTTTTCAGACTTTTGTACTACCATTTTAGTGATACCTTAAAAAAAATTTCTTATACCGAAATTGAGACTGAGTCCCTGAGTAGAAAATTTTGTGACTTTAATTACAAGAAGTGTTCTTCTTTTCCACACTACACTACCTGCAACCTGCCTCACCCTGTATTTGACTCGGGAAGTTTAAAATAATAATATAATAATAAAGTGTCTGGTTGTTATTACACATTTTAATTTAAGATCAACTAGACTTTTAATTGTCTTATGATATTTACTGAGTTTATAAGTGAAATAAACAACCAAAATGCTTGCTTATCTCTCTGATTGTGTTCCTATAAGAAATTCCTTTATTTTACCTTCAGCAAAATGTTATCATAAAAATTACTCAATTCTCGGCTAAAAATAACTAAATTATAATCATAAAACTGTTAATAGGCTTTAAAGCTTGAGAAAATAATTATAATGGCTTTTGAGATTTTACAATTTCATAGTACTAACAAAAACTTTTTCAGTGCGACGACCTGACAACTTAACATTTTAAATTGCAAACTTCTCTAAGTAGTTAAAGCCGATTTATAATGGACAAAAAGACCATTTAACATTAAATTAGATTTGTTTGCTTTTATCTTTAAGATAAATAAAGTAATATAAATGTTTGTAATTTGTCCTCTTTCTCAATTTTAAATTTTTCCGTATTAAATTTTAATTTAATTAAACTTGCAATCAAATATTTAAAGGTAAATCCTCTAAAGTCGGAACTTTTGCTTGTGATTTTGTTTTTCTTTCCTTCTCATACAGTTCCCATGCGAGAGAGAGAAACAACCTATTTTTTGTTTCCAGGGATGTGGTACAAATTGAGTTTTAACGAAAAAAATTCCTTAAATTTCTTTCTTTCGAAATTAGTGAAATTTAATGGTTTGATATAAAATATAATATAGAAAAAGTTAAGGATTACACCCTGCTGTAAAATTTAGTTGAAAAAAAAACCACCACAATCTGATGAAAACTTCAATAACTTAACATTTAAATACGATTAGGTAAATAAAAACTAACATTTCAACCAGGTTTCAGTATAAATGAGATAATATATCTCAAAATTGAAATGTAATTTATTTTTTCATCTTTGCAAACACGCAACCCAGTATGTCAATAATGTCAAGTTTTGATTACGATCAGCAAATCATATTTCAAAAGTTTAATACACTTACAGAAAAATAAAGTGCTAAAATTAGCGACAACTAAAATTTTAATGCTGTTTTTTTTTTTACAAATTAAAATATGATATTCCTTACAAAATTAGCTCAAACGAAATGAATAGGATAAACTCCAGTTTTTCCTTGCAAATCTATGAATATGCCCCATTATGTACCTATTCCAACGAAAATGTATCCAACTAATGACAGATTAACAGGGGATGGGGGTGGCTTAAATTAACAACAACTGTTCAACTTAAAAAAATAAGTGATAATTTAAGATCTTAATTACGATACATTTCGCCCGAAATTAGTATATACTCACAAAAAAAAGGAATTTTTATTTTTCGGGTGAAACTCCAATAGGCGAAAAGTGAAATGTCAATTTTTCCAGGTGGAATGTTGTTCACGTGAAACTCATAATAAGGCTGTATATGTTTTATTATAAAGTAGGGAGAAGCTATAAATGAAGCATGAGAGTCAGGTTAATGAAGCAACATGCGAGGATTGAAAATTGATCAGGTTGATAACTTTTCGTTAATTGGTCTTAAATTGGTCGAATTTTCGAATTTGCCGTTGTTGTTCAATGTTTGAAGAGATATCCGTATTGATATACGCACGTGTACCAAACCTACCGACAAGTCTTGTGAGTATTTATTTTGGGATTTTACTCCAAAGTGCGATGTATCACTAATCATCCACTAATGAATATTTGTATTATACTATCTCGAGTGCAAACCCTGAAACCATGCAATTAATAAAGTAGCCATCCATCCAAAATGTTTGTAAAATTTTCTTTAGACAACAAATCTACTTTTTCTTTCCTGGAAAGAAAACAAACTCTTTAGGAAGCACTGCGTATATTATTTTTTTTTTCAAGCTAAACTATTAATTTCCAGACTTCAACTACATATTATCCTTCTCTGGCTTAGGGAAATTGTAATTGAATAATTTGTATTCTTCATTCAAAACCAGGTTATCAACTTTCAACAGCTTGAATTGTAAAGTTAAATATCAAGCATTTGTTATAGTAGTAGCATCTTCTGAAGAAATTCCAATACAATTCAGTATGGTTAATAAAGTAGCCGGTTTGGACTACCGACCATAAAAACAATGTTCCTACATGAAATTACTAGTTTTTCTATTTGTAATTTTTGCTCAATTGGATTTGATTTTCAAGGAATTAAAACCATAAGTTTAATATACCCATCAGATGATGACGAAAATAGATGAAAAGCGCACGTTATCAAAGGAAAACCTGTGATTGTTTATACATTGAAAAAAAGACAACAATTAAATTGCATGCTTGTATGAATTTTATAATTGAGATGATATCGTCGATATCACAAGTTGACTTTTTGAATTGACGAGAGATGAGATGAGTGGATGAGTTAGCTGGAGTTGGCATTGTATATATTCTACGTAATCAAATTTACGTAAATAAATGTATTTTTATACATGAATAATGCTGTTGCTTACAAATCGTACAATGAGCGAAATAATCACACAGTACGACTATGTACCTATAATACCTATGCCAAGCATGAATGAGTAGGTAATACCAAATGAATGAAAAATTTGCTATAAGGATATTATAAAGGGTGTTTTTTTAGACGTGTGGTTTTCAAGAATAAATAAAACGCATATAATTTAATGATATGGCCAAGAATTAAGCTTTATTAAAAGTTTGCCATTATGTTTTAAAAACGATTTCAGGCAAGTGGCCGGCTGCGGCTGGCTTGAATAAATTCCAGCTAAGAGGCCCAATTTTCGACCACTTTTTGCAACAATTGGGGCCGTATGTCAGCAATAACGCGTTGTTGATTGTTTCGTTGGCTGTATGGCATTATAGCGTAATAAATTTGCACGATTTGCAAACATAGTTCAGTTGTAAGCCTATATTCATTATGAAATGGCAAACTGAGCATAAATCAAGTGACAGCTGTCAAAAAGTCCAATTCCGAAAAAACGATTGCCAGATTGAAAACCACACGTCTAAAAACAAAACAGCAACAATAGGACATAATATCAATTTTTCCTGTGAAATTATTCTGCACACTTAAATTGGCAGTTAATTTTAGTTTAAGTATTTAATAATTAAATCGAATACCTTATCCAACGGAGAGACATACCTTTCTCACTACCCAATATGTGAGTTCACGCTGATCAATTATCAGCTCAAGAAATATCTTGAAGAACGAAAGCTTCTTAATGACCGGCATATAGCAATAGATCCATTGGTGATCTTGATCTGGTGGTATCTCACCGAACAGTGGCACCAATCACGGTTGCCACTTTGGTCATTTGTGACCAAATTTGGTCATTATTTCTTCACTTGGTCGCATGGTCTTTTTTTGTTCTATTTGGTAATTTTTTTTAGAAATGAAAAAAGAACAACACGGCTTGACTTTTTATGTTGTCAAAAATTAAATACATAATTTAAGTAGCTTATGTGAATTAAATTTAAGTATTCCACTGGTCGAAGCTGCTTTTTAACGGAAAGGAAAGCGTTGTTTTCCAAAGGTTGGGTGTCCTAAATTCGAATCTGACGTCGGAATTACTCCCATCACATCAATTTTTGGCGATATTCTAACCCAAAAAAAACTGTTTTTCTGTCTATTTTGTGAGGTTATGTTTTACACCGAAATATCAAACCTACGGAAAAGTATAGCTTGGATTCCCATGACAGACAAATGTTTGTATTTTGTTGACCCACTGATGCTTCGTTTCGTTATTTTTATTTATGCATGTTAGTTTTCTAATGTGAACAATTCGTTTCACACTATCAATAAAGTTTATCAGGTACGTTGTGAATTTTTGTATGCCCTGTTTTTTTACATGTTTCTGTTATTTATTAATTACTAGCGGATGCCCGGCGCGGCGGCGTGTGCTACTAGGTACGATTAAGAAATATTTTGTTTACTTTTTTTTGAAAAAAAGGAAATTTTTGTATGGGAAAAGTCGAAAATCGGCTTCATAAATTCCGCGAATGTGCCCAAAACAGTGGTCTAAAACCATCTTCGCATTATTGCCTTTCTAATGAAACCGATTTGTGGCAAATCGGTTGGATGGTTTTAAAGTCTATACACTCCTCGTCAACTGAATACGCACAAACATTTTTGAATATATTTTATCCATTTTTTCCAAACAGTGATGGTTATTATGCCATCTGTTGATAGTAAAAATTTTCGTAACATATAAATAACAGAATTTCAAAGTTTTATCCAAAAACAACCGTGAGTTTTTCCTTCAACCACTTCCAAAGTGTAACTTATGCAAAGTAGAAGTTTTTTTTTGAGTCAACTGAATAGATACAAAAATTAAAATTGGTATTGGAATGGAATGAAACAAGTTTTTGTTTAAGTTTAGTAGTGGGTACTTCCACCTTTATTTTTAATTACTTCGTAGATTCGATCCGGCATGGAATCGTATAGCTTTTTAATGTAATTTAACGAAATTTCGCTCCACGCTAATTTGATTGCAGAAATTAAGGTTTCTTTGTCTTCGAACTGACGACCACCCTCATAAACTTTGCGTACTAACCATCCCCAGACATTTTCTATGATGTTTAGATCAGGTGAGTACGGCGGCCATTGAAGCAACTGCACTTGTTGCTCCTCTATCCATGTTTTTATTATGCGCGCTGAGTGAATAGGCGCATTATCATGTTGGTAGGTCCAGTTTATGGGTCCAAAGATGTTAGAAAATTTAGGAAAATTTCTTTCCAAAATTACTTTATACCCAGCTGCTGTCATTCTTGATGTTACAACCTCGAGCTCAACTGTTCCATAATAACTGACTGCTCCCCATATCATGACACCTCCTTCACGACTATGATGGCGCTTTAAAAATCTTTTTTCTTTTCTTAAGTCGTGAAAATAGAAGTTGAACCCATCAGGGCCATAGAAATTAAACTTTTTTTCATCTGAAAAAACCACGTGATACCATTCTTTTTTCCAACTCATGTGAAGTCTTGAAAAATCTAATCGCAACATTTTCCGTCTCTCGTCAAGTGGTGGTTTTTTCTTAAGTTTCATTCGTTTAAGATGGCTTGAGTTGTTGATTACTCTTAATACTGTTGAGCAACTTGCGTTTACGCCGACTTTTTGTTTTATTTTTGCCACAGAATCAGAAGAATTTGATGCATATCTTAAAATTCTTCGTCTCTCAGCTGCTGTTGTTGCTGTTTTCTTACCTCCCTTCATGTTTTTGCCGTATGCATCTTTATTTTTCAAGTAAGAATAAACTACATTAAAACTTCGGCCAACTTTATCAGCTATTGCACGTCCAGTTAGGCCTTGGTCTCTAAGTAAATCGATTTTAGCTTTTTCAACACTGTTAAGACACGTAGATCTACCCATTTTTCTTAAAATTTTAAATCAAGAATTAAATTTTACTGAAAACACTAAAATCGTTAATTTAAACTGTCAAGCACTCCAAAAAACTTATAAACAACGAAGAAAATGGCGTTGTACCTATTCAGTTGACTAAAAAAAAAACTCCTACTTTGCATATAAAACACTTTGCAAGTGGTTGAAGAAAAACTCACGGTTGTTTTTGGATAATTCTTTCGGAATTATCTGCTTAACATCTTAAGGGAATAGTTAGCATCAACAGATGGCATAATAACGTTGCGTTATTCAGTTGACGAGGAGTGTATAATGGACGTACATACATAAGAAGAAACATTTTGTGTGTTTTATTATTGAGTATAAAATTGTAATGAACTCATTATGCATTTACAAAAACAATTTCAGACTAATATAAATTATTTTGATAATTTTTTAGCTACGATTTGGTCATTTTTGTTTTCAATTTTGGACATGAATTTTATTTTCAAGTGGCTACCGTGGCACCAATCTTTACATAATTATGGAGAAAGTAAGATTACTGCACTTAATATTTCAAAAGCATTTGGTAGACTTTGTACAAGTCGATTTGCACAGTTTCAAATCTTAATAACAGCGGAAATATTAAAAATGCTTCCTAATAAAGGATTAATTAACCTCCTTTATATAATAAATGCCGCTCTAAGGCTAGAATATGTTCCAAGCCAATGGAAAGTTGCGGAAGTCATAATGGTTTTGAAACCTGGCAAACCATCTCACGAAAAGAATTCTTACAGACCGACTTCGCTTCTTCCAATAATATCGAAAGTTTTTTAAAGAATACTACTCCTGCGCCTGCAGCCTATAATAGAAGAGAAACGATTAATACCTGAACATCAGTTCCGATTTAGAAGCAAGCATTCAACAATTGATCAAGTGCATAGAATAACTGACGTAATTGAGAGAGCTCTTGAAGAAAAGAAAATCTGTTCGACGGTCTTTTTGGATGTGTCGCAAGCGTTTGACAAGGTGTGGCACGAAGGCCTCAAATTCAAATTACGACAAGTTCTGCCTGAAGGACTTTATAAAATTCTTAACGAATATCTAGAAAACAGACTTTTTCGTGTAAGACACGGAAATGAATATTCTAATTTCAAAGAAATAGTGGCTGAGGTACCACAAGGTAGTGTTTTAGGTCCAGTTCTGTACCTTCTATTTACACGTGATATACCTCAAACAGAAGACACTTTCGTAGCAACGTTTGCTGATGATACTGCAATACTAGCAGTAGGCAAAACGATTAACGAAGCTACGATTAAATTACAAAATGCTCTTAATAATGTTAATGAGTGGACAAAAACATGGCGAATAGCGCTAAATGAACAAAAGTCAGTCCACGTGGACTTTACGTATAAAAAAATAAATAGATTGCCCGTCTTTCTTAATACCGGTCGTGTACCATTTGCGAATGAAGCAAAATATCTGGGAATGACTCTAGACGCGAAATTAAAATGGAAGCCGCACGTAAAAAAGAAATGCGAAGAATTAAAAAGTAAATTAAGAGATATGAACTGGCTACTCGGTAAATATTCCAAGCTTAGTATTGATAATAAGTTGATTTTATACAGGCAGGTACTTAAACCTGTCTGGACTTACGGTATACAACTCTGGGGTTGTACCTGCGATACAAATTTAAATAAATTACAAACGTTTGAAAATAAATTGCTTAGGTCATTTGTAAATGCACCATGGTATATAAGAAACGAAGATCTTCACAGGATTCCTACGGTTCGAGACGAAATTAAGAGTTTCGCGCGAAAACATAGAAATCGGCTATTAGATCACGCTAATCCAACGATTATTGACATTCTTGACGAGTCGAATTTAGTACGCCGTCTGCAAAGAACAAAACCTTCCGACTTGGTGCGGTAAACACAAAACCGCTTTAAAATCGCGGAATAAGCAGAAACTTTCACTGGAAAGTTACCTGCAACACGTTACTTAACTTCGTTAAAAATAAATTGCTAGATAAGTTTCAACTTGGTTGCAATCGGGAAGTGGAGGTGGTTTTAGTGTAGTAAGAATCTCACACTTCTATGAGCATGCGTTTTCCGGTCCTTATAGAGCCTGATGCAGGTTTTGCGCCTACCCACGGTCAAAAAAAAAAAAAAAAAAAAAAAAAAAAAACAGTTTCAAATCTGAAATCCATAAAATAAATGCTGGTGTACCTCAGAGCTCCGTTCTTCCTTATGTTCATAAATGACCTTTTGTCTGAAACTTCTAATATTTTAAATTATTTCGCTGATTCGCTGATGACAGTACCTTCCGCTTTTCATATTCTTTTCTAAATTCACATATGATAAGCGCACTAAATTCTGACCTCTACTGCATTGCCCAATGGGGATTTAAAAACAGTGTAGAATTAAATGTTGCAAAAACTCAATGCTGGTCTTCTGTTAATAAAGCGGAACCCACCCCAAATGCCACTATCCATGTGTGATACTTGCATCGAGGAAACCGAAAAACTTTCAGTTCTCGGTATGTGCATCACAGACCACCTTTTGTAAAGTGATCATATTATCGACATCGCCAAAAACACTGCTAAGTGTTTAGGTTTTCTCCGACGATGCAAGAAATTCTTTTCCCCTTCTGATCTGGCTGTAATCTATAAAGCGTTTATTCGTCCAAAGCTCGAGTACAATGCTCATATTTGGGTAGGTGCTCCAATAACCTGAGTCTATTGGATACGATTGAAAAGAGAGAGCTTTAAATTGACGGGCAATATAACTGGAAGCATTTTCATCTCTCGAACACTGCCGCAATGTTTCATGTCTTACATTATTTTACCTTTATTTTTATAAAAGGTTTCGTAGTGAAATATCCAGTTGCATTTCTCCCCTAAAATAATTCAACCGTAATACTCCTACTTCTAGAAATGCCCAACTTCGGACGTACTGCAAAGTACACTAGTACCTACATAGATTCTTTCTTCAGCCGCTCTGCACGAATGTGGAATGCTTTACCCGACTCTATTTTTCCCTGTGATATTCAAACATTCAAAACCAATGTACATCGGTATCTTCTTTTAAATTCTCTCCAAATTTCAGGTCAACTGATTAAAAAAGGTTAAACAGTAAACGCTATTGAAAGGCACATATCAGAAACTTTTAGATCATGCGATTTGCCATCGAAAAGGCTACGGCACTTTTCATTCTCCAACTGATTGCCATATAATTGCCACAGCAGTGGGGCCTCTAGCTTCGGGGGTACCAGCACCATTGAGAAGTTACAAGGGTGGTTCGCATCTAGACTTTTTTTTTGCTATATAAGCTCCTTAAGCCTAGTTTACAGTTCCCGTGCGCAAAAAAATCTATGCTAATGTTCTCGCATGTCAAAAATAATTGAGGTGAAATTCAAAATAAATTGTTAGCACGATTGGTTTACAGTTTCATGCAAAAAAACCATTGCTGTCATAGAATTTCAGGCTAAGCAATGAACCGGCAATTGTTTTGCATGCGAAAAAAGTGTGGTGAATAAAATATTTTTGTTTTGGATGGTCGGTTTACACTTCCAAAAAAAAAAAATATATTCACCTCAAGGCATTATTTGCATGCAAATGGTTTTCGCATCCGTAAATAATTATTTTCCATTTGTAGGCCTATAGTTAATTAATTAATGGCAAATTAATGATTCAATGGGTGGCTTGGGCCAAGGCAAACGTTTTTCGCCTTGAATATTATTCAACTTGGTGCGCAGAATAGGTGGAAAATCGTTTGAAAATTTTGATTTTGTTTTCGCATGCGAACTGTAAACTATGCTTTAACAGTGAAGTTACAAAAAACTTTTAAGTCATTAGTTATACACCAACGTATCATACAAGAGTGCTCTTGGCTTGTATTAGTGCGCATGAGTTTTTTCGACACAAAAGTCGCAAATAAAAGTGTTTAGGTATTTAAATTTATGCTTATATATGGCCTTTTTAAGGTGAGCTTAAGATAAATTTTGCCTGACAAAACCTATGGGAACTTTAGTTCTGGGACTCCAAGTAGTGTCTTAACTCAGTGTTCTAATAAAGTTGAAATACTTTTCTAGCTTCAAAAACAAACTAACTCATCATTTCCTTATCTACTTTCAGAAAAAGCCGACTACGAAGTTCGCATCGCAGATCCAGTTGCCGGATCGATTGGAGACTTAGGACCCTGGCAAATCTGGATATGCATTGTGATTTTTATGATGAAATTCCCTGTGGGTTGGCATCAATTGGCGACAGTTTTCTTAGCTCCCCCAGTTAACTTTGAGTGTGCTGTGCCGAACAATCGAACATTTAAATGTTCCGATGAGTGCAGCGGACTGGCCTACGACCGTAGTGTCTTCAAAGAAACCATAATCACAGAATGGGACCTTGTGTGTAGCAAACGGTATCTGGCTAGCTTAGTGCAGACTCTCTTTATGTTTGGAATATTAGTTGGGAATATTATATTCGGAATATGGTCAGACAAGTAAGTGTGTGATAGGATACCATCAGAAGTGTGTTTTGGAGAGTTCCAGCCATAGGTTTTAAACAGCCTTATTATGGCGTTGATCTCTTCAAAACACAAACTGCTAGTGACAGATAACGTCTCCTGAGCAGCCTAATTTAACAAAAAAAAATCTTATTTCAGAGTTGGACGACGTCCTCCGTTGGTGTTTTCGGTGCTGATGCAGCTGGTATGTGGAGTTCTCGATGCTTTTGTCCCGTGGTTTTGGGTATTCTGTACCTTTAGATTCTTACTGGGAGTTGCAACTGGAGGAAGTATGATGACTAGGTAAGTTACACCTTTGGAACTTTGGAAGTCAAAATTAGATTTTTTTTAATTTACTCTATACCAACACAGTTTTGTTCTCGTCATGGAAATCACTGGAACACAGAAGCGTGAAATCATGTCCATTTTGTATCAGATTCCCTTCAACCTGGGACACATGACTCTGCCTGTGTTTGCCTACTTCCTCCGCGACTGGAGATGGTACCAATTTGCAATATCAATCATCTCAGTCATATTCATCTCGTACTACTGGTTGATTCCAGAATCTCCCCGTTGGTTAATGTCAGTCGGCCAACTTGATAAGGCCGCAAAAGTTCTAGAAAAAGCCGCCATTACCAACAATCTTCCCATTCACAATATTCGCAGTGACCTCGAAGAATGGTCTCGGCGAAAGGCAATCAAGAAAGAGGTGAAGAAAGGAACGTTCATTGATCTCTTCCGCTATCCGAATCTTCGAGTCAAGACAATATGCATATCAGTGAACTGGTTTGTGTGTGGTTTGACATACTTTGGGGTTTCGCAGTACGTCGGTGAGCTTAGTGGTGATATCTTCACGAATGTGGCCATAGCGGGCACCCTCGGCATTCCCGGAACACTAATTTCAATTCTAACTGGCAAATACTGGGGTCGCAAGATATCCCTGATGGTTTCGAACAGTCTGGCTGGATGTTGCATGTTGGCAATTGCCTTTGGCCGACCGAGTGCCTTCATGCAAGTCGTCCTCGCATCGATTGGTGTATTCGGAATGGCCGTTTCATTCCCAATTGTCTATCTGTATGGAGGTGAGATGTTCCCGACTGTTGTGCGTAATGCAGGTATGGGCTTCGCATCGATGTTGGCGCGAATTGGCTCGATGACGGCTCCATTTGTATCACAGCATGCATCCTTTCCACAATGGGTACCACCGGTTATCTTTGGTGTGGTTCCACTAATCGGAGCTGTTTTAGTGATATTTTTGCCAGAAACTGAAGGAGCGCCACTACCGGAAACAATCGAAGATGGAGAGAATTTCGGAAAGAAGAATAAGAACAAGTCTGAAAGTGAAACTTTGAAAAATTGAAAATGAGAGTAAGGTATGTTTGGAGGAGATTTTCGACACAAAAGTTGCCATAGGATGTCTTTTTTTTAAGATAAACCATAGACTAATAGATAAATGATCACACATAACATTTTATAAGATTGTTTTATTTGTTTTATAATTTTATAAATTGTTGCAATAATGTTTTTCTTTTATATTTGAATATTTTTCTTGTAAATATGTAGAAGTAATTTGGAAATATTAGTTTAATTTTGTTTTTGGTTTAAGAATTTGCAAAGTATCTCAAAATTTACTTGGTAAGCTTAAAAGTGAAAGTTGTATCTTCGTTTTGAAAAGAGAAAGGTAATTGTTTTGAGAGCCATAACCAATTTTACAATACCTAGCGCCTAGTCTGTTCTAAGGTTAACTAAACCTATCCAAAAACTAAGAACAACAAACAACAAAGCCATAGATTCTGATGACTTTCCCGGCGGGTTCTTCTCATACGGAGAAGATTTGCTGATGAGGCATCCGTCAATGAATTAGGTATGAGTGGACGAAAACCTGCGTACAAAGATTAAATTTATAAGTTCCATATATGCAACATTTACAAATATAAAGATCCTATGTCCTGGAAACATTATTGAGACATCCCTGTTAAGCGTTGCATATAGAAGATCCTATCCAAAGAGCTTAGTGAGGGCTTAAAGCCGTTCCACAATACTTTAACCGGTGGAAGTTCCAGCATGGGTTCCGGTCCAGCAGATCAACCACATACACACCGCCAAATCTTCACACTGAATAAAACTTGGAGGAGACCAATAAATTTCAAGTCCAGACTCACCAACCTTTCAACGACTTCAAATTCAAACCCACGTATAGCGATAGAATGTATCGTCAGGGTTTAAAAAAATTGATTGGTTTGGAAGTTAACGAGGACGAGACTGCAAGTACCTGCTGTTAACATACCAACAATTGTCTTACCTCTGCCTTTGGACAAAGAGTCACTATTGACTCTTTGATAGCAGCAAGTTTGAGGTTGTCGAGGTGTTCATCTACCTTGGAGTATACAAATTGAACCCACGAATATGACACCTTTGGTTGGGATCTGACCAAAAAATTCCCTAGGAAACCGCTGTTACTTCTGTTTACCGAACCAAGAGGACCCAACACTCATCAAGGGTAAGACAAAATTCTTATACTGCCAGTCCTGTTTTATGGCAGTGCTGAACATCGACTATAAGCAAAAAGGAAGAGCTGATTCTGCGGATCTTTTGATTGAAAAATTTTAAGACGGAAAGACTTAGATGACGAATAGAGGAGAAGATACAACCACAAACTCTATATTAGCTGGTATCCAGATGTAGAAATCATCCAAAAAGTCAAAACATGTCAACAACAGTGGCTTGAGCAAATCGATTGAAAGGATAACAATGCTCAAACCAAGAGATTACCTGTTTGAATCCCAGCACCAGATTCGAGTATGGACACGAAACACCAAAACTCCGTTTTAAAGCCCCGTCCGAAGCCATCGAACGTATGTAGATGTAAGAGCTCTTATTCTACATGATTGTAATTAGTGTCCTCTGGATCGTGAGGATATGGAGATGGAAAGCTGCCGAATCTCAGCCAGACCCTTGACGGGTTGGCATATAAAACCTGTCAAGTAACCATCAACCAAAAAATGAATGACAAGGATTTGTAGCTGTGTTTTTTAGATTTCCCGTGTTGCGTGTACTGCTAACTATACTGATGTTACTATGACGACAGCTCCCCTTTTTCAGAAGAACTATAGCTTAAAGTTTACAGTAAGGAAGGCTGTAGATTTGCCGTTTTCTTATGCATTTCAGGAAAAATTAGGTCCAAATTTTGAAGTCTAAACTTGACGAAAAATCGAAGAATGTATTTTACATCAAGAAAAACTCAGTTTAAAATTTTCAGTCGAAAGACCAAAAAAAAAAATTGAAAAATTCATTTGCACTATTAAATTACACGTGTGCTGAATTCTAACAGATATATCTTGTTCAAAGTTCGAGACGAAAATTTGAGAAGGTATTTAGCTGGAACTATGCGCCTGTGACGTAGGTATTTGGCTTAAAGGTTTGACCAAATTTGTTAAGGGTTTTTGTACAGAAGGTTACATCTATCTTTATGTGCAAATAAAGCTATTAATTGAGAAGTAGCCTTTAGGACCTTTCTATAATACCTATTCTTTTTATTTAAACATTAACAACCAATTTATAGAGTTCTAACATTTTTACCGATACGATACTATAAAGACCAAGAGCCGGGTACTTTTTGTTTGCAAATAATTATTGGACTTTCAAAAACTCTATACTATTTTTGTCGTACAATCAGCTCCGGATCTATGGGAGGGCAAACCGGGGCATGTGCTCTGGGCGGCAGCTTAAAGGGGCGGCAAAAAATAAATTGAGAACTGCCCACACTTTTTCTCATTCAGTCCTTAGAATTTTTTCTTCCATTTCACAACTAAAAATACAAATTATTTCAAACTGCCTACACTCTGTAACGAACAAAATTACAAAAGGTCTATGAGAACGTCAGTAGGCAACATCCTTAATTTAGATCTTTTTTGGCTTCTTATTGATTTTTCGAATTGGACTTTCTTTATTCTTAAACATGCCTTGAAAAATTGACGGAACATAAGGATTGAAGGTTTTTTTGTGCAGCTTTATATTAGGCGTGCATTATTATAATCGAGATTTAGATTTAGATTTATTTCATCGATATAGGTGCCGAAAGAGATTTCTCTCAAGTTTGGCTGTATACATATTTGTGTGTTAACATTGAATTCTTAAATATAATTTTGTTTGTATAACTTTTTTTTTTTTTTTTGTAACTTAAGTGTAACTTAAATGAGTAAATTGACCAGGCAAAATTAAGAAATATGTTAATAGATTGAGATGGAAACGTTGACTGTAAAATATAACTGGATCTGGATTAACTTTTACACATAATACTAAAACAAAGTAATGGGAAATTTTCAAAATTGTGTTTGTAAGCCGTGTTAAAAGCTAATCCAGATCCAGATCCCGATCATAGTAAAACACGCCTACTGTCTAATCTAACAAGTCAATTTGAAAATTGTTGAATAGGTACCTAGTGTCGAGTGCTAATTCATTAAAAAGTTTTATTCTCCCGGTTAATCCAACCAAGTACCAACATATGCTGTTTTTTTTTGTTCATTGATCTCAAAAACTCGAGGGCGCCAAAATCAAGTTTTGCCCTGGTTAGGAATAATCGTAGATCCGGGGCTGCGTACAATGCGGATAATGAGATATTTGATAAAACACGTTTTCCAAGATGGTGGCTGGCGCTCGCCAACTTGGATTTACAATCAGCGGACACTCATGGACAATGGACATAATTCCATCAAGAAAATCATCAGTTCAGTAATAAATTGCATTATGAACCTAAAATTTTTTGCTCTGGTTCTTGGACTCATAGTTCTAAAGTTCGTACTCGAATCATTATCTCTAATTTTTGTTTACAAAAGTCTGAACAAATGAGGGATACCGATTTGAGAACTTACTAAATTAAGAACTTTTAATTGTACGTACCGGAACTAACTTTAAGACTCTGTGAACAAATTGGCTATAGCACTATTGAAACAACAAAACAAATTCTTTTAGATAGGAATGGATATTCACTGTTTCTTTGAACTATTTACTTATGTATCTACAAATGAGCGACTTAGTATTTAACGTATAGACCGCAAAGTTTACTTTGCCTTCTCGCATAATCAATAAACAATACATGCATGTTTTTCATTCACATAACGTGCTGGCTGTTTTCTAAAGCGATAAGAACAATTTAAAAAAAAAAAAAAAAAAAAAAAAAAAACTATACACCAGACCCTGCAATATATTATGTATACTTAGAATGTTAAGGTTCAACTGAATACAAAAAATCAAACAAGCTGTGTCGACTGGCAGTGGCTGAGCTTGACTGCACAGCCAGAATTTTTACGTCAATCAGAATAATTTTATTTCAAAGTTTTGTAAATCAATCAATCATTCGTACTACTAGTTCGTCAATAAACTTGTGTTGTTCCTCAAAAAACGTGTCAAAATCAACTTTGGCTTTAAAAAACCAATAAGACAAAGACAAGCCGCAACATTAAATAAAGATCTTTAACAAATCGGTGGTGTGTTTGTGTTTATTTTTTTCTTATCAACAACATAATTGTACCTAATTCATTGGAAATTTCAAAGGTGTGACTAAAAATAATCTGCATATACAACACTTAATTTTGAATTCAAATCGTTTGTGCGATAACCTTCTGTCTGGATTTTCGAAGAATTTTATTAAAGAAATTCTATTTTGGAACTATAATTGTATTCGGTTTAACTATCAAGGAGGTGCACTCAGTCGAGAGAATATAAGAAGTTCGAAAATGTCAGAACCAGGTATGTATAAATTGAATGACAGACACGAGAAAATTTAAGAGTAGGTAAGTATACGTATTGTAAAAATATTTTTTTGGAAGGCCAAAGTAAGTAGCTAATAGTAAGCCAGATCAAAAAAATGAGATCTCATTGAACAAGATTCCTCAGTCATAAAGAAAAATTTTTAAGTTCGCTTTCTCACAACTTTTGATTGATTGCGATTATGACTGATAACTGATTATTGTCTATAATCAAACTGTATAAAAACTCAGGTCTGAAAAGTTCTCAAAAGATACCTAATAAGCTTCCAGTAAATAACTACAAACCACAAACCATCTTTGAAGACCGAAAACTAGATTAAAATTGCTTTAAATTTCGTCGGCTTATGCTACATTTCCACCTGACGCTAATCTGTGATTTAATAAGATTTAGGGGTAACCGGGGCATGTTGGTCCCAGGGGCATGTAGACTAACTGTCAATAACTTCAAATTTACGTAAGAAAATTGATTTTTCTTTTTATCTATGGATATAATACAGCTGTCCGCTTACTCTCACATATTTTTACACCTAGAGTACACCTCGTTTCAAAGATATTAAAAGAAAACTGTTTTTTACACCAGTGAGTAGTTTTTTTATTTTCTTTTGTTTTCCTCTTCTCAATTGGGTTTTTGAGTCTGGCTCCAAAAATATGCTGGAATTTATAGTAAAGCTGTGTTTCTGAATCTGTCTTATTGAGCTGTTTTGCTGTTTACATTTCACGTTATCAAAAAAATCCCGTTCATTGCTAAATAGTCGGTAGGGGCAAGTTGGCCCCATTTTTTTTGGGGTAAGTTGACTCATTATTTTGTGAGGGGGTTGCGTAAAAATAATTTATTTTATCAATGAGTTTTCTAAATTCTAGTTTTTATCAAAGTTAATATAAATCCTCTGTTTTTTAACAGTAAGAAGGGGTAGTTATTTATTTCCTTTTTATTTTTACTTGAATATCAAATAATGTGTCTACAGATTAGCTGTTAAAAAAATATATCTTTTTGTTGTTGCAAAAATGGGAGTACAAATAGAACGTCCAATCAAATTAAAATCATAAATCGTTGTCTTTCATAGTAAATTTGATAAGAACCACTTTTATATGCGAAACGCTTCGAAATAGTCCGCAAAACCAAAGAATAGTCAACTTACCCCATAGTGTTAGCCAACTTACCCCGGTATCGGGGCTAGTTGACCAGTCAGAGGTCATCCCGCAAATTTAAGAAAAAGGATATTATCATTAACTTTATTAAAATGGTTATATTTTATTAAGAAAGCTAAAAAGATTATCTATCCAAGAGAGTTTAATTTTGTGTTATACCTGCCTCCGTTTTGTTTGTACAAAATAAAATAAAAATGTTGAGTCAACTAGCCCCGGTCTCCCCTACCTCAAATCTTCTTCAAATCTCGAAGATTTACCACTCAAATCCATTTCGTAATCTTGAAGATTAAAAATTAATTTTTTTTAATCTTCCTAGGACAAATATGTAATTTTACAAATCGATAATCGAACTAACCTATTCTTGTATGGCGCTGAAGGATCCATTCATGGCTGAATTCAGTTCTTCACAAATGAAACTTTCTATCTCACTTCCTCTTCATAAGAAATAAAATGCACGACTGGATCGCACGTACTTGCTCTTATGTTCAAGTTGTGTGGGGCTTAAGAACTTTAAAAAATATTTAAGTAATTATAGAAAAAGTATAGAAAGCATATTTAAATCGTTCTTTTAATTGTATAAACAGTCTGATAAATAACTTAGACCTCAAAAAAAAGTATGCCATTTGATTACTTGAAAAAATATGAATATATGCAAAAAAAAAATTAAAAATCGTTGGAGCCGTTTTCTTAAAAAAAACGACGATTCGATCTGAAGTTTATGTTTTGAAGGGGATGTTGTTCGATTAGGTATGAGGAAATATCAAAAATTCATCGAGAAATCAAATTTGATTAAAACTTTAAGTACCATTGCATTATATTGAATTTTATGGAATTTCTGTGAATGTTGGTCCAAAGCTCTGACAAAGTTAATTTAACAAAAATAAATTGCCATAACTTTGGAATAAAAATCACAGAAATTCACAGTAAGGAATCAGACGCCTAATGTTTCGAAATAGTTACATGAGAAAATAATTGACCTAGTAGTGTCCACAAAAAAATAATCTAGCTTTACTTCAAAACTGAAAAATTCCAACTTTCCAGAGTATCTATAATTAAAATTTTAAAAATGTCAAACAAAATATTCTTCCAGTTACAATCGAAGTACAGAATACATGAATCTGTCTAAATTATACCTATGTACTGTACATATAATAATGATAATAATTTATTTTACCTTTAAATATACTCATAACAAACTAAAAACTCGACTTCTTTTTCCTTTAAAAATATTACCTTATCTGGCAATCACGGAGTTTTTTCCAGTTGCTATTTTAAAATACCAGGCGAGCATACTGAAGAAGTAGGGATGAAATTCTTCTGTGTTTTTAACTTTCGCAAAAGTCAATCATGCATGAACTGGAACTCAGAGCTCTGCCCGTCACACTCAAGGAAATTAGGCTCCGCCTTTAAGTAACGTTAAATTTTAAGCCAACAACTTTTGTGTTTTTTTTTTTTTTTTCTTTTTTCATGTTCTTCGTGAAGCCTCTATTTGAAATATTTAAAAAAAGTGGAAAAATTCTACCAAAATTACTTTAAATTTTCAACAGAAAACTAGGCGACCATGCGCCAGCAGTAGGGATATAGTTTTTGTGTTTGTACTTCCAAATTTCACAAAATCAATCATGCGTGAACTCAGCTTATTAGCTTGGCCAGTCACACTCAAAAGAATTAGGCTCCGCCTTCAAGTAACGTTAGATTTTATGCCAAGAACTCTTCTGTGTTGTTTTTTCTTTTTTTCATTTTTTTCGTGAAGCAAGTAGGGGTACGAAAATGTTCTTATTTCCTCTTTCGCATTTGCAGGTTTAAGAAGAATTTGGTATTGATGAATGTATTTGTAAAATTTTAAAAACAAAACCAAACCATTCACAATTCTATTCCAACAGCTCCAACTGGTGCAACTGCTCCAACAGCTCCAACTGCTGCCACTGCTCGTACTGCTCCAACTGCTCCAACAGCTCCAACTGCTGCCACTGCTCGTACTGCTCCAACTGCTCCTACTGCTCCAACTGCTCCAACAGCTCCTACAGCTCCAACTGCTCCTACTGCTCCAACTGCTCCAACAGCTCCAACAGCTCCAACTGCTCCAACAGCTCCAACTGCTGCCACTGCTCCTACAGCTCCAACTGCTCCTACTGCTGCCACTGCTCCTACTGCTGCCACTGCTCCAACTGCTGCCACTGCTCCTACTGCTCCAACAGCTCCAACAGCTCCAACAGCTCCAACAGCTCCAACTGCTCCTACTGCTCCAACTGCTCCAACTGCTCCTACTGCTCCAACAGCTCCCACAGCTCCAACTGCTCCAACAGCTCCAACTGCTCCAACTGCTCCTACTGCTCCTACTGCTCCAACTGCTCCAACTGCTCCAACTGCTCCTACTGCTCCAACTGCTCCTACTGCTCCAACAGCTCCCACAGCTTCAACTGCTCCAACTGCTGCCACTGCTCCAACATGATAGCATGGATTAACGCTTTGGTATATGTTTGAACAAAAAATTTGTCCATTCCACATCTTATGTCTATATTTTGTTATATTGTGTATCATGACGTAAGAAGCAAGCGCTTGACGTTTGGCTATGGTCACAGATAATAAATAGTTTATTGTACATTAGTATGGATCTAGATTTGTTGTTCGTTTCCATCGAGCTAAGTACATAATCGGTCCGTGTAAACCCACCTACCGATTTTTATTTTATTTTACACCAAATACTAGGCGAGCATGCTCGAGCAGCAGGAATACAAAATGTTTGTGTGCTTTTGAAATTGCCAAAAGCCATTTATCCGTTAACTGAAATTAGTCGGGCCAGTCACACTCAAGGAAATCAAGCTCCGCCTACAAATAACGGTGGATTTTAAGCCAGAGTAGAACTCTTGTATTGTCTCTCTGTTTGTTTTTTCATTTATTTCGCTTGTTTGTTGGATCAGGGTTTTGTCTTTCGCTGGCTTAAGGAAACGATACACAAATTCTGTATCAACCGATCCAACGTCGCCTGGTCGCCTGGTAATAGATTTTTTTTTTTTTGATGGCCAACAAAATTATGGTTTTCTAAATTTGTTGCAATCTTTATGGCCTTCAATGAAGAAAATAGGCTGCCCACCTATGTTGTCACGTGTAAACCACATTCTTAATGATATTTCAAGTGAAATACCAGGCGAGCACGCTCGAACAGCAGGGTTAGAATAATTATTGTGTTTGCTTTTGAAATTGCCAAAAGTCATTCATCATCCGTTAACTGAAATTAGCTCGGCCAGTCACACTCAAGGAAATCAAGCTCCGCCTACAAATTACGGTGAATTTGGAGTCAAAATAGAACTCTTTTGTTGTTTCTTTGTTTGTTTTTTCATTTACTTCTTCCACAAGCAAACTAGTGTGCAAATGAGAAGTGGATAGTTTGTTAGTTTGTTGATCGTCTTTCACTAGCTGGGGAAAGTAGTGTTGATGAATGTATTAGTGAGTTTTGTAGATCTTGAAATGCAAAACAATACTCACACAAATTGTATACCAACTCGTCCAACATGATCGCCTGGTGATAGATTTTTATATTTTGAAAGAAAATAAGTTCACGTGTATTGACAGAAAGGACAAACAAACTTCTCTTAATTTGTTGACTGATGGCCAACAAACATCAAACCACCTTTAATGATCTTTTATTTCAAATGAAATACCAGGCGAGCACGCGCGAACAGTAGGTTTAGAATATTTGTATTTGCTTTCGAAATTCCCAAATGTAAGTAATGCGTTAACTCAGCTAAGGTTAGTCTGCTACATAATTAGGTTCCGCCTTCAACTAACGTTAGATTTTAAGCCAAAAGTTCTTCTGTTGTTTTTTTTTTAATTCTTGCCTTGCTAGTGTGCAAATGAGATCAGGGTACACAGCTCCTGCTCTTTCTTTCGTTGCCTTATCCATGCTTATTCATGCATGACTAAATTTTCCGTTCTTTAAAGAGTTAGGAGAATATAAACAATTAAGCAAAAACAAAATGCAGACAAAATCTATACTAGCTGCTTCAACACGTTGATTGATTTTTTTAATGAAAAAAATAACACCAAATTCATCCATTCCACATTTTATGCATACATTTTGTTATATTGCTGACGCAAGAATCCAACGCTTGTTATACCATGTTGCTGTGTATGTTGTTAGTGCCAGTGTTGGGGCTGGCTTCGACCAGATTGATTGTCCAAACATGTTGCTCGGTGTAAACCTTCCCACAATAATGAGCGAGAGCGACAGAAGGAATGGAAATGTCTTATTTTCTTCTAAAAAATAAAAATCAATCATCAGGCGATCAAGCTGAAGCAGTTGGTATAGAATCTGTTTGCGTTTTGTTGTTGCTTTCAAATTTTACAAAAAGTACTTACACATTAATCAATACTAAAACTGGATCCTCCTTAATAACCAATCACCTTTAAAGAACGCAGAATTAGGTCATGCATGAATAAGCATCGATAAGCCAACGAAAGGAAGAGCAAGAAAGAACGTTGTACCTTCATCTCATTTGCACACTGCTTGTCGACGAAGACCAAAATGAAAAAAAAACAGTAGCTTCTTCTTTGGTTTAAAATCTAGCGTAAGTTGAAGGCGGAGCTTAATTTCCTTGTATGACTCGCTGAGCTAAACTGACATTTGGGAATTTCAAAAGCAAACATAATAATTATTCTAACCCTGCTGTTCGAGCGTGCTCGCCTGGTATTTCATTTGAAATAAAAGTCCACAAGATTCATCTTTAAAAAGGGGTTTAGACGTGGCAATATAGATGTGTTCGATGGAAGGCCATCAAGATTCCAACAAAATTATAATGAACTTTGATTATTTTCTTCCAAAAATTAAAAATCTATCACCAGGCGATCATGTAGGAGCAGTTGGTATAGAATTTGTGTGAGTATTGTTATTCATTTCAAGATCTACAAAATTCACTAATACATTCATCAATACTACATTCTCCTTCAGCCAGCGAAAGCCGTAACCCTGATCAACAAAATATCGACTTCTCATTTGCACCTAGTGTGCAATGCTTCTGAAAGCAATAAATGAAAAACAAACAAAGAAACAACACAGTAGTTCTACTTTTACTTAAAATCCACCGTTATTTGTAGGCGGAGCTTGATTTCCTTGAGTGTGACTGGTCGAACTAATTTCAGTTCACGAATGAATGACTGGCAATACCAAAAGCAAACACAAAAATATTGTATCCCTGCTGCTCGAGCATGGTCGCCTAATATTTTGGTGTAAAATAAAATCCATAATTTGGAGGGTTTGCACGGACCGATATGGGACAACTTGGTGAACTGTGACCATATGAAACGTTTGTCAACGTCATGATAAAAATGTGGAATGGACCGATAATTAGATGTTATTTTCTTGAAACAAATAAAAGTCAACTACCAGGCGATCATGTTAAAGCAGTTGGAATAGAATTTATGAATGGTTTGGTTTTGTTTTCAAAATATACTAATACATTCATCACCGAATTCTTCTTAAGCCTGCGCAAGAGGAAATGAGAGCAACATCTGCATATAAGCTTGCTTCACGAAGAAGAAGAAAATAAAACAAGAAAAAATAAAAAAACAACAGAAGAGTTCTTGGCTTAAAATTTAACGTTACTTGTAGGCGGAACCTAATTTCCTTGAATGTGACTGGCCGAGCTAATAAGTTGAGTTCACGCATGATTGATTTTGTGAAATTTGGAAGTACAAACACAAAAACTATATCCCTACTGCTGGCGCATGGTCGCCTAGTTTTCTGTTGAAAATTTAAAGTAATTTTGGTAGAATTTTTCCACTTTTTTTAAATATTCGAAGAACATGAAAAAAGAAAAAAAAAAAAAAAACAACACAAGAGTTGTGGCTTAAAATTTAACGTTAATTAGGCAGAGCCTAATTTCCTTGAGTGTGACTGGCCGAGTTGAGTTCACGCATGATTGATTTTGTGAAAATTGGACGATCAAACACAAAAACTATATCCCTACTGCTTGGGCATGGTCGCCTAGTGTTTCTTTTGAAATTTTTAAGTATCCGATCGTGCAGTGTGTAGTTAAATTTTATAAAAAAAAAGAAAGAGTGGAAGACCATAGCAATAACACAGAAAGTTCTTTTTGGTTGGTTGAAGGCGGGGTTAATATTACCTGGGTGTGGGCGGAGCTGATTGGGTTTCGTGAAAGTAAAAAGCAAACAGTAACTCAATCCCTACTGCTTCTACATGCTCTCCTGGTGTATTATAGTAAAATTTAAGAGTTTTCAATTGGAAATAGTAGCCAGGTGACCAGATTAGAGAATTTATCGAAAGAAAAACAGAAGTCAGGAATTTATTTTATATTTGTTTAATTTTTTTTAAAGAATCGTAAACAAAATCAAAAATGAATTAATTAGTATCTTATCTTTTGTTTTGCTTATAAAATTCTTAAATTTACGTTTTACGCTTTCGTAATTTTTATAATAAATATAATAATCACGTACATATATAAGAATAACATTCTTTAAAAATCGTCGGGCCAAAGGCAAATAAATAAAACTCACTAAAGCTGGAAAAATGTCCAAGCAACTGAGATTGAAATATTTAGTTTTTTTATCGAAAAAGATGCATTTTACTATGAATTCACAAAGAGTTTGAAATGTATGCCCAGGAACTTTATTTCAAAATTTAAGGAATTTGACTTTTCATCTTCAAAAAGTAGGTATTTTGTTTCTAATTTCCTTCAATAGTGTATTTTTTCAGTTCGTGAGTTTTACCTTTTGACCGACGGAATTAATTAATTAATAATTTGCTCAATAACATATGAAATATTTTACAGACCTAAATAAGTAGATACAATCTTAACAATGATATAACATTATACGTTGTTGCTATTTTTAATCTGTGAAATGTTTAACATTAATTTAATAATTAATAATAATAAAATTAATACGGAAGAATAAGACTGAGTTGAAATTATTTTTTAAAGCTTTACAAATATTTGCCAAATTATAAAAATTAAATTTTTAAATAATTTTTTTTCTACGTTTCATGTTTTCTATTTTTATAATAAATCGTTAACATTTTTCAATGTGCTCTTATTCTCGTATCCGCTCAAAACGTTGGTGATTGGAATTCTTCCGCAACAGATGGAAATCTCGCTAGGAAACCATATCTAGAACAAAATAAAAAAATCATTTAAGAATCATTTCAAAAAAGAAAAAAAAACTAAATTAATATTTTAATAAAAACTAAGATAGGTATGCTTTTTTTAAGCACACCAATGTACAAGAAATGCAGACATTTTAATAATCTTTTCTTCCACAACACTGCAACCAAGGCGGCAGTTAAAACTATCGTTGAAACTCAGGGTTGAAAATATTTACTATGTGTGGAATGTTACATTTTTCAAATGTTCGTCGCGATTTCTCTGTGTGGCGCGAATTCGAAATGTCTAATTTTCCATAACAGGCGCATAGTGCATAGATATGGCTGAATTTGACGATGGGGGCGATTCCATTATCGCGGGTGCGACATTTAGACTCACTTTAAGTAGGTATATTTAAAGTTAAATACAAACATATTTTAGTGAAATTATCACCTGAAGGGTAACATTTTAACCTATTAATTTTGGGTTATTTTATATTATTTAAATAAATGAAATAAATATTAATAAATCGTGGGAAAAAAGGTTTCGAAGTGCGATCGCGGGTGCAACATTTTAAAATAAAATTAGTAAGGTGCACCCGCGATCCTTATTTCACGATCGCGGGAGCAACCAATTTGAATCAACGTTTTTTTTTCAAAATTCAATTTAGAATCTACTCCAGATAACAACTGATTTAATTTTGTTTAGGTTATTTCTTACCTTCACAAAGTTTCAAAACGATAGCACTTTATTTATATGAAAAAAAAAGCTTTTTATATTCTTTACATCGCGGGTGCAACAAACTTTCAATGGCTTTTTGCGATAAAAAAAACTTCAAAAGTAATAGCAAATATTTTAATATTTTTGGAGAAACGATTAAATCACATTTGTGACCACACGCCCAAAAAGTTAATCATTACCTCAAACTGTCAGTAATGTCTATTTCGCGCTGTGTTAACAGATGATAATTGCAGTTTGCACCGACCCATTGTATATACACTCTATAGTATTCTCATGCAACACGATTTTGTAGGTTGACATTTGGTCGAGCTCTCCTAACAAAAATTTGGATTACATTTTGAGATGGCCACAAGCTTTTTGACTTCATGAGAATACTATAGAGTTTATATACAATGACCGACCTTTCGGATGACAATTTTGCCGAGGGCAAAAAATCTTCTTTTTTCTTAATTTGGTCAACAAATTTTTTTTTGTTAATAAATAGAGTCCTTCTACTTGTCATTGTTATCAATAATAGTAAAAAATATTGTGATTTATAAAATTGATGTCGAAAATCGTCTCCAGCGGAATAGCCCATGGCTGGGTTATGCTGGCTTTGAGAGCCGATGAAGTCGTGGCTTATTCGCATAGACCTGCGACTGCAGAAAAACCCAAAAGAAAAAGTCTAACGGGGTAAAATCGCTCGACCTCGGTGGCCAGCTCACATCACCTCAATGTGAGCTGACCATGTCCTCAAATCGCCTGTGCAGAATTTCCAATGTGAAGTATGCTATGTGGCACGTAGCGCCATCTTGTTGAAACCACATGTCGTTGGTTGCCATATCATCCAATTCAGGCAAAAAGAAGTTGGTAGTCATCGACCTATGGCGCTCGCCGTTGACGGTAATGGCCTGGCCAACGTGTCTTTGTAACAAAAAAAAAGACTGACTTTTTCGGTATGTATTGGACGCTCTTGGATTACGTCTATGAAGTAAGCATAACAATTTTAAGCTAGACCAACGGGACCATATGGCAGGAAATTGCATTTTGCATTTTTTGCATTTTGTATGCATTTCTATAGCGGAATTTGCAATTCAAAAAATAGTGGGTGTAACCCACTGTACTGCTTACTTCACTGTGGAGTTAGTTACAAGTCTTTTTCTTAGCAACCGCACTAGCTAGGAATCTGAAATGAGGCTCTGAGTTTGCAATTTAGTTTGCATTTCAAGAAAAGGATCACTCCAAATATTGAACTCCTTACACACAAAAAATTTCATACTTTACTGCTAACCTTACAGTGAAAAATGAATTTTATCAATTTTTATTGTCAAATTTAGATTTCAAAATTTGAATTGAGTTTTTTTCTTGAAGTGCACAAAAACTGCACATTTGAAGCCTTTTTGCAAATTTCTAGCTAGCTCCGTTACTAAGAAAAAGACTGTTATGCTAGCTTAAAAGTGAAGTAACAGGGAAAGATTAATTGGTTCGATTTTTTTCCAAATAAGGACTTCAAAATTTTAACGTTCATTTTTTCTTGAAATGCAAATTAAACTGCAAATTTGGAGTCTGACTTCATTTTGAGTTCTGACTTCAAGTTTCTAGCTAAATCCGTTGCTGAGACAAAGACTTTTGTGCTAACTTCAATCAATCTAAAGTTAGCAGCAGGTACAGTATGAAATATTTTTTATGTAAGGACCTAAAAATTTGGGGTGATCCTTTTTTGAAATAAAATTCAAACAACAAATTCAGAGCTTAATTTCAGATTTCTACCAAGCCCGGTTGCTGAGAAAAGGACATGTACTGCCTACTTTATAGTGAAGTTATCAGTACAGTGGGATACACCCACTATTTGGTGAACTTCAAGATCCGCAATAGAAATGAATACAAAATGCAAAAAATTGCAAATTCCTACCATGGTCCCATTGGTCTAAGTTAAAATTGTCATGCTAACTTCACAGACGTCTTGAAGCTCATGCGAATTGGTATTGTCCCAAATTCCAAAGTTTTGTTTGTTAACGTACCCTCATCCAGGATTGAGCCTCATCAATGAAGATGATTTTTCGATTTTTCGCTGCCCGAACAGAACACCCATTTTGACAGCCCCGGATCTATGGGGGGGCAAACCGGGGCCTGTGCCCCGGGCGGCAGCTTCCAGGTGCGCCAAATTCACGTTCCTAAAAAACAATATTAGGAATTGCCGACACTTCATGAAATGATATGCGGAAATGGAATTTCAAATTCCTTTTATCCATCAGCCTTTAGCTGTTTTTTCTAACATTTCACCATTTGAACTTAAAATTATTTCAAACTTCCTGCAAACAGAATAATTTCTTTTTGCTCATTTTTGTGCAACATCTTTAATTTAGGTCTATTTTCGGCTGCAGGATTTTTCTAATTGGGTTTTCCTTTTTATTGACAGATCTGGAAAAATTGACGAAACTAATAAGCGAAGGGGGCAGAGGTGGGCACTGCCCATCTTAGAAAATAAACTGCCCACCTAAGAAAAATCGACAGTAAGACTTTTCTGGTTCCACCGAAGAAGCAAGATTGAACAACTTTGGAAGTTTCAGACACTAAAATTTATATTTTGTCTACAGTCACAGGTGGTCGCCATATTAAAACAATTTTAGCCCCCTTCATTTTGTTTGTTTTTACAAAACTACACCAGTGTCCGTGAAGATTCTTACATTATTGATATGTCAATTCGGTTTATTAAACCGAGTCAAGAAAAAACCTAGGTGAACGGTTAGATTTTTCTCAAACGAAGTTGAACATGATTTTTTTTAAAAAAGGATTCACCAAACGTAAAATATAGATTACCAAAAAATCGTAAGATTTAAAAAATTTCTACTCCATAAATAACCGAATTCAAAAATCATAGATCTCAAGTAAAAAGGACTGGAAAGAGATTGATTTTCAGTTTTTAGGTGCGTTTAGATTCAGTATTTCGATGGGGCCATTTAGCAAAAGTCAATTAAAAAAATGTAAAATTTCAGTGAAAACTAGAAAAATAGAAGGATTTCTTAACTAAAATAAAATAAATCGCCAAAAGCTAAAAAACTCGCCTTTTTTTTGGGGAATGGATTTTCGTGTCGCCAAATGAAATTAAAAACCGTCTTGCCTGTTTAGCGATTACTCACCACATGTGAAAAGCCTGGAACATGTAGCGAAAGGTCATTCAGTTTCGTTTGTTTTAAATGAATGCTTGCGATTCTGTTTCAGTACCTATAAATAAACTCGATATGGCATCGACTCGGGCTAGTAATAATAATAAAACTCTTAAACGAGTTGTCTTCACCTCACACCAGTGTTTGATGGGGTATAATATAATGCGGATAGATTAAAAAACTTCAAACAAATCTGAAATTTAACTTTTTCGGAAAAAGGTGAGTTTTGGTAAATTGGTTGACTTTCGGATCGAAATACCTTCACTATAATTCGTCTCCATTTGCCGAGCCATCAACAACTGTCAAACTCTATTGAAGGCTCCGATGCCAACAAATTAAAAAACCTTTAAAAAGTCAAACATTTTTGAAGTTTTTTTTACTGTTCTGGAAAAAAGTGATTGTAGACAATTGGGTGACATTTGGATCGAATTATATGGTCTTTTTCAGTCAAAGTTTATAATTGAGATGTATCGTAAGACATTGCTGCAGAGTTGAGTTTGGTAGCACTTCTAATGAGAGTTAATTTTCTGCATTGTTACCGTCGTGCGTCGTCGCTTCATTTATTAGTTACTTTTGAAAAAAGTTGGGAATTAAATAAATGCTCAAGCCCAAATATGAAGTTATTAAAGAAGAAGAGAACGCGATTTTTTTTAATGAAAATTGTTTGATGGTTTTAAACACTGATTGGCTGCCCACCTTAGAAAAAAATCCTTCCTACACCAATGACGAAAAATAATGATTGAAAGTGTGGGTAACATATAGTCTTTGTCAAAAGTGTCAAGCATTGTCTATTGAATAATCTAACATAGATAAAGTTAGAAAGTTGAAAGTTGCTGAGTAGGTAATATCGAGTACAAAATTTATTAAAAAGTCTTATTCTCCCGGTTACAAAAAATCTAACTAAGTATGCCATTTTTTTTCATTTAACTCAATAAATGGAGGGGCGCAAAAATTAAGTTCTTGCCCCGGTTAGGAAAAAGTGAAGATCCGGGACTGCATTTTGATAAGACAATTTTATCATTCGCACGTCTGATTGAACGATATATCCATCCATAGAGATTTGATATAACAGACTGAATAAATGACAGCCAATTTGACAGATGTAGCTTCAACAATATGGCCGCTATCAGCTGTCAAAGTTCGAAAGTCCCTATTGGAAGACCCGATATATGTATAAAATGACAGTAAACAATACAAGTCATTTTATGTGGCTGGGTCAAAATGAATTTTTGTTGCTTAAAAATATTAAATAAGATAAGAGCTTTTTAGGTCGTTTTTAAAAACATCAAATCAGCGTTTCGATCTTCAAATAATCTCCATTTCTTGACGAAAATATTGCTATCGTCAAATAGGCAATCAGCCTGTTTGCACAAAATCTTTTTAATCAACGTCAGTCAATTTTCTTGCGAACGCATTTGACGTTTACGAACTCGTTACCTGGTTCTAAATATTTTTGGCGTCAGCTCGATTTTTTTACTGCAGAATAATTGCACAACAGATGAGGTTTCATTACATGTGACTTAAGCAAACTGCATTATCGATCGCAACACTATAATGCAGTCAAATTTGTATTTGCTTTTTCGAACAGAAGACTTTTGCAGTTTTCGTTTAAGAACATTCTGAAAATGCAATTTTGACGCAGATGACGCTTTTGAAAATAGCCTTATTTTGACATAAAAAAAAACACTGATTCTGATTTCTGAAAATTTCAAAATTAAAATTTTAAATGATAGCTAACTGGCTGTATAATACCTAGATACCTTCAATTTGAAATAAGACAAGAGAGATCACAAAACCTGCCGAATTTTCTTTGTTTTCCATTTTAATAATACCTATTTAAAATTCTCGTTTTTAGCTAAACGTGCACCTGATCCAGTCTTCGATTCAATCGGTGATGCTGGGAAATGGCAAATATACCTCCTGCTCCTGGTTTCCCTTTCGAAATTCCCCGTGGGCTGGCATCAACTTTCCAACATTTTCCTAGCTCCACCATTGGTTGCTCACTGCGGAGATCCCGACAATAGTACAAACTACTGCTCTGCAGATTGCAAGGAAGTTATCTACGACCGGAGTATTTTCGAACAGACAATCCAAATGGAGTGGGGATTGATTTGTGACAAGAAGAGCTATGTCAATATTGGACAAATGATTTTTATGTTCGGCATACTGGTGGGCAATGTCAGTTTTGGCATTTGGGCAGATAAGTAGGTGACAATTTTGTTCTTTCAAAAAATATTACAAAACTCAAAAAATCAATACTCGTTCCTTCAGACATGGCCGACGTATACCGTTTTTATTTTCTGTAGTTCTTCAGATGGTTTCAGGAGTTCTTGCTGCAATTTCTCCTTGGTATTGGCTATTTGTAACCATGAGATTTCTATGTGCCGTGGCAACAGGTGGCAGCATGTTGACAAGGTGAGTTATTGACTTTTCCATCATGGCAAGTTGTGAAAAGACAATAGATATAATTTACTTATCTTTCAGCTTTTGCTTGATTATGGAAATAATCGGCCCAAGTCGGCGTGAATTTTTCATGGGAATCGTTTATCAGATTCCTTTCAATCTAGGTCACGCATTCCTTCCAGTCTTCTCATATTTCATACGAGACTTCAGATGGTATCAGTTCTCGCTGTCGATATTTTCGGTACTGTTCCTCTCATACTTCTGTCTTGTTCCGGAATCCCCACGATGGCTCATGATGGCTGGCAGAGTTGATGAATCTGTTCAGATTCTAGAAAAAGCTGCAGTTATTAATAAGCGACCAAAGGAAAATGTTCGACCGAATGTTGAAGAAGCTGTCAGAGCTCGAGCTGCCAAGCAAGAAGTGAAAAAGGGCAAACTCTTCGATTTGCTAAAGACACCAAATCTTAGGCGCAACACGCTATGTATATTCTACAACTGGTTCGCCGTTGGCTTCAACTACTTTGGAGTGTCGGAGTACATTAAAAATCTGGGCGGAAATATTTTCCTCAATGTCGCCCTGAGTGCTCTCCTTGGAATTCCCGGGGTTATCATGTCAGTTCCGGCATGCAAATATCTTGGCCGAAAGCCAACTTTGGTTGCTGCAAATATGATCGTTGGCATAAGCATGCTGGCGTTTATTTTCGTTCCTGCCGAGCGGTCCGAAATTCAGGTGGCGTTCGCTTCGCTGGCTGTTTTCGGTTCAGCCATATCTTTTCCGACTGTCTATCTATATGGAGGCGAGGTGTTTCCAACTGTTGCCCGCAACTCAGGCATGGGATTTGCATCGATGGCAGCTCGTATTGGGTCAATGTCAGCTGCAAATGCTTCAAGTTTTGCGGAATTTGGCGTCTGGTTGCCTCCACTGGTATTTGCCAGTCTTGCTTTAATTGGAATGCTATTGACTTTATTACTTCCTGAAACCAGAGGTGAACCATTGCCAGAGACACTTGAGGATGCAGAGAATTATGGAAAGAAGCGAGTTCAATAGACAAAATATTTAGCTTAGAAGTTAATTTGTTTGCGCATGTGAAATTTGTTGCTTTAGAAACTTTGAAAATTTTATAAGAATTTTTTGGAGTTAAATAATAAAAAAATGGATTGAATTTTATTTTTGGAGATTTGGTAGAAAACTTTTACTTAAAATTTCGCCGAAGGTGTGGGTTCGATTCCCAGCCGTGCCACCTTAAAACAGAAATGTTTTATTCGAGGTACTGCCTCTTGCGAGGAACTGACAAATCCTCTTGTCATGAAAAAGTGCTTCTCATTTAGCCGTTCGGACTCGGCAAAAAACTGTAGGTCCCCTCCATTCCTGCCAACAAACACGCACACAGGAATGGTTGTGAGTTGTAAGTCACTAGGCGCTGGTTCTCCATGAGCTGTTGCGCCACCCAATTTATTTATTCATAAAATTTCTCAAGATTCATTGGGTGTTTTAGTTTATAGTAAATTAAGAAATATGAGAAGTGCTGTAATTTGACTTTAACAAAATTTTTGTACCAATTTTTTATTAAGTTTGTAAATCCACAATTGTTTTTATAAATAATATTTTCATTTATATTTGACTCATTGAAGAGGACAGCAACCCTCGAATCGTTGGAAAAATGGGAATAAATAACCTTTATTTAATTGCCAATACCAGGGACCAAGGAAGCCGAAATACATAGAAGATCGTATCCATCATTATTTAAAAATTTCAATATGGTCAAAGCAATAGTAAAATGAGATTAAGGCCCATTTGCTGATACGAAACTTAAATTTTTTAGTAGAACATAAGCGCTTATGTGACAGTTTACGCAGAGGAAAAAGTAGAACATAAGCTTTTTAAGTAGAACACAAATGCTTAAGTTTCGTATCAGCAAACGGGTCTAAATACCATAACTTTTATTTAAATGGTATTCCAGTTTTTCTAATCACATTTATCTTTTTTCCAACAGTTTTACAAAATAACTATTTATGAGGAAAAAAAGAATTATAATATTCTTAATTTTTTAAAATAAAATCGCATCCCAAATACGAAAAATTACCGTTTCGTAGTTTTGAATTCGTTTAGTAAGTCTAGCGCCTCCAAATAGGCAAAACAAAATATCATACAGTTGGTGTTTCCGCCACATTTGTATGGATACAGAGTGTATCTTTCAGTAAAGTATATTTTTAGGGGCATGCAATTCATAACGGTTCTTATAAGCAAGAAGCAACAACATATTGTTATGAATTAACATTATTAATTGTTTATTTATTTGAGTAGACTTTAAAGTGAGTTACCATCATTCAAACATGGATAGTAGGTATGTAAAGAAAAATTCTTTACATTTCACGACTTTTATAAACACTATCCACCAAACATTTATCAAAATTCTTATTTTTGGAAAATAATTTCTTTAAATTCGAATTTATCAAGTCTGACTTTTAAATGTTCCATTTTTTTATGAACTCGATTTTTAGATTTGTCAATTTTTTTTTTAATGTATCTTTAGCCTATTGAATAGACCGGAAAATGGGAGGTATAAAGGAACAATTACGTGCAAGGGTTTTTATTATTGAATATGTTTGTTTGGCCCATAAGCATGCTTAAAACCAAAAATGCTACTAAATTCACCCATGCGTTTCTGAGAGAATGGTCACACTGGCCACTTTTCAGTATTTTTGGTATAACTCGAAAACTAAGCGGAATTTGACAATTTTACATATAATACTTTTTGTTCAAAATTAAATTTTCTATTGAAATGGATAGTTCAAAAAATTTTACGAAAAAATTTTAGCAGGAAAAGTTGACAAAAACCAACTTAAAAAAAATCAAAAAATCAAGGATATCTAAATCTTTTCATAAATTGTGCATAACTTTTTTTGAAGCAAAGATAGGGTCAAGACATGCATAGACAAAACAAAGAAGAGACTAAAGGCCTTAATATGGCATGTTCAAAAATTAATATTTGTCCAAAATTGACAGAGATATTCCCATTCAAACCTTATCATTTCTTATAATTTTTCTCAGTTTTGGCCCGAAAGTCCCTTTTTCGGTACAATATGGCAAATTTCACTTTCGTAAAAATGTTCGAAATCAAAATTTTGATATAATATGACATAAGAACTATAGAGAATTTATAAAAAGGATGTAAGTTCGCAATTTCGTTTTTCGGCTGTTTTTAAATGAGTTCAGACCTACAGACCGAACGGCTGGTCCGATTAATATAAGATTTGGTATTAGGTGCTAGGAACGTTAAATTTGTCATAAAGTACCAAAAAATAGGCTTTCGGGCAAAAACTGAGGAAAATGATAAGAAATGGTAAAGTTTGAATGGCTATATCTCTGTCAATTTTTAAATAATATGGCTTTTTTAACATGTCATATTAAAGCCGTAAGACTTCAGTCTACTTTGTTCATGAATGTCTTGAGCGTTTCTTTGCTCCGAAAAAAGTTATGCGCAATTTAGAAACAAATTTTAAAATCATTGATTTTTCGATTTTTTTATGTTGGTTTTTGTTAACTTTTCCTGCTCAAATTTTTTCGTAAAGTTTTTTGAACTATCCATTCCAATATAAAATTTAATTTTGAACAAAAAGTATTATATGTAAAACTATCAAATTCCGCTTAGTTTTCGAGTTATACCAAAATACTGAAAAGTGGCCAGTGTGACCATTCTCTCAGAAACGCATGGGTGAATTTAGTAGCATTTTCGGTTTTAAGCATGCTTATGGGCCAAACAAACATATTCAATAATAAAAACCCTTGCACGTAATTGTTCCTTTTTAAAAGGTCTATTCAATAGGCTACTTATACATATTTAGAAAAGGTAAACAAAAAAATATTTCTCTCTCTCTCAACCATTTGCTATTGAGAGACGAAATAAGTTCACTCTCTGAATTGATGTAGGGTTCATGCTCGAAGATTTGCATCCAAAAGGTCAGATTTAGGACGCTGTCACTCAGTCATTACAGAGATTTTGTAGCCAACCCGTTTTGGATTCATGCAAAAACCGATTTTGAGACATGAATCAAAAATAACATAACGATGATTGAGAACACGAAAAAAGTGGGTGGCACAATTCTATCGGTCTGTTTGTATATCGATCTGCAGCCAATGATGCGATTTTCTTCAAATTTTTAACTTTAGGCTTTTTGGTGATTCCTAGAGAGGAAATTGAATTTTTTTGAGCTTCAAATATAACGGTACTTTCCATACAACCGTTTAGGAAAAGCTTATTTACTTATCTCAAAAACTTCCCCAACGATTTTGTATGGTGTACTTCCTGATGGTTAAAAAATTACCAAAAACAGTTATCACCTAACGGTTCCCGCCATATAACGGTTTTTTAACTTTCGCTTTTTTCATCGTTAAAAATTTGTATAGAATGTTAAAAATATTGCATATACAAATTTTGAAAAAAATAAATCTGGATGTTTAAAAAAATGGTTCAAATTTGTTTTTTGAAAATTCAATATTTCAAAAATGGGTTCATGAATTAATTTTAAATCTCAATTTTTAAAGTACATTAATACACACTCAAAATTGAGATACCACAATTTTTTTTTTTAAATATTACAAACATTTTATATATACCTAAAAAATAATTGTTAAGAAAATCGCTCAAACGACTTAGAATTGTTTCCATTATCTATATTCCTCAAGTAATCAAATGGCATTTTTGAGCTCTTAGGGATTTTAACAGAGTTTTATAAATAAAATAACGACTTAAATTTTTTGTTTCTATTTTTTCTACAATTACTTGCATATTTAAAAGGTTCTTTAGCTCCAAGCAACATGAACATAAGGGCAAGTAGTACGTGCGGTCCAGTCGTGCATTTTATTTCTTAGAAGAAACAGAATGAAGGTTTCGGTTGTACCTAAGCAGATAATGGATAGATAATAGACATTTTCAAAACAAGATAGAAGTTTTAAAATATATGAAAGTTGTCAAGCGATTTCTTCTTGTGTCCTGACGACAAATTGAAATTTTAATAAATGAAGTATTAAATGGATTTCGCAAATTAACCGGAAGAAAAATTGATACGGGTTATCAGAAACAGGTATTCAAAATAAAAAAATATCCATGATGACAAGAAATTTGTCAAATGAAAAAGTTGATACAAAATAATTTTATTTTACTCTAGGAACGTACTTGAGTTTTTCTGTCGCAACGACTAAAAAAATTGATCGCAGCTTAGTAGGACTTGTTGGCGTCATATGCGTTCATTGACATTTAAAATCATGTGTTTGTTCTGCGAATGAATTAATTGCGTGACAGAAAATCGCAAGTGCATTGCTAGTCTAACAGTCTATTTAAATGTGTCCTAAATTATCTTTTTTTATCACAAAGTTTTGTAGGTAGGTATATGATTTATAATTTCAAACAACCTTTTTTAATCGGTTTACTAGTTGAACAGTGTCTTAGTTACTTGAAATAAGCTTCATTTATTAAGGGCCAGTTTTTCAGAGCTTATTGAAATTAGTTAATCATCGAATGTTTGTTACATAGGACAGCATTTGCGATCTCGATCGCACAACCATTCAGTCACAAGAATTAGAACACATGTGTTTTAATCAGAATGAACACATATGCTAACGATTAACAAGAAATCGCGCCGGTTAAAAGTGTAAAACTTGCTTCATTTTTTTCTGGCGATGCGATGCTAAAACATCTAAATCAAATGCACATATATGCTTATATGTTGTATATGTATATGTTTGTGCTCACAATTCGATTTAAAGTGGGACAAAAAAATCATAGTCGCAACAAGAAAGAAATAGTTATGCACGCACTTGGGATTTTTAATCGCGCGGTGTGCGCATTCACATTGTGAGTGCGTGGCGAAAATTTGTTGAGATTCCAATTTTAATCGTCGAAATAGCTTATCACTATGAAAACTGCCTCTAAAACTGATATAATAGAAAAAGATAAGGTTTAAAACAAAGGATAGAAAGTTATGAAAGTTGTTGGTACCTATATTTTTCACAGAAAATACACAAAGAATTATTGGGAAACGAAATTTGTTCCCTGATAGTTTTTTTCAACTTAGGTATCCACAGGCCCTACCTTAGTACTTCACAAACTAGGAAAAACTACCAAGACCATACAAAATCAATTTAAAGAGAAATCCTTTTCGTGTGGGTAGGTATTTCATTGAGTGGATTACAATAGTGTTTTTTTTATTGACAAAATCCATTAAGGAAATGATAATCGCATTTAAATTTATTTGAACAAATTTTCCCTTCTTCTCCTTTTTTTTTCAAACGAAGAAAGAATCCTTTTCAAGGTGCAGTTTCAATTCCATTTTCAAATAATGGTTTCCGATTGGATTTTTCGTTTCTTATCTCTCTTCAAAAAAAAAAAAAACACACAATAGTTGAGCATGGATATTTTCATTACCTATTGTTGATTTTGAAATGGAAAAATTCAAACTTGCTGAGTTAAATTTTTCACAATTTAAACATTGAAGTATAGTTTCTTTAAATTTGTTTTCATAGATATCTCTTTTTTGTTTCCAATAAACAATCAAAACAGTGAAAATATCCACTAGCACAGAGCTTTTATCCATTTTGATTGAAAGAGTTTGCGAAAGAGTTTAAATTCAAAAACGCTTTCTTTTCTTAAAAAAAAGAACAGTCATTCGATGATTCGAATCAAAAAGAAGGCAATAACCTAGTTCCTGATGGTTACAGAAAAAATATGTGAAATATGAGATATTAGACGACTTTTGAGTCATGACTTTTTTCAAAATTAAATCAGTTCAAATGAGAACAAAAAATTTGATTTCACTTTCACAATATTTAATTTCGAAAAATCTCAACTAAAAAGTCTTCGTGTAATAGCCAGACTAAATCATGACTTTTTTACTTTGACCATAGACTACCAACACACCCCTGCCCCTTTTCTTTTCTTTTATAGCTGCAAACTCAATTTTCGTATCTGAAAATGGCAAATAAAGAAAAAAGGGATACCTACAAACATTGATTAAAACCATAAATTATATAAATAACGTTTTCAACAGGGACGCTACAAAAGTAGAGCGACAGGGACAGCAAACGACACCATATTTCTTGCCGCTCAATTGACATTTCTCTTCAGTAAGGTTTGCCATTTCATGATGGAAAGATATACGAGCCAACAACGAGTCGAAATTATTAAAATTTACTACCGAAATTTGGAGTCAGTGGCCTCAACGTTTATGGTCGTCATAATCGTCCTAACAGATCAACAATTGAGCGTCTAGTGGAAAAATTTGAATCCACAGGCACAGTACAAAATGTTCCCGTGCCAGTGAGACAAAGAAGTGCCCGTAGGGTCGAGAATATAGCTGCCGCTGAGGCTTCAGTTGTAGAAAGCCCCAATGTGTCTCTCACACGTCGTTCTCAAGCGTTGGGCATCTCTGTGACGTCGTTGTGGCGAATTTTGCGAAAAGATCTTGGCCTACATTATTACAAGATTAAATTGACGCTTGACCACCAGAAGCGTCGTATGTTCGGGCTGAGCAACAACTTGAAAATGATTCGGATTTTCAACGAAAAATCATCTTCAGCGATGAGGCTCATTTCTGGCTGAATGGCTTCGTCAATAAACAAAATATGCGGTATTGGCAGTAATCCACACGTACTCCATGAGTCATCATTGCATCCCGAAAAAATTACGGTTTGGTGTGGTTTATGGGCCGGCGGCGTCATTGGGCCGTACTTCTTCCGTGATGATCAAGACCGGCACGTTACTGTGAATGGGGACCGCTACCGTTCAATGATAACCGAATATTTTTGGCCCCAATTGGATGATATGGACTTGGAGGACATGTGGTTCCAACAGGAGCGCCAAAAGTCACACAGCGAATGTCACAATCAATTTATTGGAAACCAAGTTTGGAGAACGTGTTATCTCACGAAATGGTCCAGTCGCTTGGCCGCCTCGGTCATGCGATTTGACGCCGTTAGACTATTTCCTCTGAGGCTACGTCAAGTCTATGGTCTATGCCATCAACAAGCTAGCGACGACTGATGAACTTCGTACGAATATCGAACGTGAAATTGCAGCAGTATCGGCCGATTTATGCTTGAAAACTGTCGAAAATTGGGTTCAGCGTCTGGACTTTTACAAGCGTGCCCGTGGTGGCCATGCAAAAGAAATCGAGTTCCATACATAATGGCATCAAACGTACTTTCACAGGAATAAAGATTTTCATTGATATCTAAAACCGTTTTTGTTTTATTTAAAAAAACTTTTGTAGCGCTCTTATTGAAAAACCCGATATATAGTTATATTTCCCATTTTACTTGCAAATAAGTTAGTTTTTGCTAATAATTTTGGTTTATTTCTACTTTTAACTTTCACAAAATTCACTTTTGTGTCGTGACAGCAGTTCAGGAGTACCATATTGCAAATGCAAAAATATAGGCCGCTGCGGATGCGTTTTTTTGGATATTTCTCACTGTATATAAAATCCCAAAAAAGAACGCCTATTCTATGAAAATTGCAACTTTGCAAGGCTGTTTTGCAATTTAAGTGTATTAACCCTTCTCTTCTCTTGTTGATTATTCAAATACAAAAGATGTGTTAACACAATAGGCATGTTTTATTGGAAAATATTTAAGCTTCTGCATAGTTAAATCTTCCTCGATAAACGAAAACCAATCTCAGCCATTGTTGATAAATAAGCGAGCAATAGAGTGCATTTTTTGTTGTTGGTTACCGATGGAAATTATACTGCGCTAGCTATGCATTTCCCAATAAAACACGCCTTATATTAAAAATGATTCCAGTATAAAGGGATGTAGTTATCATTAAACGTCAGGTGAATCTGTCAGTTTGTATGTGTATAGTAACAAAAATAGT
Organism: Dasysyrphus tricinctus; assembly: GCA_963921185.1. NCBI lineage: Eukaryota > Metazoa > Arthropoda > Insecta > Diptera > Syrphidae > Dasysyrphus > Dasysyrphus tricinctus. The sequence goes on from OY992533.1 coordinate 12,560,227, forward strand.
GTCAAATTGTAAATGGTTTACACGTTCAAATCAGAAATATGAAATATTAAAAAAATGTAAGAAATAGTGATAAAAGTACGACGAAATAGTTTGGCATAAAGTGTTTTCAAAATTTGAGCTAAGTAGACAAATTTAAAAACTGAGGTGAAGCACAAAATAAATTTCAGTTTTATGACTGGAACGGTACGCAAAGTCAATTTGTTTGTTAATGTTTCACATTAATAGTTAAATAATAATTATTTGGGTCCTGTAGCTTCTTGAATTAACGTCATTCTATATTTTGACGAGTGTGTGTGCATCATCAAAACAAAATCCTTAACTCAAGTCACGTTTAACTTTTACAACTTTTAAATCGAAAATAACAACTCAAATTGCCTCATAAATTAACATAAATTATTCCTGTTTGATGCAAACTATTAGTGCCATTGATGGGAAAGAAGGTGCAAAGAGCTCTATAAACAGTGCCACTGACAAAAAAAAGTACACACAATCTTCTGACATTAATAGAATGACACCCAATTGAATTCGTGTTTCGATGTATGTATGTACCTAGTCAAGTCATAAATACTGATACAAGTCTAAACGCATCCATATATAATAAACTATTTGTTGCACATTCTTTATGTTTACCGTTATTTAACCTGTTACATTTATGCTTCATTGCCGCGTAAAAGTTTTTTGTTTCCAGTCATTAATTATCATGGAGTGGGGTGACATCGAAAATCGTATTGTTGTAATTGGGCTTTTCAAGTGTAATATGGAAAAAGGTGATATCTTTCGAATCTTGCATCCGCTCGGAATCACGAGTTGTTTTGTTTATCGTACGGTAAAATTATTCGAGGATACTGGTGGAGTAAGTGACTGCAAGAAATCAGGCCGTCCACGCACTGTGAGGACTCCGCGAGCCATCAAAGCCGTGCAGGCTTGAATCAGAAGAAAACCATTAAGAAAACAGAAAATCTTGTCGCGAGAAATGAGTATCTCTCAGAAATCCATGTCTCGCATCATTAAAGAAGACCTGGGACTCAGTGCCTACAAAAGACACACTGGACACCTGTTTACAGTTGCATTGAAGCAGAAACGTAAACAAAAATCAAAAGCTCTGCTCAGACGGTACGCGACAAATGTTCACCGACAGATTCTGTTCACTGATGACAAAATTTTCACCGTCGAAGAATCATTCAATAAACAGAATGATCGAGCTTATGCTCGGACATTAAGAGAAGCGCCTGAGCTCATTCCAAGGGTCGAAAGAGGCCACCATCCCGCAAATGTAATGGTATGGTGGGGAGTGAGCTATCATGGAGTTACGACCTTCATTTTTGTGAAAAGGGAGTGAAAACTTCGGCAAAAGTTTATCAAACAACGGTTTTGGAGGATGTCGTAAGGCCTCTCAGCCAAACAATGTTCGAAAACAAGCATTGGACATTCCAACAAGATTCTGCTCCTGCTCACAAGGCTAAAACCACTCAAGAGTGGCTCAAAAAAATGTACCGGACTTCATATCACCGGAAGATTGGCCAGCTGGAAGTCCAGACCTTAATCCTTTGGATTACAAGCTGTGGTCCGTTTTAGAGGGAATAGCCTGCTCTACTCGACACCCGAATATTGAGTCATTAAAGCGATCCCTTGTTCGTGCAGTAAACAATTTTCCAATGGATGAGGTGCGTGCTGCGATCGACGATTGGCCGGGGCGTCTCAGGTCGTGCAGTAAGGCAAATGGCAGCCATTTTGAGTAACGTCTTCTATGAAATGTAGCTAATGAAATCCCTAATAAATAATACAAAAAACTTTTTAAAAATATCAGCGCATTATAATTTTGCATTCATTTTTCGTTGTATCAGTATTTATGACTAGACTAGGTATGTACATATGTATGAATGTACGTATGTACCTATGTACATGTAAAACAATAAAATTAAATTTAAAATAATCAGATTAAACTTGCAAGAGGGAAGGCACGGTCAAAGTAGCATTAATTCAACTAGAATAAAAGTAATATACAATAACCCTCAACTTTTGAACTCAACACTATAAAAAAGTATGTACATTTATTTAGCACTGTACAGTTAGGCTAATTCATTCACACCACATCAACGATAGGTAGCAACCTCAACTTATATTTTTGTTTTAATGGAACTAAGAGTGGGGGTGCCATTGCCTGATGGTCGTGGACATTGAGCAATAAAACAAGCCTGGTATGCTGCTACCGAATGACTATGGTGTATCGCAACCCCACTCCTTCTCATATATGCTTAACAAAAACATAAAAAGCTAGAGGATTTATTTTAGTTTTTTTTAAATGACTTCAATTTAAAGTCGGTATTTTGCCATGCAAAACAAGCAACCATCGACTATCAAAAGAGAATTTTTAATTCGGCACAATAATGTTAAATAAAACGAAAATATATTCCAAGAAGATATGCAGGGTGACTCGCAAATTATTCACATTTAATTCAATGGAAAAACAGATCATTGGTTTACATTTAAAAGGGCTAAATCCACATATGTTTGGTCATTAAAGATCAAATTGAAAATTGCTTCGAAACACAAAACTCTCAAATCAATTCAATTTCATTGTATTTTTACATTTATTCCAATACCATAAGAACACTTTTTGTTTAACAAAAAATTAGTTTGCTGTTTTTCACTCTAAGCGACGACATAGAAAAAGTTTAATAAAAAATAAATAAAAAATACTATGCTAAACACTTATTTTATTTATTTATTTACTAACAATTATTTCGGAAGCCTACTGACGATGGAAGCATAGCTTCCGAAATGCATTTAAGTACATAAATAAATAAAATAAGTGTTTTCAGTTGTTTAAAATCATATCTTTTATTTATTCTTAAAAAAAAAAAACACGTTGAAAATCTCCACTATCCAATCAATTTAATAAAAAATATTGAAATCTTTTTAATTTTGGTTTTAAATTAATCTTTGCAGACAGTACCAACCGGATTCTTAATGGAGTAAAAGACATTCAAGAACTTGGCTGGATAAGGTGAACCCTTAGTAGGACATTGAAATTATTGTCAGAAAAAATTCTCTCAGTAAATAAAAAATATAATTCGAATCACATTCTACTACATTTTTTGTAATATTATCAAAGGTGTGGGTTTAGTTCGTACGCACTCATAACTATCAAGTATCAAGGCTAAGTAAGAGCTTGTTCTTTGACTAGTACAATTAATGTTAATTGGTGATCCAAGGGAAGGGAACAAAATCCCGAATTGCAAAAAAAAATGAATCCCGTATGCCATAGTCCCGAATGCCCAAAATCGCGAATGGACAGAATGCCCAAAATCCCGAATCCATTTGAGATAAAAATACCGAATTTTAGTACTTTTTCAGTACTTTCAAATAAACCGAACTGCTATTTTTGGCTTGACTTCCGTTCATTCTGCGATCTCAAAAGACAAAAACCTCGAATGCAAAAAATTCAAACGAACAAAAGTCTAGAATTTACAAAAATCACGAATTTTATAACACCAAAACCAATTTACTCAACCCATTTTGAATCAATCAGTAATCACTACCAAATTTCTGTCATGATTTGGAATTGTTTCGATATTACTCTATACTTAAGATATTTGATATGTAACTTCAAGAACTTAAAACTTGGCATATGTATATTTTAGATCTCATACCTGTTTTTGGCACACTTTTTACGCACAGATTTCTTGTAGGTACATCTAAGAACTTGGCTCTTTTTTTAACATTTATGTTTTTGTCGTGATTTCACTCCTTTTTGCAAAGATTTATTTTGCCAGATGAAAATCAAGCCCATCCGCTCTACAAAGTTTCATAATTCTACGAAAGCCGAAAGTGCTCCATATAAATAATAGCAATTCTGATAAAGTGGGTGGATGGCACGCCCCTTAATGGAAAATTCCAAATTTTCGTTTTTTTTTTTCAAAGTACTTAAAGCCCTACCGATCTACCAATTTTCATCGTTCTACAACAATTTAAAGTGTTCCATGTAAATTATAAGAATTTAAAAGAATGTGGGTGGATGCCACTCCCCTGAAAGGACAATTCCAAATTTTAATTTTTTTTCTTTCAAAGTACTTCAAACCCTACCGGCCTACCAGTTTTCATCGTTCTACAGCAATCGGAAGTGCTCCATATAATGTAAGTATAAGAATTTTTAAGAAAGTGGGTGGATGCCACGCCCCCTGAATAGAAAATTGCAGATTTTCGATATTTTCCTTTGTATGTACCACAAGGCTTACCGTTGTGCGAAGTTTCAAGTTTCTACGATGTCGGCAAGTGCTCCATAATTTTGATGATCTGTCAGTGAGTGAGTCAGTCAGTCAGTTACGGTTTTTGCGATTTTTGAAGTCTCTGGGATCACTAATGCTAAAAAGTTGAAATTTGGTGAGCCACCTGTGTTTGATTAGCTCAGCAAATACTGCGAATTTGAAGTTTCCCACTTTATTGGTACTGAAGTTAGAAGGTGGTTGAAAATCGCCTGAGTTTGTTCCTGTAAAAAGGGTGTAGTGCCGCGAACTTGGATGGGCACTACCGTACCCTTTGATAGGTAAAGATAGATTTACTCAAATTTTGTGCAAGTATACTCAGAAGAAAATTCCTAAAGGAAAGCTCCCATATTAGAACTATATTTTTTCGGAGATTTTCTCGAAAACCACTCTAGCGATGCGATATTGATAAAATTTTGAAATCATGTTCAAAGTAATTGCAATAGAGCCGCCCTGCTGTGCTTTGTGTGCCAAAGTTAGGCTCAAGTGATGGGGTTCGTGAGATATTCGGCTTCAAAGCTCCGAAAAGAACAACATTGAACATTTTGGATTTTTAGTCAATCTGAGACCCAGCCGAGCAAATTGGATTGGATGGCTTGGTCGTGTATGGCCAGCTTTAAAGTGTAATGACGTAAAGTGTTGCCAAAGAACACGATTTATTCTAGCCCAGAAAGTTCTCTTTGAAAATATTTCCAACATTTCAAAATTTAAGTTTGAAATTGTTACAGTTTTGACAAATTAATGTTGCGGGTGTGACCAAGTTTAATTTAAAAAAAAATCTAACGGGTGATTTTTTAGCTGGTTTGGTTTTGGCAACACTGGTTTTGACAGCTGACGTGTGTTTAGTACCTTGTGTCACTGTCAAACAGCTTCAGTTTGGTTTGCAATTTAACCATGGATCGTCTTACAAATGAACAACGCTTGCAAATTATTGAATTTTACTATCAAAATTCGTGCTCGGTTCGAAATGTTCATCGTGCGCTGCGTGTTCAGCGATGAGGCTCATTTTTGGTTGAATGGGTACGTAAATAAGCATAATTGCCGCATTTGGAGTGAAGATCAGCCAGAAGCATTGCAACAGCTACCAATGCATCCCGAAAAAGCCACTGTTTGGTGCGGTTTATGGGCCGGCGGCATTATTGGGCCATATTTCTTCAAAGATGATGCGAATCGCAGCGTTACTGTCAATGGTGAACGCTACCGAGCGATGATAACAAACTTTATTTTGCCCGAAATGGAAGTTCTTGACTTGCATGATATGTGGTTTCAACAAGACGGTGCCACATGCCACACAGCACGCGAAACAATGGCGCAATTGCGAGGCGAGTTTGGTGAACAGTTAATTTCACGTTTCGGGCCGGTCAATTGGCCGCCTAGATCGTGCGATTTGACACCATTAGATTATTTTTTGTGGGGGTATGTCAAGGCTAATGTCTATAGGGACAAGCCCGCTTCGATTGACGCACTGGAAGCCAACATCCATGCATTCATTCGTGAGATACCGGCCGATATGTGTGAAAGAGTATGCCAAAATTGGACTCAGCGGATGGGCTACCTGAGACGCAGCCGCGGTCAACATTTGCATGAAATTATCTTTAAACATTAAATTGCAAGGTTCAAACTATCGATTCAAATAAATATTTCATTCATTTTTTCGAATTTTGTGTGTTTTTTTTTTTTTTAAGTTCTAAACCTCTTAAAAAATCACCCGTTAGAAGGAAATTATTGAAATCATGCATGTAGGTACATACCTAATCAGAATTCACTATAAAAACCTGTTTTATGAAATTGAAGTTTTTGTCACATAAATGTGAAATAATTCCTCACTCCAATGGGAATTTATTATTTTTTTTTAAGTGAAGAAGCTACATAATGTACCTTAAAGTGAGTCTAACTTACTAAATGGAGGTGATTGCCATGGAAAACTCAAAATCAGTTGACAAATATAAGAAATAATTTTTTTTTTATTCCAAGCTGTTACAGATGTGACACAACCGTTAGATTTTAAAATTTTAAGAAAGCTTCTTTCGATGATTGAGACTGTCAATCAGAAGAGCCTGTATGAGACTTTTATCTGGTCTCGACCTCGTAAAAATCGAAAGATTTCAGTATAGTCTCTACCTATCGTTCTTGTTACAATTTTTGTGACGCCCGAAAGTTAGCAGGGCAACTCTCACCCACGCAAATAAGATCTGGACAAGAATTTGCATTTTTTTGCATTGTTATTCCCGAGATTGCAGTTCGCCAAATCAATGTGAAATTGAGTGACCTGCTAACTACTAGCTAGCTACAAAATATTGAAATTGAATAATTCAGTGCTATACATTAAAATATTTTCTTTTTAATTTTAATTCTTATGCCGCAACCAAACAGATACCCCCGGAGACAGTCTGTCAATTTTTCTGGCTTAGCGACAGGCACTGAGCGACTGAAAGTAGATAACCAATAAATTCCTCCCACTTCTCCAAATTATTAGTTTGATACAAATTTTGTTTTTGTAATTATTTAACGAAATACATATTTTTGTTACGTATGTGATAGTTATCAATCAGTATAAGAGTCAATTGCACATAAACTCAGTTTGTTTTTAACACTTACTGATTTATCAACTAACAATCACATTAGCTCTGAGTTAAGACAATGGAAAGTAGATAACGGATCCCAAAATGATAAACAATACAATTTTAAATACATCTACAAGGTTCCAATCCAACCTATGTAAACAAAAAAAACACTTCTGGAGCAAAAACTTTCTGAATGAAATATGCAATAACCATTAAGGGCCAATTTATCAATACTCAGATAAACATAAAATAGTAGGTGAGAACTTATTCTTTAGATATAATGTTATTCTTTAGAATGTCTAATTGATGATTTCAAAATCGGCTCTAAACTTTTTCACTAAACTTAACGCATTTTCCTCAATCTAAATTTCAATTCAATTTATTATTCAAAGTTAGTTTAGGGCCGGTTTAATCATCGCTCGCTATTATATCTTAATGTATCTATAGTTAATCTTTTTTATTAATAAATAATAATAATAGTTTTTTATATTTAATATATTATTATTTATTTTGGGCAACAAATAAAACTTACGTGGTCAGACTGTTTGTAAGTGTCTCTCTCTTGCAACAACACCCTACGAGCCTTAAGGCATCGGCATCAGCCGGCTCAACTCATACAATGCGATTTATTTCAAAAGTCAACGGCAAGTGACGACTTTTTATTTATCGCTGCTGATGGTGGGCCAAGCCTCTTTTATTTGTTTTTCCGCCGCCAGCTTTTTACTCAGACTCACTATTATTGTGGTGTCACAAAGTTACTCGCGGCTATATAGCCACTTGTAGTGTAGTAGTAGTAGCTCTAATCAATGTGCTTTCTCACACATTATTTGCTCCTACATAGCTCCCAGAATTTGCCGGCAACTGCTACCATAACAGTATCGAAATTATTTGATCACCGAACGGTTCTCTGTTTGAAAATGCTTTAAATAGGTCTTATCGAGTTTTTTGAGTTCGAAATTATTGACATAGTCGCGGCGTGCCTCACATACCTATGTACATATCTCATATCCACCTTGTGTTAAACAAAAATATTAGAACAACGTGGTTTTATTTAAAAGTCAATACATTTGTCATTTCCGGACACGGGCTTTACGAGACGTTATTTTCGGAGCCATTGTTATTTCCCTGACGGTTTTCAACAACAAGGGTAGATAGTGGTGGTTTGGAATTATTTAAAAATATTCAAAGAAAATAGTTGAGACTTGTTTTTAGTTTTCTTGTTTCGTAAATAAATTTATTTAGACTTTCCGATTGAAGGATAATTCAAGAAAACCATGTTTTATCCCTGAAGTTAAAATCAGGAGTTACGAATTCTGTTTTTGTTAAAAAATATAAAAAAGTGTTCAGCAAGGTCATGTAATCTTGAGTTATTTGCTTTGGTATAAACATAGTTTCTATACATTTTTATTTAAATAAATGAAAAAATAAAATCGAACGTGTTCAATGTGTAAATGAAAATTGCTCAGGTGTAAATAAAAAGTGAGCTTAATCAACGGTATCTGGAGCCGATCGAAATATTTACATGAAACTTGAAAAAAAATATCGGGTATTGAGTAATTTTTGCTTAAAAGTTTCGGTTCAATTATTTACTCAGTGCCGGATTATAACACGACGTTTTGACTCTTAAGAATTTTAAATCTTATAAATAATGGTGTTGTCTTGTACGATTGGTAGAAATAGCTTTCAATTTATATTCTCTAAAGGGGAATTTTATTATGCATTAAACAGAGAAGACAACGGAGCTATTTTGAGTAACAACTTATAAAAGAAAAGTTATTGATGCCTTTGTGAGCAGAGGTCAGTTTTCGATTCCTTTTGAAGTATCGGGCGTGGTTACACCCTTTTTCAAACCCACATTATACATGCATATACAAAATAGTTTAACTAAAACGGTCACAAAAAAGGATATGTAATTTAAAAGAAAAGTTTAAATAAATATACTATGAGCGCCGGGACTCTGAGTGAAGATGCCTAACCATCACCGTTCGTGTTTGAATCCATTCATAAGAAATAGGCTATTGAATATACCAGAAAAGATATAAGGGAATCATTACGATCAACGGCTTTTATTATTGAATATGTTTATTTGAGGTATAAGCATCCTTCACCATTGCGTTTCTGAGACAATGGTCACACTGGTCACTTTTCAATATGTTGTTAGTTTCAACTCGGAAACTAAGCCGAACTTGACAATTTAATACTTCAAACTTTTTATTAAAAATCAAATTTCGATAGGAGATGGATGGTTTAAAAAAAAATGTATTAAAAAAATTTTTGTAGGAAAAGTTAACAAAACCCCAACAAAAAAAAATTGAAAAGTCAAAGATTTCTAATTTTTTTAATCAATTTTGTATGAACATGACTTTTTGAACATGCCATATCTCTACCTTATTTAGCCGAAGGACGTCTTGAGCCTATCGTCGCTCAAAAAAAGTAATCCGCAATTTATTAAAAAATTGGAAATCTCTTGTTCTTTTGCTAAAATGTTTTTTATAAAATTTTGTAAACCATCAATTTCGATAGGAAATTTAATTTTTAACAAAAGTTTTTGAGTGTAAAATTGTAAAATTCGGCTTAGTTTCCGAGTTTGGTTAGGTAAGTAGCACGGCTGACAGTTGATCTTGTTACCGGCGCGCGGCGTCACACTTAGATCTATGTAGATCGGTTGTGATACCCTAGGAAGTTGTATCCCACTTAATGTAAAAATCTGTGTTCTGTTAGTAGACAAGCCATTTAGAGGTATTGAGGAAGTTCAAAAGGCTATATTAGCCAAAGTTCTAGAAAGTTCCTCTAAGTCGTCATAGAAATGACTTCTTATAGGTGTTTCTTTCTTAAATGATAGAGGGCTGGACAGTGACAAAGGATGTGTGAGGTATCCTCATGTGCTTCTTCATCGCTGCGCCCCCGGGATAGGTCTTCGGTGCTGAGCCCCATTTTCTTTTTGTGGTATCCCGGTAGGTTGTTTCCGGGCTGACAAAGGAACGAATATATGTTTCTTTTTCATTTGAATAATTTTGTCTGTCCTCTGTTTATTGAAATTTGGCCATAACTTTCTAGTTGTGCCACAAGTTTCTAGCAGGTTCTATCTCTCATTGCTTTTTTTCTAATATTTTGTTACCTATATCCTGTTTGATGTTACAGCTTGGTACTAAAATATGTCGTTCGACTCGACTTAAATCAAGTAACGATCCCGTTCTAGTCAGCTCTTTCATTCCTCTGTACATCCATGTGACCACAGGAACCTAGAAAGTCTAATGTAATGCTGCATACCAAACCCTTAGCTCTTCGCGACAGCAAGTTACAAGCTTCAAGTGTATCTAGGTGCAAGAAATTGCTTTTAATGCTGCTTGGCTATCAATAAAGAGCTTGATATCAGCTCGTGGTATCGCCATCATTGATATTTGCGTAACTGCTTTGGTCACTGCCAAGACCTAAGCTTGGAAGACGCTGCAAAAGTCCGGAAGTCTGAAAAAAATTCCTGAACCAACTCCAGTGTTCATATCTTAGAACCATCAGTGAAGACAGTTATCGTATTCATTCCTGAAAAGTTGGTTGTTTTCCCACTCCTCTCCATCAGGAAAAGAGGTAGTGAAGGGTCTGTTGAAGTTTAAATGGGGAGTTGTGTAGCCCGTGGAAACTTCAATTCCCTTATATCTCTGAAGAATCTGAGTATGGCCCGCTGTGCTTTGTTTCCAGCAGTTAGTTTGGCTTAGCCGCAAGCAGCGGCGTAGCTGCCTAGGGGCAAACTGGGGCGGCGCCCCAGGGCCCCGAAGGTTTGGGGGCCCCAGAGTCTGGCACAAACAATTTTTCGAAGTGAAAATAAAATTTCATCTTATCTTTAAGAAAGTCTTGGCTCAGTATGCTTTGGATATTAAGGGTCAGTTTCAAGACTTATGGATTAAGTCCCGGATAGCCTATCCCGAATTGCTATAAGTTTCCGTCCTAATATTTTGAATTTCATAAAAAATCAAAACGACAAGAATTTTCCGTTTTGACAACAAAAATTTAATTTTCAATTTGTTTTTGATTTTTATATTGTTCTCAAATGTCAGCCTCTATGAATAATTTTCAGAAGTATGTTGCTATTTGGTGAGAAGTTCAACTAGAAAAAATGGAAATATATCACGATTCTACCGTTGGCCGTTTTCGAAAACGTCATGTGCGTCAAAAATGCATTTGCAGAATGTTCTTTAACGCAAACTGCTAAAGTCACATGTTCGAAAACAACATCTGCGGTGCAGCTGCGCAGTAAAAAATTCGAGTTGACGATAAAAAAATTGAGAAACCAGAAAGCGTGTTCGTAAAAATAAAATGCGTTTGCGTGTAAATTAAATAACGTTCATAAAATCGATTTTGTGCAAGATAGGACGATTGCATATCGATACCTTCCCGTAAGAATGTATTAAGCGACATTTCAAAAATTTTAAATGCATTGGCAAAAACCTCTGGTCCAGTTATTTATTTATGTATTTAAAAAAATAAAAAGATTCGGGACGGGAATTTCAACTCAAAATGCTTCGAAAAATCTGTTTACTACAACAAAATACCCAAATAAATAATTGAATAAGAGGTATTTTTAAATTTAATTTAAAATTTTTAAAATGTCGCTTAATACATTCTTACGGGAAGGTATCGATATAACGATTACAATCTGTGTCAAAAAATGACGATCATTTGACGATCAAATCGACTTTGAATTGACGTTTTCGAAAACGGCCTTTTTAAAAAACTCTTTTAACGTTATCGATGCAAAATAAAAAAAAAACATAAAAACTTACACATGGGATCATAAACGAAAAATGTCTTTTTTGACATTAATTCACACAAACACTACCAAACTAAACGTCGATTTTATTCGATTCCAATTGATAAAGAGCAAAAGTGTGTGTATATGTCACTACAATCAAAAGTAATACAAAAATCGATGTTTTGTAATAAGAGGGACAAAAATGGGAGAAGTTATAGTTTTTTTTGTATCTTTCAGACTTTTAGGAACAACAAAATCCAAAATCCAGTAATTTTTCATAAAAAATAACGGTTTTAAAACAGCAATTGACCTTTATTTTTGCTTCCTTAAGCCACCTATGCACGCACAACAAATAAAAATAACAAAACAAAATTTCCAGGATTTGAAGTTCAAGGTTAGTACTATATCCTGAAAGCTTCACGTTTTTATCTTCAGTCAAACACATATTGTGGCCTAAAAAGTGCAATTTCTCAAAAAAGTAGATATTTTTTGTGTAAAGAGTGTGCTGAACCGGCCCTTTTAAATTTTATTTCTTCTATAATATATGCACTATAAAACGTGTTGACATCTTTAATATAAACATTTATATAGAGCTTAGAACGATCGAGCTTAAAAAAAAAGAATTTTTAATGTTTCAAAGGGGGTAGAGGCATCTCACAACGTTTGAGCAAAATCTGAGATGTGCTGGCTTTTTCGAAAGACGTTTTCAAATGGAATGACTCGAAAATAAAATGTTTGGGACTAAAATTTCTTATCGATCTTTTATTTTTTCAAAGGAAAAACAAAATATTTGCACTGCGCAAAACTGAACTTTTCAATGAAGGCCACAAAAATGTATTGGTTCATTAACGATTTTTTGAAACATTCCACTAACATATCTGTTCTTTTTTATATATTTGTTGATCAAATCTTTAATTTGCATATAAAAGATGATCAAAAAAGCCCATATACCTATATACAAAAATAGTTTCTGTTCTTTGCCACCAATTTTGTAAAAACATCTTCTAAGCTTTCTCATTTTTTGTTGTTGTTAATCAAAAACGAAACCAATTTCTGTAAAGGGGCCCCATTTTATTTTCTGCCCCAGGGCCCTCGTGCATCTAGCTACGCTACTGGCCGCAAGGCATTGTATGCTGCTGATACTTGCACGAATAGTTCTAGGAGTCTCAGATTGAGTCTCGCAGTGGAAGTGGTTCTCAACGCCTCCGTAATACCTACGCATGCTAATCTTTGAATTTTTATCAAAGTTTTCAGGTTAGTAGCTTTCTCAGTCGCGTTCCACCAAGTATAGGTCTTACTATTGCCATGTACATCCACCTGATAGTTTTTGGGTTTGATCCCCAGGATTTTCAAAAAATCCTGTTACAGGAATAGAATGCGACCATAGCTTTCTTTCTTTAGTGTTGAGACTCCAGTTCTGTTTCTTATCTAGTATCACACCAAGGTATCTGTAGTTTCTGAGTTATACTAAACATATCGAAAAGTGGCCAGTGGGACCATTTTCTCAGAACGTCAAGTTTGAAAGGCAAATATCGAAAAACGAATAGGTGAATAGTTTCTCCATTAATTGGTCGTTAATTAGGTGTGAATTTAATTTAGCATGCTCGAAACCTTTTTAGAGGCAAGAGTGCGATTTTTTTAACTTAGTATGTTTTTATCCTTTCTATCCTTACCTATAGGGCAAAATGATATAGAGTTGAGAGTTTTATTTTAACGGGCCTACTTGATTTCGGTTTTATTCGAGATCATAGTTTTTAACGGGACTTAATAACATGGGGCCAAGCTAAATTGATTCAAAATCAACCTTTCTTGTTAAGATTATTTCGGCAAAGAAATGTTGGAATAAACAGATTTTGAACTCAAAATGCTTTTTTTGTATTTTAATTAAATTACTTATTTAACAATGAAAAGAGATTTTTATACATAGGTATTGTTAATCTGATATTTAAAATCAATTTTATTAAATGTAATAATGGCCGGGTTGTATTCATGACATTTGATAATTATTGAATTTTCAGATTTCTCAATTACCCAAATGTTCTGATTGGCCAGTTGCTGTCATCTTTCTTTTTTTGACAGTTGCTTGTCAACCATCAGAGCATTGCAAAATTCTGAAATTTTAATATTTTCAAGGTACTGAAATTGAATACAGTTAACTTTCGGAATTATTTGTAAGATAACTATACATATGTAGATATGAAACTTGATTCCCTAAGAAGCAACTAAGTTTGTTTTCAATTAAATATCCAACACTGTTTATTGGTTTACATTTAAGATGCTTTGTCATAGGCATGACGAACTATTTAAATAATGCACAAAATGGTTGATTTAGCTTGAAAATTAGCTGAACAAACATTTTAGCAATGAAAGCTCGAGCTGCGGTATTTGTATCTATATAATAAAATAATAGTGAAAGTTTCCCACAACTGTTTCCAGTAATTAGATTATTAAAATATATTATTATGTACGTCACTTTAGCAGGCTGTATTTTTGCAGATATGCATGTATTTATTAGTTTTTAGTAGGCTTTGACTCTGTCACCTTTTGATGTAAAACCAAAATAACGCAAGTCAAAAGGTCAATTTTTGAAAAAAGTCAAATTTTGCCAGATAGACAATTTGATTGCACAAACACGAAAAATAGTAACTCAAAACTACACTACTCAACAATATTAAAGGAACAAATTTGTTTTCAATTTTTGTTAGCGTTTTTTGAAGAGCTGTATCTTTGTGACGAGTGGTCGTATTGAGTTGAAATAAAAAGCATTTTACAGCTTTATGTTTTTTGTTTCGAGATTTGTTTGCAAACAAATTTTTTTGAAGTACCGTTATTGCGTTATTGCAAAAAATGAGACGAGACAACAAAATTATTTTGTTTTAATTTTTTTTGAAGGTCCTCATTTCTATGGATAAATTTTTTTGAGTCAATTAAATGTCATGATCAGATTCCTTGTTTATTCAGCTTCAATTCAGTTTTTTTTGTTGTTGTCGTACGATTTTTTTTGACATAGTTTATCTGACTTTGAATGAAAAAAGATACTTTTAGCCTTTATTACCAATATCTCAGCAAATATTGATGTTATAAAAAATTCAAAGACAGTTTTGGAAATTTGAAAAAGCGTTTTACAAGATTTTTTTATGATTTTGTAAAAATTATTTTTTTTTACCGTTCACCGTTAGTTTAAAAAAAGTACTAAAAACTGACGTTTTGTGGTTTTTTCGTAAATCTTTTTTTTTTCGTTGCAAATATTGATTGTATGGCTTGCGTTGGTATGCAAATTTATAGACTTTTAAATCATCAATATTCTTGTAAATTTTCAAATTGATTCATCGAACAGTTTTTCCTCACCAAAACTTCAAAGTCTTACAAACCAGGTAAAGGAACAAATTGTGTTATTCCTAAACAGTGCGTAGTCGTCATCAAAATGACAAGAAAAATGTAATTCCAGTGGATTTTTTTCACAGTTTTGCATTAGTTAGATATTTTTTTGAATTGAAATGAAATAAAAAGTACATTTTTCCAAAAAAAAAAAAAAATAATTTCAAAAATTTTTCAAACAAAAAAACTTGATCTTTTTATTTTTTTTTTTTTTTGAAAAATGTAATTTTTTTTTCATTTCCATTCAAAAAAGTATCTAACTAATGCAAAACTGTGAAAAAAATCCACTGGAATTGCGGTTTTCTTGTCATTTTGATGACAACTTCGCATTGTTTAGGAACACCACAATTTGTTCCTTTACCTGGTTTGTAAGACTTTGGAGTTTTGGTGAGGAAAAACGGTTCGATGAATCAATTTGAAAATTTACAAGAATATTGATGATTTAAAAGTCTATAAATTTGCATACCAACGCAAGCCATACAATCAATATTTGCAACGAAAAAAAAAGATTTACGAAAAGACCACAAAACGTCAGTTTTTAGTACTTTTTTTAAACTAACGGTGAACGGTAAAAAAAAATAATTTCTACAAAATTATAAAAAAATCTTGTAAAACGCTTTTTCAAATTTCCAAAACTGTCTTTGAAATTTTTATAACGTCATTATTTGCTGAGATATTGGTAATCAAGGCTAAAAGTATCTTTTTTCATTCAAAGTCAGATAAACCATGTCAAAAAAATCGTACGACAACAACAAAAAAACTGAATTGAAGTTGAATAAACAAGGTATCTGATCATGACATTTAATTGACTCAAAAAAAATTATCCATAGAAATGAGGACATTAAAAAAAAATAAAAAAAAAATAATTTAGTTGTCTCGTCTCATTTTTTGCAATAACGCAATAACGGTACTTCAAAAAAATTTGTTTGCAAACAAATCTCGAAACAAAAAACATAAAGCTGTAAAATGCTTTTTATTTCAACTCAATACGACCACTCGTCACAAAGATACAGCTCTTCAAAAAACGCTAACAAAAATTGAAAACAAATTTGTTCCTTTAATATTGTTGAGTAGTGTATTTAATGGAAATGCACTCTTTTTCTAACAACTTGACACGACAAATTATGTATAGTTGTTTGTTCTTCAAATAATTGAGTAACTTCACTCAGAGATCGCACTCAATCTCCGAATAAAAATCTCATCAAATAAAACACCCATGAAATAATAGTCATGTTGGGAAAAATTAGATCTCAGACGCAATCTCAGTCACGTGAACAGTTTTGTTGCCAAATTACCGATAAACAAAATATTGGATCCTCTTACTCACTTTTTGACGGAGAAAAATGAGCTGAGGTCTTTGAGATCCCATTTTTCTGAACATGTCTAATTATTACGAATAAATAAAAAGTGAAATATTTTAATTTATTGAAGTTCCCTCGTAACATTGAAAACACAGTATTAATTTATTTTGAGTGCTTTAAGCTGAAAACTATAAAAGGTACCTTTCTATGTATCTGGATTGTTACAAAAATTAAAAATCTATTATTCAATTCAAGCTAATCAATAAATTACTAAAACTAAATAAAAAAAAAAATAAAAACGGCATAATAATGAATAACGAGAATGAGATGAACGATGTCCCAGAAAAGGGCGAACTTTTCGAATACTTTCCATTCAATAAAACTTGGAAGAAAATCGGTGTCATAAAAAAAGAGGATAATGAGGCAAATAAACGGTTGCTGGAGCAAGAGGATTCTAATCCGACAGGTGAGTTTGATTTGTTTTTGTTTGTTATTTTTCAATGGCCAAGAAAATCATTCAAACTTTCACTTTAAAAACCTCAGACAAAGCTGAGCCTCGGTAGAGTGCTTTTATTGTATAGTTTAGAAAACTGCCTATAAGATTTGTCGAAAAAATGTAAAGACGAAAATTCTAGCTAATTTGTAGATATACTTTTTTCAAGTAGGTACACTTGAACTTACTGTTTTTTTTCTTTAATTCAATTGACGCGTATATGAACTTTAACACTTTTTTTTTTATTTTCTATTTATGTTGATTCATACATATGTATATCATTGGCCGTCATGGATTAAACTATTTTAAAACGTTTATGAAGAACCTCTGGATCTATGGAGTCGAGAACAACTCATATGATGAGATGTCAAATTAAATAATTTAAATTATGGCAGTTGTCACTTAGTTAGTCACCCGCAGTCATTCACTTAGTAAGTGATGCATTAGAAATTTTCTGGGAATTCAATTTATGATTATAGTTTGAAGATAGGGTAAATGGTCTTAAATTGTTTTAATGGGGCTTTTGGTGGTCACATAAAAGTAAAGCAATGTTAACAGAACCAGTGTTTATTTAAAAATTTTTATTGGATTTTTTGGCTATGATTTCGCATTACTATTTATTACTATTTATTTTGTAGGGTCAGTAGAAAAAACATATTTTCTAGACTAATTTTGGGTCTAGAAGACGCTGAGCACGAAAGTGAAAATAATTTTTGTTTCAAAGAAATGTTTTCGAGATGTGCGTACAAATCATTTACATAATCTGATCTGTCTCCTTCCGTCAATGTATTGCTTGTGTAGGTCAGATTGAAATTTATTAAGTTTCAAGAAGTTTCATCATCATCATCGTGTCCTGTAACCCCGGCTGCGGCATAGGGCGTCAACAAAACGTCTCCATCCTTCACGGTCTGCTGCAAGGTACTTTAGCTGTGGCCACGTCTTTCTCTGGGATTCCGCTTCCGCTAAGACAGTTGATTTCCATGTTGTTCTTGGTCTTCCAACCCGCCGTGCACCCTGAGGATTCCATTCAAAGGACTGCATTGCAATTTCATCGTTTGGTTTCCTCAGTGTGTGACCAATCCATCGCCATTTACGCTTTCTTATGTCGACGTCCAGCCGCTCTTGACTTGTCCTGCGCCACAATTCTTCATTTGATATTATTTGTGGCCAAGAAGAAGTTTGAAAAATGTATATTTTTGAAAAATTTCTAGCTCTTGGTTGCTCCATATGGGTAGAGATAAATAATTTAAAATAATTTTAAGGACTATTCCGAGAAATAAACAAAAAAGATTTTGTCGATATGAAAGGGTGCTACCTCCGCAAGTGATAGACGAAAAATTCTGAGTATTGTGTTTATTCGTCGGCTTAAATGACTAAAAAAGTTCCAATTTAAGAATTCAAGGAAAAGAACCCCACATTTTTGAACCATTGATACGACTATGGGTGAGTTACAAAAAAATGCTCTGTCATGAAAATTCAATTTGAATCCATCTTTTCCGTTTTTTGCACTCTTTCATATTGACAAAATCATTTTTTGTTATATCTCGGATAGTTGTTAATCAAAGAAGAGGTGCTCTTTTAAATTGGAGGCTTTCTCTAATCAAATTTACAAAACTTCATTTAGTCGCCTTAGTTCGGTTTTATAACGGTTAATGGTACTCGAAAATTGTGTACCTATTCAACTGAACGGGAGTGTATATAAAGAGCCAAATTTTTCAAAAAACATTCAGGTAAACACATACTTTTTGGAAATCCTGCTCTCTATCTTCTTATGGGCTAACTACAGAGTTATTGGTTCAACATCTCAAAGGCCATTATTGATATGACTTAGAATGTTACCCAAATGACTTGACATTTTATGTCGTTGGCTGTCTACTCTCGGTCTATGAGGACCCTACCATGATCCAAAATTTTGTAAGTTAGGGTTATTCGTTACGTGTTATAGACCCCGTTTATACCATTGAACAAAAAATTTACCTACCGACCTTCTAAAGGTGAAGCAACGACTTTTAGAAATTTCGATACAAAAAAAACAATTTTCAAAGTGAATAACATGGATTAGTCTGTTGCTTCACCTTTAGAAGTCCTGTTTGATGTTTGATAGGTTACATACATAGGAATACAATATACCAATATTAAATAGACATAGACAGGAATTTTTCGAGAAAATGAAAAAGTTTGTGTTCTTTGTGTCTTTTATCCAATGCCATAGGTAAAAAGTACATGGCGCGTTTTTATTCTTCCAATTACATTATTATAACTTAAACATTTTTGATTTTAACACGTTACATATACCTACTGTTAGATATTATCTTCTCTTCCCGTTCCTATTTGTGTCTTTTCAAAATTGCCATTAAAAGGCGATTTGTCACAAAGCCTTCGTTTTTTAAAGCTCATTTTCGGCCTCTCAAAAATGAACCATAAGTATTACATTGACAGCTTCTCAGTACCAAACTCATTGAGGTTTGAAATGAAAAAAAGGCTTTTAGCCAATATTAAAAAGTCAATCACTTCAATGCCTTTGATACTCGTTTAAAGCCTTTCAACTATTCTATATACACAGTTGTAACTCACTTTCAATTTTCACAACGTCAAGTCCATTCTGTCGATTACACAAGTGACATCTTCTGTTCCAGTTGTCACTATGTCACACAACAGCCCCTCTTTATAGCTTTTGTACAAACAATTTACACAAAAAAAAAAACAAATCCACGATGGCAACACCAGTAGGTATAGTGTATATAGCTTCTCGTAGTCATTTACCACCTCACTGTACACAATATTACCTCCACAAACGCCAACGCCAATCTTTTGCGTTTCGAGAATGAATTTACGCTATTTCACGCTCTCGTGATTTCAATTCGTGACTTTTCTGTTATGTGCGGTAGGTCAGGGTCGTCGTTTCAGGGTGGAAATTCGCGCAACCATATACGTCGAGCACATCACCAACAACAAGGCTAATTTAGTTAAAGGGGTTGTAACCGTTCAGAGAAGGTGAATGAGCTTAAAATTTAATGAAAACGAAGCTCTGGTGCAGCACAAATTTAAATGCACTTAAAGATACATCTACCTCTACCTTCGTTATATACCTCGCTACCTCTAGGGGTTAGGTATTCGCTAAGTCGATTCATTTTAATTCCCGTCGAGCGACATCGTCATCGTGTCGTCGGCTATCTTCTCGTCGTTAGAGTTCCGCTTTGATTGATAGCCATCATCATCTGCCCTCCTCATGAAGGCTTTGCTCTTTCAGAACCAAAAGGAAAATATACCTATGTAGACCTTTTGCTGGAATTCAAAGTCAGTTCATGGCTGCCAGAGGTTATACACGTGACAAGAATTTAAAAGTGGAACTAAAGTCTCTGGGGGTATTTGCCCTCAACGTTTATAACCTATACTTGATGAACATCTAGAAATATAAGCTTTTCTTTTAAATACTGCTTTAAAAAGACATCAATGTAGCAAAGCCCATGAATGCCAAGTTCCAAGGGAAAATAGATAAATTCCTAGTCAACTGACTTCGTGATTTACTTGACCAATTCAATAAAGATTGCACTGTGTAAACATTGTGAGTATTCGTGCGGTCGTGACTTTAATAAGCTTGTGGAATTCTCTCGTATCACATAAAACAATTTTCATGTTAAAAGTCTCACTTGTTGAATGAGCAATTAATGGACATGCTGAATTGGGGTGAGAAAGGGAGACATTAGGACCGATAAGTGTGGCGCCTTTTGAAGGTATTTGACTAGGTCGCACGTAGTTGCTATAAGTGATGGCAACAAAAAACTTTAAATTTGATATTTTCGATACAAACTCAAATCGATGACATTAAATTACTTAATGTCATGCCAAATCAAAGAATATTGAAGGAAAATTATTTGTTTTGAAGTTAGGTATAAGGTCACCAGCATTATTGTTTGTGCAAAAAATATTTCATTCATTGGTATGTCACGTTAAAATTAAAAAAGTCAAGTTTTCTGTCAAAGCAGTATGAATTTTCTGACGTAAAATAACCGTGTGGCAGGCATTCAAACTTCAAACAGATAATCAATATTTTTGTTTTCTCGGATATTAAGGCTGCCTTAGAATTAACGCAAGATTTGAACTTTCCATCATTTGTGAAGTGAAGTGTAGGCAACCCTAAGAAAAAAAAAAATTATTTGACAGCTGACAGTTAAGGGTAAGCTAAAATGGAGCATAACATGACATAACCACGTATTTTCATTGTTGAGTGTGTGTTTTAATTCAATTTTTATGTATATTTTGGGACAACCTTTTTCAACTGAGGCTACCAAGCTTTCATTACTATTGAAACATTGGTCAACAATGACGGTGTTCACATTGGACTGAAAAACTGGATTTTACTTTTATGTTTAAGTATCTACATCTCATTTTCATAAAAAGTTGGAAAAAAAACGTATTTGTACGCTTTTCTCTCAACTAACAGCTTACGTAGGTTGATTAAATTTACTGTAAATTACTTACAGAGCTGTTTACACTTGTAATCTTATCAGAGGTTGCTTGTGTAAGTAACTTCTGAAAGAAGAACTGCGAGCTGTTGTTCCAATGGCTACCTCGACATTAACAGAACTAACAGACAACATTATCACATTGATAATCGGGCCAATACGGCGTAACATGGTAGCTGCAACAATAAATTTTAAAGTTGCAGAAATTTGGTTAGCCTTTGAACTTTTAAGCTTCATTGTTAAGTGAAACTTTTCAGACTCGTTACCGAGTCTGTCATTGGCATTGAATAACTTAACAGTTGCGTGTCAGAGGCATCGTTTGAACGAAGCTTTCCAAAATTAAAATGAATTAAGTCTTATCTCAGATCAACAATGAGCCAAAATAGGTAGACTAATCTGGCTATACTTTCAATGAAAAAGGAGCACACAAAAAATAAAAGCTCGAAAGCACCTTCAAATAAAATCTTTGTTCGTGTTTTTTTCTTAAATTTTTTAATAGGTGTAAGCTTGTTTTACCGCCCCAGGTGCTACTGCCTCTTAGTTAGCCCCCCTGAGTCCAATTGTGAACGACGTCAGTGAAAAATGTTGTTTTCTCATGTAATACCCTTACCCTCAACTGCCAAGTTGTTTTTATCTTAGGGTTGCTAAAACTTACAGCCAATTTCTTCACAGAGTTCTTATGTTAGTACCGGTCCTAGTCCTAAAGTTGATACTCAAATTAATATCTCTCATTTATTCAAACTTGTGTGTTTGAAGAAATAAGAAATACTGATTTGAGTACTAAATTTAGGACTAATACCGGTACTAACGTTAAGACTCTGTTAAGAAATTGGCCGTTAACTACACAAATGGTGACAGATAAAAATCTTGCGATAATTTTGAGGCACCCTTTCGTTTTTCAAAAAACAAACACAAAGTTTGTGAAATTTGATTTCAGAAAAAGGAATACGATCTTTTTTTGGAATTCGGACTGCTGTCAGTTTAAAAAGCTATCTTTCACACATCCATTTGTATTGTGATTGAAAGAGAAAAGGAGTTTTTACTTGGCCAGTTCGGGTTTCTGAAATACTCAGAGATCTCTGCAATTTCAAAATCTGAACCAAATTCTTCTCTTTGATCACCAAAAAGCTAAGGCTGGAATTTTATGGATTCGTTTGCTCATCAATCAGCTGTGGGACGCAAGTGATCAGTTTATAATAAAGATATGGAGTGAGATTTTGACATTTTGCAACAATCCGTGTCCAGGCCAGAAAAGAATTCTTTAAGATCTCAGACACGTCAACTGGCTTAATTTTGAAATCTATTAGAATATTTTGAAACTAGGTGTCATTTTGTATATTGTGATTAACTCAGTGGGGATTTTTTGTATTGAAAATTGTAATAAACTTGTAATTTTCTGTCAAATAATTATTTCTGTGGTACTAAGCAAAAATCTTATGTCAATAGTTTTGAATTAATGATACACGTTTTTTACGGTAAATCGAATCTCTCATCTATAAGTTTTATATTTACAAAAGAAACTCTTTACAAAGTTGGAAAATACCAATTAAATTCTTAATTTTTCATCAGGTTGTTCGTGTTTTGGTTTGTATATGTTATTATTATTATTATATAAAATTATTAAGGCTAAGTTTTTCAATGCCAGATCACCCTAGTTTTTAGGTTAACTTCGAGTTACTTCCGGAAAATGGGTTTCCGTCAATTTTTGATCCTGAATTAGGCTAGGAACGCTGATCTTCTGTCGCAGTGACATAAAAAGTGAAAGCAACTTAGTAGGATTTCTTGGTGTCAGGTACTTTCATTTCATTCATATTTTAATTCAAATGTTCAAGTTTTTGCGACTGAATAATCGTTCGACAGAAAGTCGCAGTTGCGTTCCTAGCTTTAGACTACGACCGCACCTGCGATTTCAATCGCGCGACCATTCAGTTGTAAGAAATAGAACCAGCGACAGTAAGGCACTTGCGATGTTTTGTCGCGAAAAATAGAACACATGAGTTTAAATGTGAATGATCGCTTATGAAACCGAAAAATCCTACTAAACTGCGATCTTTTTTTTTAGTCGCTGCGGCAGAAAATCGCAGGTGCGTTCGTAGCCTTAAAAGTCAAAAATTTGTTTAATTTTTCTGGCGATACGATTTAAAATAGTGCAACTAAAAAATCATAGTCGTTACTAGAAAAAGTTATGAACGCACTTTCAATCGCACGATTACTTAACCGTAAAGAATGAGATACATGGTTTTAAATGTGCACACATATGCGATTAAAAATCGCAGCGACTAAAAAAATTAAACCAGTTCTACTTTTTGAGCATTTTGTATCGTAAGATAAGATAAGATGACCACAATATGAGTGCATGAAAATAGCTATTTTGTAATCGCAATAACAGAAAATCGCAAGGTCATCCTTGGTTAGTCGTTAGCAAGATATGTATTATTAATCCTTGCGATTACTTTGACGCATTAGTGTGCACTCACATTAAAATATGTTGTATTTTTTGCAATTAAAAAAATTAAGCAATAATTAGCCGCAAGTGAGGTGATGGATCCCGATTTTTTAATCACACCGACCTTAAATAGCAAGTGCCTCAATTCACCAAATTTTCTGACTTAAGTCTGGACTAACTGAACAGACATTTCTGACAGATGCGTGTCTATTGATCAATTGATATCGAAGTGTGACACTATGAAAAGGATTATATCACACTTCAACAAATGAATATTAAAGTTTATCCTCAATTGAAAAACAGCTTCAGGATTAGCTAACACTGGTTTAACTCATCAGACTTTAATCAGCACGGAAAAACAGGCTCTTAATGGCATTAAGTCTTCTTCTTAATCCTATATTTTTATATTGCTCTGCCTTTGCTAGGCACGTAGCATGTCGTTATAGCTACCAGCTTCCGTTCTTTTTTACAAATTTCACAAGAATCCGTCCAGCGTGATAAAAGAACAACAGCCCTATCAATAAAAACTGATCATATATCTTCTAATTCACAAATTAACTAAAACGTCAATCAGAAGTTAGTTCACGAATTAAAATTTCATATCAATAAAAATATAAACTGCTAATCCACGTTAAGTTCAAAAACTTAACGAAAATCTACTACAATCAACAAGAACTCTGCTCTTTCCAAAGACTATTAATGGAACTGCACATACACTTTCTCACTTAATGTGAACTTTCGCACATACACTCTCTTAGTTGAGGCTGTAGATAGCATGTGTGTCACAAGCGTCTGTTTCCTTTTATCTCTAGTTTTTGGCAACAATGAGAGAAGTATTTTTAACTTAATTACTCGTTTAATGTTCCTACTTTGGTGAGTTAGTTTAATGCCATGAATTTTGATTTATTGATATGATTTGACACTTAACTCACTGATCAAAGATAATTTGTGTTTCATTTTCGTTTATGAATACCGGTGCAAATATCTAAAGAAAACTTGCACCCACCACATTTGCATAATATTGCAATAAGCAGCAGCAGAGAATAAGCAAGATTGGATTTACACAAAATTTACTGAGTTTCTGATATATTTTTTTTTGCTGAAAAAGATACCTGCCCATAATTTAACTCAATGTAAAATTCATCAAATATCTAAATTGAAATGCTTTTAAAGTTTCCTATAAAATTTATTTTCAAATCGAATATTTGTTTTTGATTTTCGATAAATTGAAAGTTTGTGGGTAGAGGATATAGAATTTAGAAAATTATATATTTTAACAGGAAAGAGAATTTTCAGAAAAATATGATTTGTTTAACTTCTGGTGAAAATTGAAATAGTGAAAAGTGTCAGAAACTTTTATTTAATATTACACACTTGATTACCATTTTCAAACATTTTCTTTTTGTGGAAAAAAAAATGTTTTTCAGGCTAGAGATAAAAATTGATGTAAAATAGCAGAATTGGCTTTAGCTTGAAAAATTAAATTTGTGATCGTTAAGATAATGAAAAAAGTAGTGTGTGTGTCATAATCTTAACAGGGCCGAAGTAACAGAACGTATAAGACTTTGTTGCGAGATCTTTGTGCATGGTTCAAAGAATCTTGTACCTTTCTATAGAGTTTAGGTTCACGCTTCGCATTAGCATCGCAAAAAAGCAATGTTGCACAGATATTTTACATTAATGAATAGTCAAGTTTGTTTTGTTTGTCATGAAATTGTGGTATACCAACAAGGGGATTGATGTGAAATATCTCCACCAAAGCTTTACCTGTTGCTTGTCAAGAAACTAAACTTATCCGATAAGGACAGAGCACATTCTTTCAACGCAAAATCATTACAGGTATTTATCCATCATACAAAAATTATTGGTTTCAAAAAATTGTCGCACTTCAAAAAACATACAAAGACAAACTAAAATTCCTACCAATTTTTCTGAACATTTATGCAAGAATGGAAAATAAAGAGAATAGCCAAACAACACGAACCGAGGAATGGTTGCGAGTTCTTAGTCACTAGGCCCTGGTTCTCTACGAGCTATTGCACCACCAAATTTATTAATATTTTTGCCCTGAGAAATAGTTCCGAATCTAGCCTAAGTCGATTTTATCAAAAAATGATCTAATCTTAGCATTTACAAGTGAGCTAGATTTGGATCGAACTTCCCTTTTTAATAGGTTTCATCTCTACATTTCAATGTTGTGCAGGTTGAATTGCTTCCATTTGTGTTCGAAACTTTGAAAAACATCAGAGCTGACGAAAAAGATGCTAAATTTTAAAAGAATGCGATGGATTTTGAATTTAAAATAAACCTGCATTCCATAAATATTGTATACCTATACTAGTATTCGGCATTGCCATTGAGTCGGGAGCTTCAGAAAATCAATATAGATTTGGTACAAGCTGTAGACCCGGCCAAAAATTTAAGAGATGAAATGAAAAAAAAAATAGGGTTCGAAAACACTGAATTTCTTAAAGTTTACGAAACTTCAAAACAAATAGCGAGTTTTCAGGAAATTTAAACCAAACATAAAAGAGTTACTATAGTACCTCGTGGCACCTAAAAACAGACATGTTTTACCCGAGGTACTATGGCGAGAAACTGACAAATCCTCCAAGAGTATGTCATGAAAAAGTGCTTCTCATTTAGCCGTTCGGACTCGGCAAAAAACTGTAGGTCCGCTTCATTCCTGCCAACAACACGCATACAGGAATGGTTGAGAGTTGTAAGTCACTAGGCCCTGGTTCTCCACGAGCTGTTGCGCCACCCAATTTTTTTTTATTTTATAAAAGAGTTACTAGTTGACATAAACACCGCGTGAATTCTAAGGTGTGTAGTGTAAAGAGTACTTTCGTGTAACAGTGTATAATCCATTCCTGGACTATTACTATATGTATATAATGGATCTTGGAGGAAAATTCACCAAAAACGAACATGTACTCAAGAGATTCATGGCACTTTTAAATCATGAACCTCACAAACTTGAAAAGTTGGTTAAGGAATTCACTTATACTATCAAATTCTACGAACAACTTCTGGACCTTCTTCAGCACTTGCCGAGTTAAAGATGTGGAATAGATATTTAATTTACAGAAATGGAATATAAAACCAACAAATTCAATAGAAGCATTAGACGAATGTCCTGCAGAAAACTTCTCAACATCCGCATCGGAACGGACATATTCTTGTTTGAAGCGATTGAAAACTGTTCTTAGAGAGACGTCTCATTTTTTTCTTATCGTTATATGTAACCGCTTGAATGGTTAAGCTGCTCTGACAATGCATGGCGGATTGGCGACATCGACGTCACAGTGGATAAAGTCATAAGCGAGACTCAAGTGTCTGAATCAAGTGTCTAGCCTTTATAGTTTTAAATAAAAAACAAAATTAAGTATATTTCTGGGAATAAACTTTCTTTGTCATATTTGAATATTATTATATTGATCACAATAGAACAGATTTGATCCCCCCCATAATTCGAACGCCACTTTACTATATACCTTAAAAAAAAAACTTTTAATAGAAGAATCATCGATCAAAGATCGTTTTACAAACATTAATCAAACTTGATTTAGTTTTAAAAATTCATAATTCGATATACTTTTCTATCTTATCCATCTCCGTTATGTGTTTAAGCTGTATTTGAATTTAATCTTGTAATACAAGGATCATCGATCAAAAAGAACGTCTTACAAACATTAAGCAAGAGTTGATTTGGTTTAAATTAAACAAGTACTATAACTTTATTAAAAAAAAATCAACAAAAAAATATTAAAAATTCATAATTCCATATACTTTTCTATCTTATTCATCTCCGTTATGTGTTTTAGCTGATTTTGAATATAACCTCGTATTAGCAGGCTTCGCAACGTGCAAAACTGCGAAGCTCTATGCCAGGGAGAGCGCTAGTGGTGGAAGCAATAGCTGCCAACAGAACAATGAAAGCAAATAATTTGAAAGCGAACATTTTGTATGAATTTTTAGTAGAAACTTCTTTTAATGGAAAAGTATACGCAACAACTATGGCTTTCATAGAAATTTCTCAAGCTTTTATACTGTCAAAACGACCAAATTATCAACTTTCAAGAGTAAAGAAGGCTTAACTAAACACCAAATAAAATAAAAATATTATGTTGATTTAGCAAAATAAAACAATGGAATATAAAATAATTAGGAACAATTCAACACACGCATCAGATAAGGGTATTCAGGTTATTTGATTTGCTAATGAAAGATTGGATAAACTTTAACAAAATCTTTCTATCATGTTTATGCTTTGCTTGGGAAATTAGTTCAGGTAGGTTTAAGCTTAATTTAATAATAAAAATGATAAATAAAAAAAAAGATATGCTACATATACTGCTTTAAAGCTATATTGTTTCGTAAGAAGGGAATTTTATTCGCGCAAATAAGAAATAAAGCGAATTCTTATATTTGAATAAATTCTCCAAAATGGAATTGACCTAAAAAAGGGGTTTTCAATAAGGATGATCGATTTTCAAATGTAAATACAGTCGACTCCCTCACGGGATATCAAAATTAGTTCAAGATTGAGAGAGTTTTGCGAAAATTCGAGTTAGAGATATGTGACCACACTATGGAAATTTGAAGGGAGTGAAAAAATATGGTGAAAATGTTCGAGTTAGAAGGAAATTCGACTTAAATGGAGTTCGACTTAGAGGAAGTAGACTGTACATAAGAAAGGTAAGATATTCTCTCATTTTTGGGTATTTTTTTAAAGAACATTTTTGGTCATTAGCGTGTGTGTCCTTGCTTGATGTCGCACGTATTTGGGATGCCCGATTTTCAATGACTTTGATGCATAAATCTGGGTGAATTTGCTGGATAAAGCATTCAATATGTTATAGTCTAAGAGTGGACAGCAAATTTTGGGAGTGGAGGTATAATCAATATCGGAGTATGAGGGATTATATAGGTACATGTATCGTGATAGCAAATACCAAAGCCTGACAGGTTTTGTTTTCAGCATTTGGGAGGAGTGGGGGTTTAAAAAGTGCTAGATCCCCTGATTGATAATTTTTGATACATATTTTTTGAAAAAAAATTACCATTTAAGCCAAATATACAGTTATTTTGAGTAAAAAAAAACTTGGTGGTGAAAAAAAAATTTAGCTCAAAGAAAAAATGTCCTTGCTGTAAACGATTTTGTTTATATTTAAGCAAAATATATATTCCAATCGCATTTTTAAATTCATCGTTACAAACCCTAGTTTACAAATTCCCGTGCAAAAATCTATGCAATTATTTTCGCATGTCAAAAATTACTGAGGTAAAATACAAAATTACTTTTTTGCATGATTAATTAACAGTTCCATGCAAAAAGGCAGCATTTCTGTCATAGAGCTACAAAGCAATAGGGCATTGTTTCGCGTGAGATAAAATGTGGTGAATAAAAATATTTACACTTCCAAAAATAAAAATATATTCGACAAACACCATATTTTGCATGCAAATGGTTTTTGCATTCAAAATTGATTGTTTTCCATTTTGATGCCTAAGATTTATTAATGAGGGGTTAATTAATAACTCAATGGGTGGCTTAGGCAAAAGCAAACATTTTGCACCTGAAATATTATACAAAATTAAGCACAAAATAGGTGGAAAATTGTTTTGAAAAAAATTATTTTTCTTTTGCATGGGAACTGTAATTTATGCAAAACTCACCGTTGAGAAATAGATTATTCGCATATGATAGCTTCCTCAGTGTAAGTCTCAATTTGTCAATGAACTGACATTAACTTCAACCCTAAAAGTTTATCTTCATCAGTAGAATCTCTTAGGTAAATTTTTAGACGTTTCACTGTCGAAAAATTTTTAGACGTTTCACTGTCGAAAAATTTTTAGTCGTTTCACTGTCGAAAAAGTTCTTTCCGTCGTGCATGTTAAGACCGTTAGAGTAGCCAAAATTTTAAGAAGCTTGAATATGTGAATCATGTTGTACATATATGGCGTTTTTTATTTTTAAACTTCAGCTTCATGGATCAAACCCCTGTGACCCATGGGGTCATTATTTGGGCAATTCAATACAAACAAAAATAGATATGTCATTTGAAAGGTCACTAAATGACCAATAAAGTTCAGGTAGGTACCTAGCTTCATTAATTATTCAGCAATATAATTTTTGTATGATTTTTTAAAGTTTGAAGGGTCCAGGGGAAAACGGCTAAGGTCCACTTGAGTTGATTCCGAGAAAAATGAAGTCGTAAATAGCGCTTTGTTTAATTTTCGGAACAAAAAAACTTTTAAAAGAAATTTCTAGAAAGTGTGCTTTTTTGCTAGTTTTCAAAATCCTATGTGACATCAGGTATTACTCATCTATAAGATGTTATCATAAGTTTAGTTTTTCAAAAAGCGGACTTAAGCCGTTTTTTCTCTGGACCCTTCAAATGTATTAAGTATCAATTTTTATTATTTCAAATAAACCCTGGCAATAACACATTAACACCCTTAACCCCCTCAACACGCTTAAAGTAGGATCGCTATAAATCAACGTTTTATCCAAATTAATTAAAAATCTTGCTTCATAAATCAAATCCCGCTATTATTCCTACCACTACAAAAAAAGACCAAAAACAACAACAAAGAACCAAATAAAATCAAAAACCATTTTGCCCACGAAATTAGTATCGACCACATGCGGCCCCATCATGATAATCAGCGATTTTTCGCACCAATAAAGGTGCAACATTTTTCATCTACATTCCTCTTTGCTAATATTCCACATACCATAAATACCAAACATAGTTCTTGTTCGTCGTCTTTGGCTTCTTCTATACAAGAAGAGAATATAGCTCCCTATAGCCCCACACTACACCACAATCCGCACATCATTTCAACCCCTTAATGAGCTAATAACAATCTCTACCAACCATAATATTGGGGTAGAGATGTAGAAGGCAGCCTAACTCACTCACATCTCACATTAATCAAAGGGAAACCCAATGAATAATTGAATTGGAAACAAGCTTTTACCTCCCCCATGATTCTCATACCAATATAGAAAGTAAAGCTTTCACTCAGACTTTCTCTCTTTAGAATTAGTCGCGCTCTCTTAAGTGCCACCCGCAATAATGTAAACAACAGGTGATGATGGCCTCTTTATAGGACAAACTAAAACCATCCCACTAGTAAATTAGAAGGGGGCTGCTGATGGGGACTACAAGGTGATGGGGGTTGATGATAGCACGCAAAAAAGCAGAACACACAAAAAATAACATTTAAACGCCATGTGGATAATACTTGACTCTTTCACTTAAAGAGAAAGACCCACCGACCGCTGGCTTCTATACTGAAACTCTGCGGAGAGTAATTTAGAAACAATCTGAGTTCTGAGAGGAAGCTGTGTATCTTTCGGATGCGAAGAATATTTACGGCTGTGGCTGCCGTTCGTCGTGTATTTATAAAAGTACTATAAGGTGACTTCAAATGTTCAGTTACTCTTTGGTTTCCGTCGTGTAGTGAAATAATGTTTTCCATTCAACATTTATCCGCTTAGATTGAGATACATTTTGTATCTTTTTTTCTGTTTAATAAAATTAATTGCAACTGAAATTTGTTCTGTCTTTTTTGGTTGAAGTAATATCATTCGCGTGGATGATTGACGTTTAGTGCAACTCAACTCCCTTGCCCCTCACCCCTCGCAAATAAAAAAAACTGAAAACACAAAGGATTGGCAAAGTTTATCCAAGGGATCTTATGTGTGTAGAATTGTAAACTTCTCATCTGTTAAACGTTCATCGTGGCACGTTCAAAAGCGGATGTGTGCATCAGAGCATCAGTTAAGAACACGAAAACAGGTATTCCGTGCACAACATCAGCAACAACTACTCCTTGAAGTGTCACAGCGATATCCTCCTTCGACAACTATTATACACAACGACGTGGATGTCGTGGGGCTGATGCTGCTAGTGCTGCGTTTAATTGCAATTGCGACGTCGTCGTTAACGTAAACTATCCCCAGAGACCGAAGTCCTTTTTGATATCATATCCCATTCGAGGTTGGTGGTGGAGGAAGTGTTGCGCTTTTGTTTTTTTTTTTCCTGCTTAGAGAGCTCTAACTTGATGCGGTGTATCCTGCTGCCGATCCTGTGCAGGCGGAGGAGCTGTTAGCTGGTATCAGCAAGACCAGAAAATTGGCTGGAGTTATACCTATCCTTTCAAAGCTGAATTCCTTTTCTCGCCACATGCTGTGTGTACTGTATACTATCAAAAGACTATTGTGAAAACTTAGCAACACCCCCATAGACCCTAACCCCCCATCTCCAGCAGCGTGTCTGGACTTTATTGTTGGATAAATATTACAGCAGAAAAGCAGAGTACCTAGTAATATTTATAGAAAAATGTGTGTTGTCCTTTATCGCTGTGCGTGTGCTTCATTGTTGTGGGAAATATAGTGAAAGGATATTAAATCCTTTAAAATCGTAATTTCAATAATGAATCCTTGCAAATAGAAAACGAAGAAAATAAAAATAAAAAAAAAAACAAGGAATAATTATTAAAAGTGGTCCATTGATAGAGCCGATTTGCAACACTAATACCTTAACAGAGAAGGAACAAAAGTATTCGTGTATTTATTCAACAGATATCCTGAAACAACAACAGCAACAACAACACGCAAATATAATTCGTAACAGATTGGAAACAGATTCACTTGGGGTGAGTTGTTATTTTCTGTGTTTCTGCTTCTGTTTTGTTTTTAGAATAAGGATTCTTTTACACCACGAGCTTATAGATACCTACTCTCTATACCGCCCACTCGTATAAATATCCTAATAGATACAGATAGGTCTATACTTATGGCAATTAGATATTTTTTTTTTGCATTTTCTTCCCTGAGCCGGTCGGTGTGTGTGCCTGCCTGATATCAAACTAATGCTTAGTGTTTGGAAGGAGTTATAATTGATGGGAGGGGGCCCGAGTACACCTCTCTATAGGCACACTGTTCAAACGAAATGTGTGTGTCCTGGCTCCACAGGGTATATTTTCAAAGGACTTTTCGTTCTCTCGTTTATGTGAGATTGAAGAATTATATTCACTTGGATACCTACCTACGAGTATATCTTAAGAAAAAACCACAAATATTTCTTCTCGATTGTTGTGAGGGTGTCTTTTGTGTCCTTTTATGGTCGCATTATTGCGGACATTGGATACT
Source organism: Dasysyrphus tricinctus (assembly GCA_963921185.1). Lineage (NCBI taxonomy): Eukaryota > Metazoa > Arthropoda > Insecta > Diptera > Syrphidae > Dasysyrphus > Dasysyrphus tricinctus. Next base: position 12,593,056 of record OY992533.1, read on the forward strand.
AAAAGCTGGGATATCATAGATAGAATATAGATACCTATAGGATGGTTCAGGTTGAATGATTTTTATTTGGAAAAGGAGTTTGAAAATCATTGAGCTTTATAATGAATTGGATTTTTTTGTTGTTGTGTGTGCGAGATTGGATTGAGGTATTCCCAGAAATGTATGGAAGATTAGATATTGGAAAAGCATTTAGGTATATTCTCGCAGTTAAGTCTTTTTGTGTGCAAAAAATTAATTTGCAGACATACATACAGGGACAATGAGCTTAGGAATAATAATCATAAAAATTGAATATTGTGACTTACCAGTAAGTTTTTTGAGGTCGTCATATTTGACCAAAATTCTTGATTTCCTTTTAACTGATGAATGAAGAAGTATGATTGACAGCGGATAAGGTAAAAGATGAAAAGAAGCGGTAGTAGATAGAATCCCAGTAAAGTTGCTGAAATGAAAAGGTGAGCAATGTTAAAAAAATTATGAAAATTATGGAAGCTTGCAATGCATTTATTTACAATTAAGAAATTGAAAACTTGATTTAAGGAATCATCGCAGATTATGAACGTTTTATTAGATTTTTTCACTTGATTAAAAAATTTGTTGGAAACATTTTGGAATGCAATTTGTACGTAAATTAATTGTGTGTAATTTATTTTGCCATTAATAAAATAAATGAAAATAATAAAAAAAAATAACAATTTCCTCAAATAATCTCAAACTATGTGCATAGATACTATTTCCGTTATGGGCACTTTTTGCTTAAAACTGACTTACATTCTGACGAATGATATGACGAACCCCACTTTGTTGTTCTTCATTACAGTAATATTATTAGATACGATTAAAACGGGCTTCAGAAGCCACTATATGTTTTTTGGAGAGTTTTAGACTCCCCCAACTACCCAAGATTACCGTTCATCATTTAGTAACTTAATATGGAAAGAATAAGCAATCTAGTAACTTAAAAGGTTATCGTCATCGACTTTTAGAGTGGTTACTTTTTCCAGACCGCTTTTTGATCAGACCGATTTTTTAATTTAAGAAATAGATCAGTCCTTAAAATAAGAAACAGAGCAGGAGATAAAACCATGCCTTGCGGCACACCAGAATATATTTTTAAAACTTCAGACTTAAAATTATCCAACACAGGTTGAATTGACTGTTTTGATTGTAGGAATTAATTTCCTGTCAGAATTTTGCTAAGACAACAATGACTTTCAATAAAATCTTAAATTCTGCTCTGCTCTGCTTTAATATAAGGGTTTGCAGTGATTTTGATGGAAAACGTTTGAGATAGATGTTATGTTGCCAAGTAAAAATTTCTAAAATTCCAGTGTTGAAATTCTTCAAGCTTTTCACCAAATAAAGCCAGAACCAACTAGAAATGTGCTGTAAAATTTTAAATTCAAAATGGAATTCTGGTAAGAAATCTAAAACAGGGGTTTTGATAGAAATTAGATTTTACGAACATTCAAAAGACTTCGGTATTTAAAAACAACAAGGCTTTAAAATAGGTACTGACTGAATTAAATTTTATAACAGCTAGTTGGTGTTTAATCCAAAAAGATTCAGATTCTCCTTTTTGGGTTAAACACAAAATGTATGGTCGCAAAAATGTAAGGTCGAAAAACCCAGACTCGATAGTAATAAAAAATGCAATGTGGATTGAAAGGGCATCAATTATAAATATGGCTATATAATAAATTTTGAAAAAAAAGTTGGTTACACAGAAAAGAAGACACATGTAGGTACTACACAATCATGGATGAGTGGTGTTTTTACAATATTAGCACTCCCACTTCTGAACTCACAATCAAAAATTGTAAAAATTCGAATTAGTGTCCGTTAAAAAAAAAGTAAGTATACGCCACAGTACACACATCTAAGGTAATAATTGCCCAGGTTCTCAAAATTTAAAGTATCAGTAATTTTAATTAGGTACTCGAGAGAATAACACGAAAGCCCAACAACAGATATTCACATTTAGCCAGTAAAAGGACCTCTGGGATCCGCCACTTCCACCAATTATGATGGATGTGCAGAATTGAATACAAATTAAAACGCTAATGATATTAACTAATTAATAAGAGTACTGGGAATATTTACTATAGGAACATGACCAATTCACTGTCATAAATAGGTCCATCTATTCCTATCACTTTTTAATTTCAAAAATCGTTTAAACTTCGAAAATTATTTTACTGTTTTGTGTCATCGGTGACAGTTATTTCGAGAGAAACTAATTTCATGTTTGATACCTATATGTACTTTGAATGGGGAGCTATCAAGTTTTTATGTTTTTTTTACTTGCGATATAGGTTCAATTATTTTTGTTTGTACGGAAGCTTCCAAAAAATATAAATAGTTTTGTGTACCAAAATTTTTGTAAAATAATTTTTTGAGTTTTTAAAAAAAGTTTCAAATTTGGTTTTTGAAAATTCGATATCTCAAAAACGTTTTTATATACACATAAATATATACTTTAGATTTGCATACCAAAATTTGTTCTTAAAAATGTTGTAAGATTTTTGTATATAAAAAATTATTGTTTTTAAAAAACCGCTCCAACGATTTTAAATTTTTTTCCCATACAATCGTATTCAATCTAGAATTAAGATGGCATTCTTTTTTTTCACCACCTCAAACTGTCAAAAGAGTTGTTTTAGCCAATTTAAATGTCGTATTTCATGCTTCTCTGCATTTTTCTCTCATAATTTCCATGTTTTGTATACAATTTTCTTAAACCCGCAGTGTTTTGGACGTACGTGCGACCGAGTCCTGCATTTTATTTTTAATTGTCATAGCCAATCGCGGGGACAACTTTTAAAGAAAGTAATTTCATATTTGTTATTCGAAATTGATGCTCTTTTGAACGATATAATATGTTTCATCTTAATCGACGCTGTTTGTTTTTAGAAATTCTCCCTTATTTGAAAAAAAAAAAAAATCAAGAATTGGATCAAAAATTTTCCGACAGAAGTTTGGTAGATAAGATTTTGACTTTGATTTTATCACAAATAGATGTTCCGTAAAAGTTTTCCTCCGATATATTTCGAGAGGTTAATCATATAACACAGCTCTCAACACAAAAAAATACTTTTAATTGAAAAAAAGTCATAAATTGTAAGACAGCTCCAATGTTCTATCTCTAATGCGAAAAGACAGTAAATATTATTAAAATAATTTCTTAGTTACTTTGCAGCCAGAATAACTTAGCAGCATTTCGCAAAAGTCATTTTTGTAAGCATAAGTTGGAAATCTTTTATTTGCAATTTTACAGAAACTCGTCTAAGTTCTGAAAACGAAAGCTTCATAGCTAAGTTCTGAAAGACAGAGTTCCGTAAAAACTATGTTCTGAAAAGGAAAAAGTGTCAGGGAATAGGTTCATAAGTCCTCGCGTCAAAAATCTACAATGGACTATTAAAATCTTGATCTTGGTATCGCTTTTTATGTTTTTACGGGCCAGTTTTTCAGTGTGAGATCATTCTAGTCTCGGGGTTAAATCTGAGCTGACTCCAGAAACGTGTTTTTCATTCAGTTGAAATCCTAAGTTAACTCCGAGTTAACTCATCTAACTTGGTGAGTTAACTCAGTAACCAAATTGAGGGCCTTTTCAGTTGCGGTGCCATCTCGATTTCGGTATTGAAAGTTATTGCCATTGCAATTCCATTATGGCGCCATCTCTATTCCGATGGGTAAAAGACGTAGAAGGGTGATATCCATAGTGTCACACATCGTTGGCCCTAGAATTTTGACAGCTGAAAGATAAAGTTAATCCTCAACTGAAAAACTGTTCCTGAGTTAACTCTGGGTAAATTTGTTTTCAGGATAAGCTAATTCTGATTTAACTCAGAGTAAACCCTGAACTGAAAAACTGGCCCTAAGAATAAAAGCGCCTGTCATTTTATAATTACGCATACCTTATTCATAGCTTTGTTTTTTTCATAACTTTTTCTTTCAGAACTTTGACTTTTCAAAACTTTGTCATTCAGAACTTAGTCGTAGAGCTTTTTTATTTATAGCTTCGGTATTCATAGAATTTAGAATTTATTCTGAAAACTTTAAGAAATAATTACCATTGGAGTGAAGAATAATTGTGAGAAAAACTTCAATTAACAAAAACAATTTTTTTGCATTTAAACTGAGAAATGATAACACTTTAATTATCTGATAATAGTTAATAATTTCACTCCTGATATTCTGTTCGTATCATTCTATTTTTTCTGCGTCAGGCCCATACTTGGTCATCCCCGGAACGTATTAAAATTGATATGTTCGATAGTTTTTCATAAACAATTCTATTTCTATTCTATTCTATTAAACTGGAACTGAAAGTTAATTTTACACTAAATATTTTAAAAGGAATGACACACCACATGAATATTGTATCACTCTTTCACAAATTCCCAGTTTCTTAAGGTAAAACCCGCAACGCAACTGAAATGGATCCTTTATTCTAAACCATCTCGCTCCACACATATTCAAAATTTAGCATAATGATCACTTAGATTGCTGACGTTTTTTTATTGTTGCTTACAATATAATAAATGTTTTATGAATAATTTATAAAATCATGAATGAGTAACATTGGAAACACCATTCCCGTATCTTAATTTTATTTCAAACAAATTCCCTATGTTTTTGAATTTCTTGAATGACGTAGGTAGATGTTTTAATTAATAAAACTAAATATTCAAATAAAATTATAATTTAAATACAAAAAAAAACAAAGCAAAGCATAAACGTACTTCGAATTAATCAAATCAATAGTGGAACCCCCCCACAATCAAATTTTCTGTGTTTATACCTACATACATATGTATTATATACATACATAAATAACCTAAAATTTGTTTCGTCTATTTAAAACAAATAAATAATACGTATACGACTAGGTGACCTATGAAGTCAATGGAACAATGGAAAGTTTCAAACTAAAATTTGTCATTTTTGTATTTTATTTTGTTGTGTTAAATGCAAATATAAAACCTTATTTATAATATTTAATTATTCATTTTAAGATAAAATGCCCCTTGTGTCATATGTGCGTCATGAAACATGACATATGCACATATTATCAAATATTTTTTTTTTTTAGATTTTTTATTTTTTTAGAATTTATTCATAGAAATGCATCACATAAACAAATCCGCGAACAAATCAAACTTTAAATAAATTCCTCTCATGAGTTAACAAGATAAAATCACCAGTTAAAAACTGTGAACAAGAAATTCATAACTAATGCATACATTTTTTATTGTTATTATTCTTTTTTTTTTGTGTATAAAAGAATTTATAATTTAATTGTTTTGACATTTGACACACAATTAAATTGGAAAGAATTATGAAAAAACGATTATCAATTGAGCAGCAAAGTGCTGCTTCAGTTGTCATTATTCTCAGAAAAATAGACATACCAACTACTACTCCTTGTCATTACTATATAGGCTTTAGTGCGCGCTGCCACCCACAATTTGTGTCTGCGGATAAATAAAATATGAAAACTGAGTATAGCGTGTTTTAACGCTTAAAAAGGCCTCACAATTTAAAAAAAAAATAGCAAAATAAAACCAAAGCACAACTGACAGCTTCGCATGAAATCAAGTCATTTTGTTTTAGTTTTTAGTTGAAAATTAAGCAACTTTATGAGTGTTTAGAGTTAAAATTCATAAAACAAAAATGTCTGACAAAATACTACCCCTTGTTTGTGGTGGCGAACGGAATCGTCATCTTCATCATTGTCTGGAGAAAAAAAAATTAAAATTGGAAAAATAGAAACTATTAGCGATGAAAATCCAAAGCTAACGACATTGCCGTCAGCTGGTCGCCATCAGCTGCCCCATTGAGGTCTACAAACTGTTTTTATTTCAATATCAGTTTCAATTTCTTTTTTTGTTGTTGTTATTTTTTTTTGTGAGCTCCCGCGCAAAAAATTAAAATTCAGTATCTCTCTACTATGAGTAGCTGCTATCTACTATGTATTTAAATTGTGGAACAAACAAAAACAATGGCAATTACGATTATGTACATAATTTATGTCTAATAAAATGAATTTTAATGACGTTTGTTTTTGTTCCTTTTTGATTTATACTTTTTTTTTAGGTTTTGGATTGACTTAAAATAAATTTCTTATCAGAAATTGGTTTGACACTGAAGTTCCTATACAGAACAATTTTACTTGCGTAGACAACTTAATGGAAGGCAAAAAGTTCGTAAGAACGGAAATGTCTAAAATAACAATTTAAATTCACTTTTCTTGAACTTATACTTAGATATTTCACTGGTTTTATAGGGCAAAAACCAATGTGTCAAAATTCAAGATTCTAATGAGTTTATCTCTTAAATATGTTTAAATATCATTGATGAGAAAATTGATTTACAGCAAGCTCATAAAGATTGAAAATCGTTTCTCAGAAAAACATCGGGTTTTGCCTAATGTATTATGTAGGTATCCTCATATTCTTAAGGGAATAGGTAGAATAATATTTCATTCAAATGATCAAGTTGATGGTGAAGAGCGTTTAACTATAGGCACGTGTGTATACTTGAATCTTCGAGGAACAAAAATGTAAGCAAAGTCTAGCCTTTAACAAATTATTTTCTTGTTTGACTCCACAAGTAGTTAAAGCATAGTTTACAGTTCCAATGCGAAGAAAAAATCAAAATTTTCAAAACAATTTTCCACTGATATTCTGTGCACATATTGAGTAATAATTCAAGGCGAAAAACGTTTGCCTTGGCCTAAGCCCACCCATTCAGTCATTATAACTTTACCCTTTATTAATAAATTATAGGCCTAAAAATGGAAAATATTTTTTTTGGATGTAAAAATTATTTGCATGCAAATAACGAATATATATACTTTTTTTTGGAAGTGTAAACCGACCATCCAAAAAAAATATTTTATTCACCACACTTTTTTTCGCATATGCAAAACAATTGCCAGTCCATTGTATTGGATGACATTCCATGACAGCAATGTTTTTTTTGCATAAAACTGTAAACCAATCATGCAAACAATTAATTTTGTATTTCACCTCGATTATTTTTGACATGCAAGAATATTTGCATAGATTTTTTTCGTACGGGAACTGTAAACTAGGACTGAAGCGAGCGATTAGTCGACTATAGAACTCCTTTTTGTAAAATTAATTTTAAGAAATTACATCAAAAGAGTGCCTCAAGTCAAATAGAAAAAGAAATCTACAAAAAGCGGTTTACGGACCGAGTTGGGGCTCTTCCTCTCTGATGACTAATATAAGCCCAACAAAACTACCTTCAAAATATCGTGGCAATCAATTTCTTAGCGCAAAAACTTCATCATCAAACTAAATCTTGCCCTTCTTTACCAACAGAGCACACATTCTTGAATTTTATAGTGCATCTGCATATCAAACAAAAATTAATCGAAAAAAAAAAATTATTTAAATTGGAAAAATTATTTTCAAATCAAAATTAGAAATAAGATGAATTTCGCATATGCAAAATATGCAGATGTGATGTGAATGATGTGATGGGACAGACGTTCCTTTCGGTTTTCTGAAATTCATTCACCGAATAAGAGAGGGCAAATTTGGCGTGTATATGTAGGTACTTTTCGTGTCAAAAATAGAATTTTCATTTTTTCATGAATTAAAAATGTGATGAAGATGATATATAAATAATTTATGTTTTTATAATTTTTTTTTGTTTTCGTCGGAATTTGTATTTTTGTTGCCGCTTTTTTCCACTGATGGAAAATTCATATCACTAAACGTGTGTGACATGAACAGTGACAAATTTGCATGTGATTGGCATACACAACACTAGGGGTTTTGTATATCTAATTGACGTTGAAATGAGTATAGAAAATGTGCGACAAAGCTTGTAAAGGGATATTTTTTTAAATTTTGTTTCTATAAATTTATTACAAATGGGAATATCAATGAGTTGGTATTTTAAGACAAATGTATCACAAAAAAGAGTGCGAAGGTTTAGGCAATTTTCTGTGCTATTTTTGCAACAAACTCGGAAGTGGGTACAAAGGCATAAAAGCACCTACATAATATACATACATATGTAGCTTAGACTATGACAAAAAAAATGGAAATGTTAATTTTGCATGATTGGTCTAAGAATTTCAGTAGAGGCTCCTAGATTGTTAGTTGTTAAGTTTGAGCATTTTATATTGACATTTAGAGGTCGTTGGAGTTTTCTGGTTTTCAAACATAATGTAGGTATATGGAAAAAACGATAGATATGGTGTTGCGTTCTCATTCTTATGTCAAAAACTATCTAGACCATTGGAAAGTTTTTTATTTTTAAGGAATATCCACATACAAATTTCAATTAAATCGGTAGAGCCTGGGGTATTGTTTTACCAATATTTTTGAGTCCTGTGTAGTAAGCTAAAAATTATTTGAAATTGAATAAAAAATGAGAGTTACCGCTAGAAAAATCAGAGTTCTAAAGTTCCTCATAACTTTTTTTCAATAGTTCTGCCGAATAGAGGGTTAGAATTAAAAAAAGAAGTTTTTTTTTCTAACTCCACGCAGCAAGAAAAAAAAGAGTTCAGAGCATGCTTTTCACCTGAAAATCAAGAGTTCTAGAGTTCCTGATGAGTTTTGGAAAGAGTTCTACAAAATTGGAAAAGTTAGGCCAGTTCATAACTCTTTGTTTGTTATCAGGAACTCTAATCAAAAATCTTTTTTCTTTTAAACTAACTAACTAACTTTTGCGAGTTCCTTTAGGCTTGATGATCGTTCAAAAGTCAAAAATGGGGAAATAGGTAGACATTAAAGATGTATATGTATGTAAATATTCGCGATTATAATCTAACTTCGATTTTTGAATAGGTATGCCCACCTAGTTACCAAACGCTACCAGCGGTTCCAGATCTGCATACCTACATCTTGCACCACTGGGCGGTCTTAAATCTATAAAATCTGAAACAGCTAACCGATTAAGGGGACATTTTCAGGAACGATAAAGGATATCAGAAGACATCAACAGAAAAAATTTTAGCCCACTGACACATCCACTTTTTAAAATAAGTCATTTAGTCATCGAAAGTTGATGTAAACGATCGGTGTGTTCTTTAGAAAAGTTGTAGATAATGTAATTTATAATAACTCTTCCACACAAAACTTTTTTCCACGCCCACTTTTGGGGGCGATTTTGACTTAAAATTTCTTTTTTTGGCTTAATTCTATGAAAACAAAACGAATTGCCTTAATAATAGGTTAAGAACAAAAAATGATGCAAAACGTTTGGCCCGCCTACTTTCGAGAGCGTTTTTGACAAAACTTTTTTTATCGTTTTCTAAAAAAATATGAAAAAAGTTACATAGAAAATAATTTGTAGCAAGTGCCTTTTTTAAAAAATGAGGTTATACAAAGTTTCTACCACGCCCACTTTTTAGAGGTGTATTGGCGAGAAGTAATACCTATTAAAACTAAAAAAAATTAAACACTCTTTTTCGTAAACGATAGTCTAGAGCGTTAAGGAATTAATACATTGGATTTTGGTCCCTCCAGAAATGTTCCTAAGAAGGTGGATTGGAAATGCACAAGTAACGTATATACGGTCACTCCCAAAAGTATTCGGAATTAATCTATATCAAATCTATATAATGATTTTTCTTGCTCTGTTGAAATTATAAAAAAGTAACGGTAGGTAGAATCTCACGCTATTAAATTGTCTTGTTTCCCATATTAAAATGAGCATACCTAGGTATAACAAGATGAAACAAAAAAGAATGTAGACAACAGAAAAAAGAATAATAACATAAAAAAAAACCTTTTTATTCCGAATAATTTTGTGAGTGACTGTGTATAAATGTTTTTCCATTATTTAGGGCAAGGATATTTCAAATCCCATAGTAAAAAGTCATTCAAGAATTTTTTGTTTTCGGTGGTCTTAAGACAAACTGGATGCCTTTGAAGGTTCGCAGGTATTAGCAAGTTTTCTTTGTATTGGATGCACATTAGGGTGTCCATTATTTCCCAAAATCGTTTTTAAATATCAGTCACCCTCTAAATCAAAAGTATATGCCCTAAAAAAAAAATTGCACAAAAAAAATAATTTTGTCCGAGGCCATTTACACGTGGCTCTCTCTAAGCTCACACTTTTCCCATATAAATTTGGATGGGTTTTTCGCTCCTTGCACGTTTTATTTTTTTTTCTCGAATTACTGCAGCTATTCTAATCTTTTTTGCTGATTTTTGTTCTTAGGTTATCCCTTTAAAAGATCTCATTCAAAAAATGTATTAACAAAAATTTAAAATTAGATACCTACCTAAGATGTTCAGTTTTATGATGTTTTTATATGGTAATAATCGAGGCAAAAAATTCGATTTTTTTTTCTTTTTTAATAAATTTTTGAATGAGGTCTTTTAAAGGGATGACTAAAGAACGAAAATCAAAAAAAAAAAATTAAAATAGCTGCAGTAATTCGAGAAAAAAAAAATAAAACGTGAAAAGAGCGAAAATCCCATACAAATTTGTATGGGAAAAGTATATGCCACGTAAAGTAAATGGTCTCGGACAAAATTTTGTTGGCCAATTTTTTTTTAGGGCATAAACTTTTGATTTTGGGGGTGTCTGCTATTTAAAAACGATTTTGGGAAATAACGGACACCCTAATACACATTATGGTTCAGTGTTAATATGTACTTTGAGTCTGAATGGGGAAGACTCATTTTTTGCTTCAAAATCAGTAACATTTCACTTATCAAAATTTTATATTTAGAAACTGATTTCATAAAAAAAATCCTGATCCGAATGCTTCAAAAATTACTTAATCAAACAACAACGTCAAAAATACAAATATTTAACGGTCGAAAAAATTATATTTGACGTGTGTGAAGTTGGCATAACATTTTTGAGCTAGACCAATGGGACCATGGCAGGAATTTGCAGTTTTTTTCATTTTTTATACATTTCTATTCCTGATTTTGCAGTTTACCAAATAGTGGGTGTAAGCGACTGTAC